>MEHQ01001267.1:0-97281 GCA_008828725.1 Saccharina japonica
GATATGGCGCCCCAGCAAACCCAAAAGAGGCAAACGAGAAACAAGAAGCAACCGTCATTCCCAGAGGGCAAGAAACGAGGTTGTGGCCGAAACCACAATATAAATCCGACAGAGTGGAGGTGTTCTTGACTGCTGCTTCCTAGTATTTCCCTAGCATTGCAACTGGATACCTCGGAAGACACGCCGGCTACTCCACTGGTTAGTTTACGTGGTGGACCTCTGGTTCTGCTCCCTCCACAGATACCGTTATGTGCTGCCGTTCTGAGTCTGTAGAGTGGGTTGGCACAATGCATCACAGCCAGACCGGATGTATAGCAATTCACGGGGGAATTACAGCCACGGTACGGGAGCACTGTACGGGTTTGACAGCGAAATAGAGGCGCGTCTTGTGCGTGTGGTTCCAGCGAATTTCTCCACCGAATCCCACTTGTTGCAAGAGCAGCCGAGGCCTACCTTTGAGTTCAAGTAATATATCATTCGTCCACACTACTGTAGCACATCATGAACAACGATAGACGGAGGGGACGTAGGCGAGCCTTGCCGAGCGTTTCGTTCGTGTGTGTGCCCATCAAAGTAGCAATCGGTGGTTGGCGTGTACTCCGCGCGTTTAATCTTAATATCCCTTCGTTCGCTGTCTTACGAACCGCCTTTTGCTATTTCAGGGGGCTGGATAACCTGGACCTGCAATGCGTCCCCACCATGTACGTTGTATTGTGCCGTCGTGCTTTCGGTGCGACGTACGTACGGGATTATCCGAGATTCGGAAACACAGTACAAACCGATTTTCCTCGGACAGATTGGCACCTGACGGAAACTTCTCGGTCGCACTCGTAGCACATATAGTATCGTCGTTTGCTTGATGCCGTAAGCAATAGACAAACATGATACGTAGTCACGTGGCTTGCGCCATGTATTCTACAGCGTGGAATATAGACCCCAGCCCAGAGAGCGATGAGCGCTCTATTTCGCTTCGGTATAAAAGCTGCCGTAAAGGGCAGCACACTGAGAGTGTTTCGTTTGCGAGGCTGGAGGCCACTCGCACGTTTGGCTAAACCTATTTAGGTTCACCTGTCACACGTGGAAAATATTGCTGTGCAACTGCCATTGAATTGTTTGTGACCCTACGCCGACGCGTGCTACGACACTGTAGATGTAGCACGTTTCGGCTAAGTATGTTTTATTAATGATCGGGCTTATCGGCCCAGACTCGTCGTACCTTCGTTATTGCGATGCAGCAGCTTTCAATTTATGTACTTAGGCCATTGCACTGTTCGTCGGGTAGCACTTTTGTTTTCCTCAAAAATCAAGTTTCGGGGTGATACACGGGGCTCGTCAAATGACGAGCTCGGAAACAACAGGGTGAACCTCTACCGTACCGAACCGCCGACCAACCAATTGTGTAAGTATTCGCTTATAGCTAAGGTGTAGTACAGGTCTAGACGCGTGCTACGGTAGAGGTAGCAAGTTTTGGCTGAATCGTTTTCTGAACGATCGGGCTCCTCAACCCAAATTCGTCGGACTTTCATTTTTGTGACGAATAATGTTTTAGAGTATACTTCGTCGGTCATGAGATTTCTCATCCGGCAGCACTTTTATTTTCCTCCAAAATCAATTTTTCGTTGAGGTATGACGCTCCTCAAGTGAGGAGCTCAGAAAATACGTGGCGTACCTCTATCGTAGCATGCGTCTCTACATATTCTACTGTGGCGTCATTTCCCCTTCGGGAATTCTGGGGATGTCCCCCACACTACGTCAGGTCTATGTTGCCGTCTGCCGTGTGTATGAATTTCATCGAGAAAGGTGGTTAGCGCCGGCACCTGCGTCAAGACTTGCCCATCGCCTTCTGCATAAGGGTTCGGGCGCGGGTGCGACAAACAAAAAGCATCTAGACGATCAGGCGTGAACCCAATATTCTCTCCCCCCAGTATACTTAAAACATTATTCGTCACAAAAATGAAAGTCCGACGAATTTGGGTTGAGGAGCCCGATCGTTCAGAAAACGATTCAGCCAAAACTTGCTACCTCTACCGTAGCACGCGTCTAGACCTGTACTACACCTTAGCTATAAGCGAATACTTACAAAATTGGTTGGTCGGTGGTTCGCTACGGTAGAGGTTCACCCTGTTGTTACCGAGCTCGTCATTTGATGAGCCCCGTGTATCACCCCGAAACTTGATTTGTGAGGAAAGCAAAAGTGCTACCCGACGAACAGTGTGTGTGTGTGTGTTCTTCACATTAAACCTTCCTTTCTACCCGTCGACATCCAGCACACCCAGTGTCCGTGCCGATTCATCATCCTAAAAAGGTACCAGTTCTGTGGTCACAAAACTACGACACAGAGATACTACGCTCAGTGCAGTAAGCAGAGCAGACAATGCAATGCCATATACGACAGGCAAGACCTACCCTGCTAGCAATCCAGGTGCATGCAAGAGAAAAAAAGAGAAAAGAAAGAAAAAAGCGAAAAGGAAAATAATAGAATAGTAAAGCATACTAAACATGACTGAAGCAAATCAACAATGCAAGAACAACACAAGAAACAAAAAGCATGAGCAAAATGAAAAGAAAAAAAAATGTCGTGCTTCTCCCAGATGAGATGCGACATCTAGTTAAAAGAAACCAAATGAAATGAAACGAAACGAAATGAAATGAAATGAACCGAAAAAAAAACAGTGCCAACAAAGCAAGACTAAGAACGACAGGAAAGACAGGCAGCCAGAGCACACCAAAAGTACCTTCCAGCCAGCTGAGGCAGGTTTGTGCCCGTAGTACAGGCAGGTTCTACCAGCTAGTCGGTCTGGTACTGGTACCTACTCTGTTTGCCGTCTCTTTCCTGCTTTCGTCCGCCGGGTTTCCTACGAACCCCCCCACCCTCCGTCTCCATTCCCTTGGGCGCCACCCATACAACGGATACGTGGCACTTCCTACTCAGTTCCTTTCGTCCTCGTGCCTCCACACGAGAGTCCAGGAAAGAGAAGAGGAAGTAACAAAAAACAAAATGTATACGTACGTAGCTAAGCAGCCAAAGAAAGTCCTAGGAAAATTCGGGGGGGCGGAGAGACAAAGGCAAAAGCGATCACGGCAAAAATAAAAAATAAACCAAAACAAATGGATGATGCGAGGGATTGTAGCATCGCTGTCGTGCCCGCTACAACAGGCGTTACACCAAGCAAAAACATAAAAGAATTAAAAAAAATAAATAATAATAATCACCAGAAATAACCAAGGGAAACAATACCCAGTTCGCCATCCACCCAGCCAGGTAGTACTTCTTCCTCATCACAGTGATAAGAACGAGAGTGACAACGAAACTGGACCACCCCGTTTCTTCGGGCGGGGGGTAGCGCATTAAGATTATACAACTTTGAAAGCAAAGTGCAAAACCTTAAGTTGTACCTGGTAGTGAAGAACGGACCCTGGACAGTCAAGAAATGGTTTGATACCCCGTGTAGGAAAACAATTACTAAAGTTACTGTGGGTTCCAGGTGCTCGACCCAACCGCCGCATGGATATTGTCCCGCGTAGGTCCCACCGTTTGACGAAGTCGTGGATACCCGTATCAGATTGCACGACCGCGGTCACCCATATTCCTACAGTAGGCTATTTGTTGTCGTCAGCAGTGACATTGTCCCGTGGCAAGTAAATCCCTGCAGACAGGAAATGCAAGGCCCGTGCCTTGCACTCCTCTCTCTCTCTCTCTCTCTCTCTCCTTCCTGTCATCGTTGATGGTCGTTTCGTGCGATTGTCCGTACCGATCCTATTAATAGAACGAAACCTGGCGTGTGTCACACGCTGCCTTCTAGGAAGGATACGTGCCATAGATGTCGAGTCGAACCGGGGAACCTATCCCCATTTGGCGTCGACGGCTACTACTCGCATACTGTTGTCAGAAGCAATATAATATATCAGCCGATTTCCCCAATTGAGAATTGCCTTTCCGATGAGAATGAAAATGGCAATATTGGTTTTAAAATTGTAAGATGTGTACTTCCCTCAAAGCCATTTGTTTCACTGTAAACTATTGTCAGTTGTGACACCCGTCGATGCCAAAACACAAAATCGGCATCGGCAGTCTCAAGATTTCGAAGATCCCAGAAAATCTGGATTTATGGGCGAGGTAACTCGCTCATAAATGCAAATTCTCATAAATCCTTGATGTTTCGAGCCCGTAAAGGTTGATTTCAATTGTTTTTCGTGGATCGATACCTACCATCGAGGAACATATTTTATGGGTCAAATTTTGAATGTGAGCGAAATACAACTCTTAAACAATAACAAAGTACTAAACTCGATTTCCATTCTCATTGGATTAGCAATTCTCAATTAGGAGAATCGGCTGTTATACGTATAGTGTTCGAATTGTATAGCCCACATAGACAAGTACGATACCACAAGCCAAGCATGCTCATCACGTAGTATCTGAATTGCAGCACCCTCGTTTTGAATCGTTCGAGCTTGATTGAATTATCGGTTCTTAGCTTCAGAATAATGAGAAGACGCGTGCTACGGTAGAGGTAGCACTTTTTGGCTGGATCGTTTTCTGAACGATCGGGTTCCTTAACCCAAATTCGTCGAATTTTTATCTTTGCGACGAATAATATTTCAAGTCTACTTCGTCGGTCATGAGATTTCTCATCCGGCAGCACTTTTGTTTTCCTCCGAAATCAATTTTTCGTTGAGGTATGACGCTCCTCAGGTGAGGAGCTCAGAAAATACATGGCGCACCTCTATCGTAGCATGCGCCTCTACTTATTCGACTGTGGCGAGCGTCGTTTCCCCTTCGGGAATTCTGGGGATGGCCCCCACACTACGTCAGGTCTCCGTTGCCGTCTGCCGTGTGTATGAGTTTCATCGAGAAAGGTGGTTAGCGCCGGCACCTGCGTCAAGACTTGCCCATCGCCTTCTGCATAAGGGTTCGGGCGCGGGTGCGACAAACAAAAAGCATCTAGACGATCAGGCGTGAACCCAATATTCTCTCCCCCTCCCCCCCCACTGTCTGTACCTATCTGCACGTGCAACAGTATTGACGACAGCAACCTGGGGCTGCCTACCACGGCTGGCTCGTGCGGTGAGTACCTAAAGGGTTCAGCGCGGTGTGGATCGGGGCTTGTATCAACGTTTGTGTCGACAAGTCGGTTTAACGAGAGGTCGATGGCATCTCCGCTTGAAAGTGGGAATGTGGAAGAACGGTGGGGGTGTATGTTGTAGAGAAGAGTCGACAATTGAGCCCAAAACGTCCAGATGTGTATATTTTCTCAACGAGCCTGATAGGCAGCCGATGACACGACGTCTCACGGCTGTATCATTTTATGCACGGTTTACTGATGTGAAATGTCGCCCGATGTATATTAATTTTTGAGTGCCCACGCTCAACCTTTGCCAAATGTATACGCATTTACCCCAGGTTCACTATTGGTGTCCTCTGAATCCTGCCGAACGCGTGCGTACCGCTTAAACAGAATGCACTCCAGCCGAAGCCGTATTATGCGAGGTGGAAGAGACATGTGCTGCCGGCGCCGTGGGCTACACCTGCGCGGTTGTTGCTGACGGTAAGAGATACTTCGCCGAATAAACAAGAGACCACCCGGCCACTGCCAACCGACGTGCGACAATAAGGAAATTTGTGTAGGGTATACCGGTACTGGGGGCATACCTATTGCGCATACCGAACTCAACGAAGTGTCGGGAACCGGTATAGAAAAAGTACCGAACTTACCGAAATGTCCGGTACCGGTATTAAAAGAGTACCGAACTTAACGAAATGTCGGGTACCGGTATTGAAAAGGTACCGAAGTTACCGAAGTGTTCGGTAAAGTATTAAGCCCACTACCGACAAAATACGTGTACCCCGGGTATTGTGGGCGAGGGTATAACGTATAGTTCGGTGAGTGTACCGAACTTACCGGAGCGTAAGGTACCGGTATTATAAAAAACTAGAACATACCGAAGTGTCGGGTATCAGTATTGAAATAGTACTGAACTTACCGAAGTGTCAGGTACCGGTATTGAAAAAATACAGAACTTGCCGACGTGTAGGGTACCGGTACTGAACAAATACCGAACTTACCGAAGTGTCTGGTACAGATATTGGAGAAATATCGAATTTACCCAAGTGCCAGGTACCGATATTTACCGAGGAAATACCCCCGGTATACGTCGGTACATACCCTACCGAAAATACCCTAAACACAAGTGTACTCGTAGCAACAGCAAAGATATGGTGGCGGCAACGGCGGAGAAAACGTCAATGCTGCTGCCGCCATCCCAACCACGTAACTAGCGGCAGCATGGTTAGCAGCAGGACAGCCTCTGCAAGAACGACAACAGAACACAGCAGCAGAGGGGCAGAGACAGCAACTTCAACTTGGGCAATGTGCTGCTGCTGTGTGCTTTACTGTATATTTCATGCAGTCCACGCGTGCCACTGCCACCGAGTGCGTAGCCCGTCCTATACTCCAACCTCCCAACTTCGAAGCTCTGCATACAGTGTAGATCATCGGCGACCTCGCCTTGTGTGCTGCCGCTGCTGCTGAAACATTAGTATTTGAATATAATTAGAGCAACGATGGATTTTAAATGCCGCGTTCAAGTCCGTGTATAGGATGCATGATACGTGTACTTTATCAGGCGAGCAGTTGAAAATTCTCCCACTACACAAAGATTGCACAGAGCGTGCCGTAGCACCGCCTCGGCGGCGTCTCGAACCTCAACGGCGCGAGTTGGTCATACGATAATATATCCCTTCGTTCTCTACTCTCGGTCTATGTTGTGTGGTGTCTACAGTTGTGCATGGTGGGTGTGAAATGAGTGCGTTGTGTCACGCCAGAACCAAGGAATAAATACGTAAGTATAGTGAAGACTGCCGCTGCTGCCACAAAATAAATGCCTTGTATAATGTCACAATGTGTGTCCGTATTGCAAACATAACGGATTCCCCCGTGTCGAGGCCGCACCGGAAATATTTGTGGTCGAGGGTATACAGGCACCTAGGGTATATTCGGGTAGGCGTTCCGAACCGACCGAAGTGTCGGGTACTGGAAAAACAACAAAGTATAGAACTTACCGAAGTGTCGGGTACCGGTATCGAGCCCTTTACCGAACAAATACCGGTTCCCCCGGTTTTGCGGTCGGGGGTATACCGGTACCTGGGGTATATTTGGTTGGGCGTACCGGCTTTACCGAAGCGTCGGGTATCGGTATTGAACAAAGCACGAACTTACCGACGTGTCCGGTGTCGGTACTTCCCGAGAACATACCCCTGGTATACTTCGGTACGCACCCTACTGAACATACCCTTGCAGACATTTGGCACCCCGCAGGGCGAGATTTATATTTCGGAGCCGGGCGTGCTCAGACGGTTCAAAGCAGACGGTAGGTTGTGGAGGCCTCCACGTACGATATGCCGCCACACCTTAGCGCTGTACAAGCAAGAGAGGGCAGTGTACCTCTGAGGAACGGTCATGACGTCCGATAAAGTGCCAATCTACAGATGATATAACATGCAGTCTTGCGTACCAGGTACTTGACGTATATGTTGGGAGTGCTCTGACAGCGGTTTCAACGGCGTTGGGATACGCGATTCCTCCACCCTCGTTTCAAACTCGTCCGTTACGCTAATGTATATTATATAACAGCCGATTTTCCTATTTGACAATTGCCTTTCCGATGAGAATGCAAATAGAAAAATATTTTTGTTTGAATTGAATAAGATGTGCTATCGAATAATGCTGTATTGCGTTCAAAACCCGAATAACGCACAAACTCGGAAGAATACCAGTCATCCATCAACGAGGCACCTACGGCCTGTGTCCTCCCCGGGGCGCCGCTGACAGCGGGAACATCTGTCTGCCGGCACCGGCGAGGAGGCTATTACCCTAGGGGTGTCTTGGGTGGGCTGGCGCAGCCGCGAAGCCCAACGCGGTCGTCAGCATCGACGGGGATACAGCGATCGCTAAGTCGCAACTTGGTCGGTGCTCGTGTGGTTTGGGAGGCAAAGAGGGGTGAAATTTTGGGTTTGCGACGGCCCTTATTATTTGTATTTAGCGCCGCAAGCGGTCTACCCTGTACTAGGGGCCGTCGGGCCTCGCCCTGCGGCTGATCTGATGGCCATGCCTCTCGGGAATGGCCGATCTCGCCTCTGAATCAGTCGACGACATGGCTCAAGTTTGCGGGCTTCCTTCGGTTTCACGGAACACGCCATGTTGAGTTGGACGAGCTCCCTAATTCAATAAAACGAAGAGTAAACGAAGTCCCAAAATACTTCCTGTGAAATTCCGTTTTATTGAATTGAAATGAAAATATCTTGATGGAATTTCACTTTTCGACGAATCAGATGCAGATCAAAACAAACGAACGAAAAATATTTTCCAAATTCAACAAAGTTTTCTTTAATACGGGCCCTAAGCATGCACGGACCCCTGTAGGAAAAGGCAGTGTTTACCTCATAAGCAAATCAAATCGTCGTGAAGAGTTTTGTTTGTCTATAGGCAGGGAACGCTTTAATTACAAGTCGAGCCTGCGTATATCGAATTTTTCGCCTCACCGGTGCACGAGGTTGTGATACCCTCGTAGATGCACTATTATATCATAATCATCCAATGCGCCCGGTGCTGCTTGCTGACATCCCGGTTGCGCGATCGGCTCGTGTTGCTCGCAATCTTATGGCTGTATCATTTTATGCACGGTTTACTGATGGGAAATGTCGCCCGATGTATATTAAATTTGGAGTGCCCACGCTCAACCTTTGCCAAATGTATACGTATTTACCCTAGGTTCACTATTGTTGTCCTCTGAATCCTGCCGAACGCGTGCGTACCGCTTAAACAGAATGCACTCCAGCCGAAGCCGTATCATGCGAGGTGGAAGAGACTTGTGCTGCCGGAGCCGTGGGCTACACCTGCGCGGTTGTTGCTGACGGTAAGAGATACTTCGCCGAATAAACAAGAGACCACCCGGCCACTGCCAACCGACGTGCGACAATAAGGAATTTTGTGTAGGGTATACCGGTACCGGGGGCATACCTATGGCGCGTACCGAACTTAACGAAGTGTCGGGAACCGGTATATATAAAGTACCGAACTTACCGACATGTCCGGTACCGGTATTGAAAAGGTACCGAACTTCACGAAGAGTCGGGTACCGATATAAAAAAGTACCGAAGTTACCGAAGTGTTCGGTAAGGTATTGAAAAGGTACCGAAGTTACCGAAGTGTTCGGTAAGGTATTAAGCCCACTACCGACAAAATACGTGTACCCCCGGTATTGTGGCCGAGGGTATAACGTATAGTTAGGTGAGTGTACCGAACTTACCGGAGCGCAACGTACCGGTATTATAAAAAATTAGAACATACCGAAGTGTCGGGTACCGGTATTGAAATAGTACTGAACTTACCGAAGTGTCGGGTACCAGTATTGAAAAATATAGAACTTGCCGACGTGTAGGGTACCGGTACTGAACAAATACCAAAATTACCGAAGTGTCTGGTACAGATATTGGAGAAATATCGAATTTACCCAAGTGCCAGGTACCGGTATTTACCTAGGAAATACCCCCGGTATACGTCGGTACATACCCTACCGAAAATACCCGTAGCAACAGCAAAGAGATGGTGGCGGCAACGGCGGAGAAAACGTCAATGCTGCTGCCGCCACCCCAACCACGTAACAAGCGGCAGCATGGTTAGCAGCAGGACAGCCCCAGCAAGAACGACAACAGAACACATCAGCAGAGAGGCAGAGACAGCAACTTCAACATGGGCAATGTGCTGCTGCTGTGTGCTTGACTGTATATTTTATGCAGTCCACGCGTGCCACTGCCACCGAGTGCTACGCTTGAAGCCCGTCCTATACTCCAACCCCGCAACTTCGAAGCTCTGCATACAGTGTAGATCATCGGCGACCTCGCGTTGTGCTACTGCCCCTGCTGCTGATACATTAGTATTTGAATATAATTAGAGCAACGATGGATTTTAAATGCCGCGTTCAAGTCCGTGTATAGGATGCATGATACGTGTACTTTATCAGGCGAGTAGTTGAAGCTTCTCCCACTACACAAAGATTGCGCAGAGCGTGCCGTAGCACCGCCTCGGCGGCGTCTCGAACCTCAACGGCGCGAGTTGGTGATAAGATAATACATCCCTTCGTTCTGTACTCTCGGCCGTTGTTGTGTTGTGTCTACAGTTGTGCATGGTGGGTGTGAAATGAGTGCGTTGTGTCACGCCAGAACCAAGGAATAAATACGTAAGTATAGTGAAGACTGCCGATGCTGCCACAAATAAATGCCTTGTATAATGTCACAATATGTGTCCGTATTGCAAACATAACTGATTCCCCCGTGTCGAGGCCGCACCGGAAATATTGTTGTCGAGGGTGTACAGGCACCTAGGGTATATTCGGGTAGGCGTTCCAAAGTGACCGAAGTGTCGGGTACAGGAAATAAACAAAGTATGGAACTTACCGAAGTGTCGGGTACCGGTATTGAAAAAGTATCGAACTTACCGAAGTGGTCGGTAGGGTATCGAGCCCTTTACCGAACAAATACCGGTTCCCCCGGTTTTGCGGTCGGGGGTATACCGGTACCTGGGGTATATTTGGTTGGGCGTACCGGCTTTACCGAAGTGTCGGGTATCGGTATTGAACAAAGCACGAACTTACCGACGTGTCCGGTGTCGGTACTTCCCGAGAACATACCCCTGGTATACTTCGGTACGCACCCTACTGAACATACCCTTGCAGACATTTGGCACCCCGCAGGGCGAGATTTGTATTTCGTAACCGGGCGTGCTCAGGCGGTTTAAAGCAGACGGTAGGTAGTCGAGGCCTCCACGTACGATATGCCGCCACACCTTAGCGCTGTACAAGCAAGAGAGGGCAGTGTACCTCTGAGGAACGTTCATGACGTCCGTTAAAGTGCCAATCTACAGATGATATAACATGCAGTCTTGCGTACCAGGTACTTGACGTATATGTTGGGAGTGCTCTGACAGCGGTTTCAACGGCGTTGGGATACGCGATTCCTCCACCCTCGTTTCAAACTCGTCCGTTACGCTAATGTATATTATATAACAGCCGATTTTCCTATTTGACAATTGCCTTTCCGATGAGAATAAAAATAGAAAAATATTTTTGTTTGAATTGGATGAGATGTGCTATCGAGTAATGCTGTATTGCGTTCAAAACTCGAATAACGCACAAACTCGGAAGAACACCCGTCATCCATCAACGAGGCACCTACGGCCTGTGTCCTCCCCGGGGCGCCGCTGACAGCGGGAACATATGTCTGCCGGCACCGGTTAGGAGGCTATTACCCTAGGGGTGTCTTCGGTGGGCTGGCGCAGCCGCGAAGCCCAACGCGGGCAGCGCAGCGACGGGGATACAGCGATCGCTAAGTCGCAACTTGGTCGGTGCTCGTGTGGTTTAGGAGGCAAAGAGGGATGAAAATTTGGGTTCGCGACGGCCTTCATTAGTTTTATTTAGCATCGCAAGCGGTCTACCCTGCGCTAGGGGCCGTCGGGCCTCGCGCTGCGGCTGATCCGATGGCCTTGCCTCTCGGTAATGGCGGATCTAACTTCTGAATCAGTCGACGACATGGCTCAAGTTTGCGGGCTTCCTTCGGTTTCACGGAACACGCCATGTCGAGTTGGACGAACTCCCTAATTCAATAAAACGAGGAGCAAACGAAGTCCCAAAAGACTTCGTGTGACATTGAGTTTTATTGAATTGAAATGAAAAGGTCTTGATGGAATTTCACTTTTCGACCAATCAGATGCAGATCAAAACAAACGAACGAAATATATTTTCGAAGTTCAACAAAATTTTCTTTAATGCGGGCACTAAGCATGCACGGACCCCTGTAGGAAGAGGCATTGCTTACCTCATAAGCAAATCAAATCGTCGTGAAGAGTTTTGTTTGTCTATAATCAGGAAACGCCTTAATTACAAGTCGAGCCTGCGTATATCGAATTTTTCGCCTCACCGGTGCACGAGGTTGTGATACCCTCGTAGATGCACTATTATATCATAATCATCCAATGCGCCCGGTGCTGCTTGCTGACATCCCGGTTGCGCGATCGGCTCGTGTTGCTCGCAATCTTATGTGTTGGTTCCGAACAGTTTGCATAGACGACTTGGGCTGCGACACAGGCAATGGCGAAGTATGCTGCTTGGTGACGAACGTCTGCGAAGATGCCAGCGACGTCGCCGCCGGTGCTTGCGGTGAGAAACCATGAACGAAACAATGAAAGTTTGGCTCACAGACGGCCTTGTGGTTGCCGACACGACGGCACGAACATACATGCTGTGGACGTATACCTGGTAGGCCGTTAGGCAGTATATGAGGGCTCAAGAGACTCCCTGCGACTAATCTGAACATCGTATCGCGGGTCTCATAACCCTGGTCTGACTTTCCGACGCCCTCTCGGCGATCCCCTTCCAGGTGACCCGCACATGACTGGCTTCCGCGGCCAGACGTTCGACTTTATGAGAGAAGGCGGTGGTTGGTACAACGTCGTCTCCGACCTGCCACGTATGCACCTCAACATGCGCGTTACCTCTCCCGTTCCTTCCGTACCCGAGATCACGTACATCACCGGAATCTCTATCCTCACCAAGGACACCGACGACCTCGAGCACACGATCGTCATTTCCGTTGCCTACCCGCACAGCCTGGAGAGCTCCTGCCCAGTTGAAACGTCGTCCTGCCTCGCCGATGGGGCGCTGAACGTGGTAGTCGATGGGGAAGAAGGTATGCTTTCGCCCGGCGAGGTTACGGTAGCCCCGGGAGTTGCGATCGCCGCTGTCAACCTTCCTGGGGCGTGCCGTAGCTTTGGGTTCGAGAAGTACTGGGAGCGCAAGAGGCTCGAGCGCCCCGCTCAGACCGGTCGAAAGCTCACTCTAACCTCGACGTTGCAAGACATGTCTGACTGGATTATTGCCGACCCAACAGTGACCAACATGGTGGAATGTGAGGAGTACGTGGCTAGTGCTACGGCAGTCGGGGGTGTTGGCGTGTTCGCCAAACAGTCTGAACACGCCTCCTTTCAAATCATGACGCCCGCAGCGACAATCCGCCTGAGCCATGGAAGACTGCACCAGCTCCCCATGCGCGACCCGACGGACCGGTTCGACCTGCCGGACCACCTGGCTTGGCAAATGAACTTGGCCATTGACCACTCCAACATGGGCCTTGACGCCACGGGCATCCTGGGCGAGACACTGGTGCCTGTTGTCGATGAAAAAGGTACCCCTATCATGCAGGGCGTGGGTCTTATTCGTGGGCAGCAGGAAGACTGTGAGTGCGACAAACGAAACAATGCTAATGCCCAAATAACAGTTTGTGTTTTTGTGTGACATTCATGGTGCATTGCTCTCTCTGGAAAATTCACGTATAAGACTGGTTAGACCATAACCAGTGTACAGCAGTAAAGTTAGTTCTTCCGTTTCGAGACATTGTGTGCGAGAAAAGGGTATTTGAAAGTGACGACCTTACTTAGGTGCGCGGACCCCCTCGACAATCCCATAATCTTGAGGAAATAGAAATACCTTGCACGACGCATTGCAGCCAGTGCTAACAAACCTCTCATAAATGTTAGTGGTCGTTTGCCAAATGATACCCATGGATTGGTTACATCTCCAGAGCTGCTGTAGGGTTTGCCAATGCGTTCGCGAAGTGGACCCTCCTTATCGTCCTGTGCACACTAATCGTTCCGTCCAATCGTTACAGGGTACCGTGTTGTATATCACTTAGCTTCTTCAGCAAAAACAAACTATCGATTGTTCTCACACATTATCTATGTTTCGCTATGCACACAGGCTACAATTGCGAGCACGCCCTATTCTGCACTGCCTCTCTACTATTGACCAAAATGATGGAATACATGCATGTTTTTGGGAGACGATATTAGCGATACTCGGTTTCCCCCGTCGGGCAGCACTGACAATTCGCGAGTTCTTCGCAACGTTCCGCAGTAATGTTCAACCGAAAAGATGTTCGGCCTACGCTAAGGAGGGCCCAGTGCACACGGGGTTACGATCCATTTCCAACGCCCGTTATCTCAAGAAAAACAAAATTGGTGCTAGAGTCGAACACTTTAATTTCGGAATACTATCCTTCAAATGTTTCCGAAATCACGTTTGTCGATATTGGCACCCTTCCCGTCCTTTGAACACATCGAACGCTTCAAACGATTGCATCCACGTGTCAACTCGAAGCTGTTTGCGACGATAGTCCTCCCAGGTCCCCAAATTGGCTCCATATGAAATACCCTACTGTTCCATATATGTGAGCACCCGCAACGCCATGCTCTACACACAGCTTATCTGATATGCTATACTTCTGCCCTCCCGCCCTATCGATGCCCCACCGCGTTCAATACCAGATCGCGTCAAGGGTCCCCTGGGCATCTCCTTCTCCCAGAGCCAGCACGACGAGTAGATCTGCACGCGTGCTTCATCCCCACCGGACACACGTTACTACAGGCTCGACCCCTCCGACGAGTTTCGATCGACTTTGGTCTCAGGCATCGGAATCGTTTGGTTTTGTCCTTGCATACAATCCGTGTCCTCTTAAGCTCCAGCGATACTAGTAGGATATATCGTTTAAGCTGCAACTGGGGTATCTTGCTCGCGCGTTTACGTTTGTACTCGTGTAGACCTGTTCGTGATGTCCATACAAAACGGGTACTAGAATCTCGCCCCCCAAGAGAACCCCGAGAACGTAGTATGTGACCGTTGCATACGAGGAGTCCGTACGAGGCCCGTACACGTGCTTTAAATCGCAGGCGCCCGTGCTCGGAGACGCGGTAGTCAGCCAAACAATTTTGGTTCGATGACGAAATCCGTTGGAGGCTGCTGTCATGGGTCGGGTATTAGTTCAAGTGATTATGCATGCCGTGGGGGGGGGTTCTAACCGTAGAGGCCCCACACCTATGAACAACCCCCTATTTGTGTACAAGCATTTTCATGTTGCGTTTTCATTGGTACCATAGCATGTGTTCGCTTAAGGTGATACACCTAAGTTCGATGTCTCGAGGTAGGCGTTTTCCTGTAGTGGTTCTCCCGGAGCATGAGGTGTTCGACAAGAAAGAGCCACGGGAATTACACACCGTTTCGGTTGTTTTATTATAATTTGATGTTCCCGGCAAAGCCTGTCTCGACGTAGCCAATGCGGTTTAAGTGGTTTCGAGGTATGCTGCAGCTCGAAATGGGGTCCGAGGACGTCAGCACGGCACATCCTGTTGCGCATTCAGTCTGCCAGTAGTTACGGTATCTCGTCTAGAGGGATGTGGCAGTTGAAGTCAGCAGTAGGTTTACGCATTCTCGCACTTTAGAAGCAATGCTACTGCCCATAAATATCGATATGGTGGAGTTGTGGTGTACGCTGAAGATTCTTATTACTACTGTAGTCGAATTTCTGTAGGACGCCGGAATCCGTGACGCTTTCGTGTACGGAGGTGGACGATATGGCGACGGCGACGAATTTTCGCGTACAACTGGCCACGTGGTGCTTCTGGAGGTCTAGTTTCCGGTTCCCGATGCTGGATATACCACAATTCGGGGTGTATCAAAGGAGCGACAGGTTTAGGGAACGATCATGTGAATGCTCCCAACACTATGGTTGGTCCATCGTCTCCCTCTTAGGAAAGTCGATAGTAAAAACAAAGTTTAGATTGCCCATTTATCGTTGGAAGAGCAAGATGCTTGTCTTCTCGTCAAGACGGTTCGTAATCAAGGTGACTTCGGGAGTAGTTCGGCGAAATTTATGTTCCGTTGTGGTGATTGCAGTGGGTGGAGGTAAGATGTTTGTAAGGGACTCGCAGACGATGTTGACATATACCGTATCCGTGCGTCGAACAAATTTTATGCTTAGTATTTGAAAAGGGTGTTCCGATGCAGTTCATGAGGGGTGTCATACTATTCCATTTGATATATTTTTGTTTATCATGAACATACTGTTATTATTCTCTTATAGGATACGGGTAGTGAACAACAAGGGGGGGGGGGGGGGTGTTGTTGGCCAGCGCACTTTATATGCGACGACGGTATTGTAGTTTATATTGGAAGGTTCTGCCATTGTCGTCTACTTCGTTGGTTTTTCCCCTTCACGTATGTTTGTGTTTCCATTTATTTGAGAGACGTATTCGATACAGAGATTGCCGTTTTACCCGGGCAATAAATTCAAGATCGGAGTGATGCCTTGCCGTTTTAACTGTCGATGTATCATACGGCAAGGTATCTCGACCCGAGTAAGGGGGACTATGTGTGATACGGGGTGGTGGATACTGTTCTCTGGATATTCGCGGTTTCTGTTGCATGACATGGTATGATTGTTGTCGGAGACGTGTCCCCGGATGCCGACTTAGTGAATGAAGTGGGTGGTTCGCCGGAGACGTCCGTGATACCTCGTTTGATATTAGAGCTGATGTTTGCCTGAAGCTCGCGAGTGAAGGACGCGGCTGAATAATATATGATGCTCTTCAACAGAACGGTGGCAGGTGACGTAGCCACTCGGGGCACGTGGCCACGGCGATACATCCTCGACGCTTAACAGCGTAGCCTCGGGGCTAGCATACCTCCACGAGAAACGACACAAAAATCAGAAGAGATATCGGGGAATCGTTCTCCCGCCCTCGGCCCCCCAGCGCCGAGCCCTTGCAGTTCCAAGTTGCTCCGCGCCTGTGGCGATGGGACTCCGCTAATATCAACCATTGAGATTGCGTTGACCGGGATCTTCAGCCGCTCCAGGAAATATTTGGACAAATATGAAGCTGCACGGAAATGCAAAGAGGTTTTTCGCGCAGACAAGAACAGCCGCTTGCTGCGCCGTTTTGTGCCGACCATCGCGGAGAAAGTGACGAGTACAAAGATGGGCGGAGGTTTTAGCAACTGCGATCGTACCGGAGCCAAAACGACGATATCGTTGACCACCCGGCCTTGTCTTTCCGTGTGCGCATTACACTCGGTGTACCGGTTTAGGAGTCCTCCCTTTGCAGAGGTTGCGACTTGCTCTAGGCACTGCTCGTTGCGCGATTCTGCCGTCGCCGCTTCTTTCTGCGTACCACGTGGCAGACTACATCTAGCACTTCATTTAGCCTCTCTCTCATGTGCCGGTGGGTGACTTGTTGTGGATTCCGGTTTGTGCTGGACAGGCACTTTTGTACTAAAGGCGCTGGTGCCTGGTTTTGGTGCCGCTGGTATTGGCGCAGAGCAAATGTACTCTTACAGTACCGTAGTATACATACGTGGTTTCGGAGGCTAAGGACTACATTATCAGTGTCATCCCACTGAACGGCAGGTACGAAACACATCACACAGCAGTGGGAGTCTCCAGTTACAAAATATTATTCGAGGTGCGAATAAAACCCCCACAACTAACTGTCGAAACAGGTAGATAGACAATTAGTTGTACGAAACACAGATGAGAAATAGAAGTGAACAGCCACATAAGGAAGCACACTTATCTCCACCAACCCAACACCTGGAAGCGACGCCACCCTGAAGCTTGGCAGTCCACAAGAAACTACCAACACCAAACGATTTCAGCGACGTTGTCGTCGTGAAGATGACTGCCGTGAAAAGGCTGTAGGCAAAACCCTCGACGACGTAACATCGCGGTGGATTCGAGTTTAATGGTGAGTGTTGTCGACATATTATCCCCTAAAACACCTGACGACTGGGACCCGCCACGGCTCGGCGAATTCGGCGCGGGGGCGGTCGTTCGTCACATGTTTGGGAGGGTTAGGGTTGTCGATTCCTCGACGTTTCCGCCCGCGACGTTTTGTTCTTCCGAGGAGGTACCCTTAGGGCGTGGCAGCTCTGTGAGGCATCAGACATCAACCAAAATGTGTTAACATCGCCTACCGGCGTGTTGTTCAATAATAGAACACATCGTTAAGTCGTACGCATGAATCACGCGAGCTTCAGCCACACATGGAGATAATCGTCGCACGGCAGACTGCACCCGGGGATATGTCGCTGAACAGACGTATACCGTTTCACACAACGTAAACCCGAAATCCCCGGAGACCTACCACCGAGTATATCACACACAGCCTCCCTACCCGGTACGGCATACGACTTGGTCCCGAACATATTGTCGTGTATTGCCAGGTAATCGACAATCCCGCTTTGCATCGTATATGGCTGCCAGGCCAAAACGGCAATCGTCATACCCGTTGTTTCAATCTCAATCTCGTCATGTATCTCCCAACAAAACGGAGACATAAAACGAGAAGGGGAGCATCAAACAAAGTCTACTGTGGCTGGGGAACGTTCCAAATAAACCCGACTATGCCGTCTTCGACTACGAGCGCACTATCAACCAGTACTCTGTAGCAGAATAGTGACGGCACGTTTCTGATAGAAATTCAAAGAAATTGAATCGTTTGAAGCCCGCCCGCTTGATGTTCCCCACCGCGCTGTGCACAAAACTAAAAACAAGTTATCAATGAATGCTAATTTGAAAGTACTCCGTATAGCTACGAGTAGTGGTATATCGTTGTGACGATGCATACCACGGTAAAGATGCCCCCAAAATCTACTGAGAGTGGTCACTTAAGGCGCTCAATACTTCGCCCGAAACGATGTTGTGGAAGAAAATAAACGTGCTACGTACGTACCCGATTGACTTAGAATCCAAGGCCCTCAGTACAAATTGATAAATATTTCGACAAAAGAGTGAAATCCCGACAATGTTAGGCGCTGTGTGTCTGTGCTCTCTCTTGGGTGTGAACGGGCTGGTGCGTTTGTGTTATCTGCTACCCCGCAAAGCACCAAACACCAAGCACCCAGCAACCCACGACCTATGTATGTCCTCTGAATATCCCATTATGGCGCCTTCAAGAAGATACGCTACAATTATTTCGTCGACCTGGTGTAATTATTTGGTTCAAGATTGTCCCCGTGATTTCTTCGGAGACATGATGTCGCGACTACTCTCAACTTTTAAGCGTTCCGCCCGTGTTTTACTCCAGCTGGTAATCCGAAATGGTGGGCAATTAGGGTGAATACCATTAGCAGACTGCACTGACGGTGTCATACCCCCCAACTCGAATTCGAAACTGGCGATACTTCTGCCTACTCCTGCGCCGCGGGTCTCGTCGCACCATCACTCGCACTCGGCATTTATCGTGGCACGGGGTGAAGAAGCGTGTGAGTACTGGTATCGATCGTGCCTTAGCTTCCACCAATGTACGGTAGGCTAGACCGATAACCTCTCAAATATTCGGATGTATTAGGGCTCTCACCAGAAACGAACATACGAGTAGCTCTCCTATAAGCACCAAGTATCTCGCCAGCTGGGGAGAGGGCACCAGCGGAGAGGAATACTCTAACGGTTATTATACTATAACACGTGCACCTACTGTAATATAATCACGACAACGACCATGTCATACCCCGGATACCAAAAAGGGCCGCGCTCAGCAACTGGGTAGCTTTATCCATATCAGTGCAACAGCATTCATCGCCGGTGCTGGAATCTGTTTGCACTAACTTCAATAACGCTGTGACCCTGGTTGCAGGATTTAACTGCGCGAGGAATTGATGTTCACTTATTTTTTCGGCACAGCGTGGTAAGCTGCTTGTGAATAACCTAGCCGGTGACGTATAAACAAATCAAAATGATAGACATAGCTCATAAATGAGATATTCTTCGCCTTCTTGGAAGACGTTATATGCGAATACAAAGCGCATCCACGGGCATTTAAATAACCTGCGAACAATTTCAGATGATTTCCAGCCACGCAAAGAGCGCAAAGAAAACTCAGTAACCCAAGCAATTTCCCAGGTAATCTAATGGGGTAATTGCCACGTTTGCGACTTCTGCAAAAACTATGGTACGAAAAAACCAAAAACTATCCCAGGCATATCCGAGTACGATACCTACGATGCCGAACAGAAAGGAGGCAACTCTTCAAGGACAAAACTTGCAAGGAAGCTCAATACAGACAGAGGATACACCGTCTTTGGCCGACAACGGATGGCTCCACAAGAGGCGCCTAAAACAGTCGCGGTATCCCCACACACTTAAGGTACGAACGAGCGCTTGAGATTTGAGAGAACGTTGTCCGAACATCTCGTACGCCGCGTAACGGTAGGGGTTACTACTAAGTAGTCATGTTTAGGCTCTGCAATGGAGGAGATCTACATCCCACCGATCCTGACAAAGACTACCTCGATATGAGAACAGCTACATACAACTATTTGTACAACGAAACGTATCCCGACGTAAAATATTAATGACGCTCGAGCGATATTGGGTTGTTCCTTAGTTAAGGAGTCTCGCCAGCCAGAACTAATTTATCCAAAACGTGCTGTTTCAATCTCAGCACGAGCAATCTTGAGAAACTATACTTGTATATGCGCACACCTTATTGAAATATTGCACCCATAGATTGGACATTTTCAACCGAGCGATGGAAAGTATGGTCCCACGCCAATGTAACCAATGAAATATGACAACCAATAATTTGAAGCAATTTTTTCCCCACCAGCAGTGATCCCCCCCCCAGTGCTTGGCCCTGAGCTCGAAAGATACACTGCGGCTTAGGCTTAGATACACTGCAATGATTATGCAAAACCATCGCGCCGTCAGACATGTTACCTATTAATCGAACCATACAGAAAACATGTTGACTTCGATGCTAAAAAGCATTCCAATCCCCTCTCTTGACAAGTTCACTCAGGTGACCATATGATACCCTTGCTAAACGCTACGTGATGCTCTCGCCTTGAAATGTCAATACGCACGTCATCAATATTGTGTACATGCCCGATCCCCATGTCGAAGCACCGTCGCATGTCCGCATACCACAGTCGCAAATAGGCAGGCCGTCCATATACAATTGAAATACGGTTCATATAGCGACCTGGACTCGACGGCGCTTCGGCTGGTCGTTTACTAGACTCTTGCCGCGAAGGAGAGCCCTCTCGACTTCGTGACACCTGCGAGTCTCCTGCACCAACATCACGTACGTGGCTGCATCAACGTCAGGCGTACCTTCTGCTTTAGTCAAAGCGACGGCGATCTCAGCATTCGTAGCTGGGTAGATTCTACCCTTGAAAGAGACGGCCACCCGCTTGTACAGGTCGTAGTTCCTCTGCTGAGTCTTAAAATAGCGTTCGGGCGTCTTGTCCCTCCCCGGATTTCCGTCTATGTAGACTAGCATCGGCGTTGGCGTAGTGGTAGAGAAATCTTTGAATGTAGACGGGCGGAAAAATATTGATGTGGTGTGCGTCCAGCCAGTAGCCCTCCCCGGGGAAGATCAACGACGCAGGGTCAGATGCCCACTCTGTCCTTCGCGCAGAAGCCACGCTCGCGTGTTTCGAAAACGTTCGTCACCTCTGCATCGACGTCGGGGACCTATTGAACAGTCAACGACGCACATGACACACGCAAGCATTGAGGATACAGTCGGAGGACAGGTGTCATATAAAATGGCTATACAACCCGCCCTCCTACGTCCGTATTGCAGTCCTGTCAATATTATTCTTTAATGGGATTGATTCCTGTGGAACCTTCTTGACGCGTTTTCCCTCAAGCGCTAGTTGACGTGCTGAATCGCCAACAAAGTATGTTGTTCTTTACGTGTCATCATCTTGTTTACGCTCCAGTTCAATTCACGCGAGTACGTTTTGCCCGACCGACTTCTGCGCACGCCGGTGGATACAGGGTCCATGCCTCAGTGCCTACCCCGAGCGTTTTCATATTGGTATCGCGCATTGGATACAGCATTCACTGATAGTCGATGCTCATCCAACCATGCCAACTGGCCCTCTCGCACTTACTGCGAATGAAGAACTCTCACGAAAGTGTGGGGGTTTGTATACCAAATGCAAGAATTGCACCAGTCGGCTGTCAAACCCAGCCACAACCCCAACCAGAATTATCAGCCTACACGTTTCCTTACTGCTAACTACAGTACTTATCCTGCTTATTCACGATGTCGAGAAGTAGACAAGGTATAACGCATCTAGCGAGGTGATGAAGTGGCCCTAAAATTGATTTCGCTAGAGAACCTACCGACTAGACGATCCAGCTTGCGATATTCAGGTAAAATATTGTCTGTCTGATAAAGTACACGGCTGGTCCGAGTGTATTACCGTCATATATCTGGCTAGAACAGTGCACACTACGAGTATCGACCACAACGAGATCGTGTCACGAATTAGTTTTGCCGAATGGAGCAGGGAAATATCAGACCGTGTATATAGACACCAAGTGGCGTCGACGAGTCACCAGATACGGTGCACAGACGGTAACTTAAGGGTCACAATTTACGCTATACGCATGCGAGCGGATATCTCACTGAAGGCGGGGATGTTAGTAGAGCTGACGGAGAGGGGGGTTACACTGGCCGATGAGAGGTGGAGATCACGAGGTCCCAAAACAACGATATATAGGAGCGAGGTATCAAGTTTTAATAACTGCGCGATGCCGCAAAACGCGGCCGGGAAGTGGCGCCTTGAAACGCACCAGAGGTATCTACATCGAAGCATCACCATGTTTGCTGGAGCGCGCTGTTAGCGGTAGTGCGACACGCGCAAGTAGTATCCTCATTTGGTTCCCGTCGAAACCACTCCTTCTGCTCGAGGAGTTTGAAACAAATCTGGGCCAAGAGCGGAAGAACTCGCAAAGGATATCGGAGGCTTATCCCCTTGCAATGGACGGGTAGCAGTTGGGCAGGTGTGCATAAAAACATGCGTATACATAAACACTCTTAGGAACAGTACTCAAACCACGCCAGCAGGAACTAGCAAGCGGGAAGAGAGCGCACACAAGGAACCGACCACGACCAGGACAACATAATGGTGTATACGCGAGGACGGGGTGTACAGTAGTGCAGAGAGAAAGGTGCAATCCACCATGCCAAACAAAACGTAGTAGCCGTGTGGCGCTGGTTGGGACTGCGCGGTAGGGCGGTAAGCGGGTGGTAGCTGGGGAGCAGGAGAAGTACATATGTTGTCGTCGAGGTTGTTGGAATGATTATTGGAGGGGAAATGCTGAAATAAATGCAGCCGGTGGCTGTTTTTCTGCCGTCTCCAGATGAAAAACCGAGGACATGGATCCCCACATAGGAAACAAGCGAGCCCTACCACCACCACAATACGTAGCAACATGAAAATGCGTCCGAGAAGGACCAGCACGACTGCAAAACTAGGCAGAGGCGAGGCGCTGCGCAGCGGTGGAGAATGGCGGAGGGCACATATACCATACAGGTTAAGCGACAGGGTGCGGAGGACGCTGATGTCAAATGCATTCGTTTGCACGTTCTGTCACGAGACCATCAACCACTCTCTGTAGGTACCGAAATTGCAAGTATGAGCGAGTCGTAAGGGGGGTCAGAAGACAACCTCCTGCGGGAAAATACCTAGGCCTGGCGGGGTTGCGGGGTGAAGCCAGAGGACGAGAAACGACTGCTGCCACCGTCCTCCCCAATGTTTGGAGTTACGGTCGTGTGTTTCATCAACCAAAGCAGGGAAGTACTACTGCGACTTCTTACAGTGCCAGGAAACAATTTGTCGCTAGTTATCGGTGCAGTAAGAAGCCCAATGTGGTGTGTTTGTCGCGGTAAAGTATATAATCGGTACAAGCACGATACGAGCTAACGCCTGCACTATCGATCTCGTCGCCACAGCTACGAACGGGTGATCGATGTCTGCGGGCAGAAACCCTCAAGGGTCTTGCGTATTGCTCATAGCATGCATCCATCCGCAGCTGGGCGAACCATTACGACATGATACGATGAATCGATACCTCCTGGACCACCGCACACGACTGACTGCTGCCGACCCGAATTCTAGATTCGTTTACCAACTCCAACTACCGTAGGGACAACCCGTCGTGAGTGCCACCCACTGCCGCTCGAAACAAAAATATGCCAGCACCAACCAAATAAATACGAATGGCAGTTGCAATTATACGAAGATACGGATATTCGTTTATGGAAAACATAGATACCACGGCAACGTGAAGTACTCAGGACAAGGGAATCCGTTCGCGCTGCCTAACGAGCTACGTCATAGTTTCCAGTATAAGCAGTGACCTTCATTTTTTTCGGCGGCTAGGAGACAGCGGATAGTCGGCACAAAATATATCCTGCCGGCCTAGCCGCCACTACAAGTCCTCCAAACGGCCAGCCGCCCGCGTTCATTTTACAATGCCCGGATTCCCTACCCCAGAACCCATAGCCGGTGCTTCGCCAGTCCCACGGGCAACCGTTCTCTTTCGCGTATTTGAGGAAACCGCCGCACCCTGCGGAAGCAGACAGATGGCATGTCCTCTCGTCCAAGGACAACCGTTCGGACGTAGCAGCTGAAGGACGCCAAGACGCCCTTCGTGAGTAGCCCAACTTCATGTTCTTTGGTTCCAAGGACAACCGTTCAATCCTGCACACAGGACTAGGTTAATATTTCCGCTAAAAGCAGCGTGGCTGCATGTTTCCTGATTCCAAGAGTAGGCATTTGCACGTGCTCACTGCACAACATCAAGAGAGTCCCCGCCATAGCGGCCGTACCACACGTATGTGTACCTCAGGTGGCTCGATTTTCCCGCGCCCACCGAAGGACATCCAAATGACCGCTCGCAGCAGCTATTTGGCACGTTCTCGCGTCCCAAGGACAACCGTTCTGGCGCGCCCACTGAAGAACCGCCAGATGCCCTCCACAAACAGCACTCGTGCATGTCCCCGTGCCTCAGGGACAGCCGTTTGCTCGCGCCCACTGAAGAACACCTAAATGCCCTCCCTCGGCAGCCGCAGAGCACGTTGTTCGATCCCAGGGGCAGTCGTTTTCCCGCGCCCACTGAAGGACGTGCAAATGCCCTTTCGCAGCAGCCACATAGCATATCGATTCGTCCCAGGGGCAGTCGTTCGCCCGCGCCCACTGAAGAACACCTAAATGCCCTTTACCGGCAGCCGCAAAGCACGTTGACTCGTCCCAGGGACAGTCGTTTGCTCGCGCCCACTGAAGAACGTGCAGGTGCCCTCTCCAAGCAGCCGTATAGCATGTCGATATGTTCCAGGGGCAGTCGTTCGCCCGCGCCCACTGAAGCGCAGTCAACTGTCCCGCAGCAGCAAAGCCCTTGCAGGTAGTTGCATCCCATGCGCAGCCGACAGACCTCAACCACTGCACAATTACCAGATGCCCTCCGTCTGCGGCCGCCTCGCAGGTGATCTCGTTCGAGACGCACTTGTTTGCGTGCGCCCACTGGAGCGCCCCCAAGTAGCCCGCACGAGCAGCGATTGTGCATAAATCGCCCTCCAAGGGACAGTCGTTTGCCCGTGCCCACACCATGACATCAACATGACCTCCTTCTGCGGCTTTGCGGTAGAGTGAATCGGGCCAGGGGCAGCCATACGATTTGGCGCATTGGAGTATATCCAGCCGGCCAAGACACGCAGCAGCCTCGCACACTGCCCCCGTCTGCTTTAAGCCGTTCACAAAGCTCTGCAATAGCTGGGGAACTGTGGTGCTGGCAGTAACAGCACGGGTGAGTTTAGGGCGCCGTCCCCATGCGTTTTTCCACGTAGTCGCAACAGGCGCGAAAAACAGGTATTGCTGGTCGTTGACGAAATCGGCCAAGTGGAGTATAACACCAGTGTTGGTCGCCAGCGGGTTGGCCATGAGTGCTGTGTGGTGTGCCTGTTATGGGTGGGGGGGGCGTTCAACAGGGGTATATGAGATGCAGTGCAGCAGGTTTCACCTCCTTTTTTTCAAAGAAACGACAGCAGCGGGCGATATACGTACTGGGGTGAGCATATACACCATTGGCATGGGGTGGGGCGTTATTAACTTGTCATGTCTTGATACACAAATTGAGTCCTGTTGGAAGCACCAGTATTCTACCTGCACTATGTTCTTGCGGAATGGCTGTCGACAATCAAGCCCGTAGATGACGACGCGCGCTGCGTGGAAGTTGACAAAGCAATCAAACACGTCGGGGGACACTTTTTCTCGAGGCCTCCTCGGGAGCTTACGATCTCAGCTCGTAAACACAAATCGGGAGCAAGGTTGGTCATATTACATAGTATGCAACCTAACTCGTCCCGTGCAATGGGAAGCATGATGCGTTGAGGACTTCACGCAACTGAAAAACCAAGAACACTTGCGTTGCTGCCTTGCGCCGTCGCGCATGGATATCACCATAAATAACATTTACACAGTAACAGTACCGGCACCTCCATAATCTACGCAAATGATCAGTTGACAGGCCCAAGCACTTCGAAACTGGTAAACGATAAATACGGTACCTGCCATGTGGCAATCTATGGGGGACAGGTGGGCTTAAAATACATTGCGCCTGCAAGGGCCAAAGGTGTGTCCACATAATCAAAACAGTTGCGATCAAAGGGGCAGGCTGCAGAAACGGAGAGCGCTGCTGAGTGCGGACTGCCGCTCAAGGTTGTTTGAAAAACGGGCCCAATTACAACAAAACAAGCGCCAATTCCCGAGAGTACACGTACACGGAGAATAGGGGGCGAGTGCGACAAACTGGAATAAAGGTATGAGGTGAATGTGCACACGATCACGTGTTCATGTCAGATGGTCCGTCAACAGCACGAAATAACCCCCCCTCTACAAGCCCAGACAATCGTCCCCTAACATCTAGTTCAGACGAGCGGTTCCACGATCACTACTTAAAGCCCCCCGAGATGCCGATAGCCACTCTGCAGCAGCAGCACCGACCGGATGAGATGTGCTTCTCAGCGTTCAGCACTAGTATGATAATATAAACCGGAAAATACGCTCATAAGTGCATCTGAATTCAATACCCATTGAAACGCGTCGAAAAAATATAATGACATCATAATGGATATCTCGCGGGAACTCTTATTTCGTACTTCTTGTCGACGACGTTTCAATAGAGATCATGGCTGGCCACCGGAACCGTGCATGAAATACTGTTCAACTTCGGCGGCTTCGTTGGGCGTGTGTCAGGAGGCTCTTCTGTCAGCGAGAACTTCATCTTGTGGGACCAAAAATGGATGTTCCCGTCGAGCACCACAGCGTACGGCGCCGTGCAAACTGTGATGAAGGAACAAAACGCCTTGGCACACGCCCTAAGGGCAGTGCTAATATATGGGTTCTGCCCACAACTTGGAGCACATTTTCGACTCTGCGAGACTGGGCTTAATTATCTTGGCCACGCAATCATGCACGAATGAATGTGTGACATGTCGACGAAACGAATGAGAGGAGATGGCAGGCCTGATGAACGCGAGGTCGCGCGGGTTGTCGAGGCGTGCTCGAGGTTGTTGAATATGCGGCATTGAAACGAACGACACGATCTAAAAAAAACACACTAGATTAAATTTAGCGATATACATGGTTCCTGACGAACCAAACGTTATGTGTACCTGGTCACTTGGGAGCCAGCGCCAGGCACAGCAGTCTATACATATGTATGACGCCTTACAGCAGCCATACCTGCAGTAGAACAACCAGAAACTAAGTTATTTAACACGCCCGTGCGACTTCGGTGACAAAGTCACCACAAGGCGACAACCGCAAACTACCTCCATCATGACCATCATCTACACCAGTAGTAGAAGCAACCGCCACCGCCACCACCACAACCACCAACAGCAGCAACCGGAGCACCTTCCACCACCCCCCCACAGCTACAAACAGCAGCTGGGTACTGTTGCTGTGGTATATTGTGGAGACTACAGGTTATAGCATGCGGCAAAGAGCTACTGTATATACTGTGGTCAACAACAAGGGAATACCCGCCATTGCTGGTACAGCCGTAATGATGCAGGCTACCTTCGTTTCAAAAGGTACATACATACGTGCAGCAGTGAATACAGCAGTAGATGCACAAGGTACGTGCGCATATCAGCACCAACTCATATACGTACGTGCGGAGTCGGGGCCGCAATACAATTCATTTTGGTAACGAGCGAAAAGCGCCGCGCGCGGCCGAAACTGTAGTATATATAAAAAAGCTCCGCTCCCTCCCACACACTCGAGCACGTACCGGAAACATGGTTTTACCCTTCACAATATCCGTAAGGTCTCAAAACGACATGCGGCTGCTGCCAGACGAACTATGTACTAACCGGTGCGTCCTCGGCCTCGCATGCATACCGGTACATACAATATACTGGTACAAAGTGCGTCTTACTGTTGTAGCACAAGGTTCGCCAAGACACGGTGTTACCAGGTACCAGGTACCGTAACAACCAGCCGGGGGTTATTCATACACGAGAAGCAAACACAAAGACAAGAAAGCGAGACCGCATTCGTAACGAAAAGGGCACTAGCAGCAGGCGTAAGGGTGTGGACGAGCCCAACAAGGGGAGTCGGGCAGACGAGGAACTCGTCGTACTCGTGGCGGTGCTATCATACGCTACGTACTTACATACCAAATTGTCCGGAAAAGTAATGATCATTTGGTTTTCCATATATTGTTGTACCTGGTATACACGTACCGGTAGGGCGACCCGAATGGTTGTACATTTCCGGACAATGTGGTATTTGGCAGGAAGGGCCCACAAAATATGTCTATCGACAGGGCCAGATAACATATACGATATGTAGCGTTTGGTGGCATACTCCAGGTACTCACGAGTACTCAGTTATTATGGCACAGCACCTATACGTATGGCAATTTTATCTAAGGATCTTCCAGGACTGACCCGTCACAGGCTGTACAAGCTGTACAACAAGACCAATCACATGCGACTTTTGTAAGGATTATCTAGGAACGGGCAGTGGTGATTTCTGGGGAAGTCTCGCCGCTGCCGGGCCTGACAGTCTCGGCGCTGCCTGGAAGCCAGACGTGCCGGCGTGCGAGACAGAGAGATAGCGCTGTTGCAGGTCGGATATTCGGACAAATCGACTCCGCAGAGGGCGTCCCAGCACCCTTGTGGTGTGGCGGTGTTTCGTGCCTGTAGTATGTGCCTAGTTGTGTTATTGAGACCCTGCGCTCTGTCCCCGTGGAAGTGTCGAAAGTCAGGGCCAGCGCAGGCTGCTCTCTTCCTACCCGTACCACCATCTGCCCTTATATAGGCCATAATGCACAAGCTTTTGAGTGCTGGCGCGTATCCACACCAAAGCAACCCCAAAACCAGATTACATAACCAGCCGTATTAGCTTTGCCTCTGTGGATTCGAGCCCTCGCGGTTACCTGCAGCAGCGAGCAAACCCCGTACTCGCAGCGAGCAGGACGGTTTTCCTTGATATTGCACACATATAATGCCACACACTGTCCGCAAATATAAGAACATTTCAATACTCGTATTAATGTTCAAACAGTCTCTATACTTCTTGACAAAGGGGTAGCAGCACTATCATTTTGTCTGGAAATGTAAGAAGTTATTGGTACTCGTAATAATACTCATACCGTCCTTAAATGTTTGGACCAAAACTCGTGGGTCGACGTAAAAACCCAACTCTAACGCAACTCTCAAACCAAATGAATTGGACTCTCCCCTACAGCAGTAGAAAAACATAAAAAGTAAAAAAAAAAAATGATGCCTTATAAAAAGTTCCCGCAGGTAAAGGATCGGAGCCTCCTTCGTCATTTCAGTGTTTTTGTTTCACCTCCAGGCACCAGGCACACGCGAGTAATCAGTAGTTTTTCATATCTGCTTTGGTACTACAGGAGTAGTACTCTACAGCTACTCGCAAGTACTCAGTCATTTCAGCTCTTGGTACTCCAGGGACCCCCCTACAGCACGTCACTGGGATCGGCGTGCAGTCTGCACTGCACGCGGTTTGTATTATCGTGAGCAGTCGTACGAGAAGGAAGCGATAAGAAGAGAAGTCACGACGAAAATTGAAAGCCGTCGTGCCAAAACCAAAATATATCCGCCCTCCCTTCCCTGAAAGCCTGCGCAGGCCAAACCCAACGCCGCACTAACCTGGAGGAGTAGATGACAAGACCGGGACCAGGGCGTCGACGTGCGTGCACCTGTTGGGGGTGCTTGGAGAGCTGGCAAACTGGCAAACTCGTGCTCAGGGAGTTCACAATCTGTTTGAAAGCGTTTTGGAACAGAGCCCAGTGACTAGCCCAGTGACTGGAGTCACTACAGTAGGAATAATGAACATACCTATCGTACATCCATGTACTGCTGTAGTGCCTAAAGCTTCACGCTGGTCCCGGTCTTGAGCCCCACTTTCCAGGTTAGTGCATCATTGACTTTTGCCTGGCAAGTTTACTAGGTCAAGAACTTGAGGGAGTGTAAGGCATTTCGTTTGGATTTCAATTTTCATCGCGAATTCGTCTCCCTTTTTGTGTCGAGTGTCGAGTGGCAATCGTATCAGCTTGGGATGGCATGTGATGACTGCTACGCTGTGTTGGAGGTTTTAGTGTGTTAGTCTACTGTCGGGCAACATGGGTTCTAAATCTCACCGTTCGTTCTTCTCGTCAGCCCAAGAGAAGACAAGCTACTACCGGTTGTCACACTCGTATCCTATGCATGTAGCAGTACTGTATGTTCGAGTTTTCGTCGCAAAGACAGCCTGTCTTTGACGTAATTGCTTGGCAGCAGGCCAAAACAACATAGTACTCGTATGTATTCAAAATATGGTACGTGTCGCTTTCGTATACGTACTCGATGTACGCCATACGTACATGTTATACGTATCGTTCTCGTATATAGTGCAAGGCATGTGTTATCGTATATATTTGCGGAACAGTAAAAGAGCCAACCAAGATAATGGCGTATTGTGCCTGGCATCATCTCAGGGGTCATCATCTCAGGGGTCAGATGATGGCGAGATACCCCCTTTTGTTGGATTTTTCAAACTCGGGGAACATAGTGGCCAACGTTATGCTCCATACGAGCGGTACACCCCTTTTCTTTGGCACAATGTTGCGGATAAGATTATGAACGAGCCAAAAAGTGGTACCATAACCTTTGGTCTGTGAGAAACTTACCACCAAGTAAATATCATGTACTTGGTAAAAAAAGTGACTTTAAAAAATCCGGTTTTCACCGTGGTCTGCCGTGGTAGGTAGGTACATGATGTGAACTTACGTATCTGCTGCGTACAGTACGAGTCGTATTCGTCTTTTGTTGGACTAGCGGTCAATTGTTTGTTTACCAGAAAAGGAAAGATGAGGAGGAGGAGGAGGAGGAGCAGGAGAAGGAGGAGGAGGAGGAGGAGGAAGAGGGGGACGAGGAGGAGGAGGGGGGGTGGAGAGAGAGAGGGAGGAAGGTAGGGAGGGAGGGAGGGAGGGAGGTAGGTAGGGAGGGAAGAAGAAAGGTGCGGCTTGGAAAGACTGCTCGCACGCGTACGAAATCCGACTAACTTGAAATTAGGCACTGGCCTCGGTGCTGCTTTGCAATCGCTCGCCCGGCACTCCGTTTGGGATGCTGGGAGCCAACCCTGACTACTTCACACACAGGGCACCCCATTAGGTATGGTTTGGACCATGACGATCGCCTCCTCGAGGGCTACCGACCTGTTGCCTCCGGCACGGACGTAGCAGTTTTGAAAGAAATTTGGCCCTGGGGTACCCCAGACTGAGACTCATCGGACAGACAGACAGACAGACAGACAGACAAATATATTGAATCCGTTCCAGAGACCACAAGTTAGACTTGTGGAATATGCCTGACAATGTACCGTAGTCGGTCCCCTGGAGGCCAATGTGAGATGTAACTGTTCGAATCGACATTGCTCGGGCAGGCTGGGCTTGATGTGTTAATCGAAAATGTATAAACGATATTACGATTGTACTGCTGCACTTCATGGGCTTCCTACACCTAAGCCAGTTACCCTGTTAAGTTTCTATGTCCCTCTACGGCCAGTGGCCGTTAGCGGGGTAAAACAGGCTGATCGAGATAGCCGGGAATACCGCACTAAAAGCAAGTGATCCAGAATTGGCGGATCCTAAGCTAGAATCTGATTGGTTGAAGCCCGTGACGGGACTGTCGCTTTCTTTTTTTAGGGGCGACACTCCACCCCACCCCCGGCCTCCCTCCACCCCTGCACCAGCGCTGGCACCTGCACCGGAACGGCACGTGCGGCTTGCTGCGCGAATTGTCGTGCGCTGGTGACCTACTGTAGCTGTTGCAGCGTCTGCTTCATTCAGCGATGGCGCAGGTTCTGGCGTGCGCTGCAGGACCTGCAGGTGGTACTCGTACCTTACAGCACTACTCGTACTACTGCTGTACAGCACAAGTAAGTGCTCCGGAGGTGCACCACGTGACGGCACGGAACCGGCGGAGATGCAAAGGCGGCTTTCCACTTCCGCGTGATCGGCACTGTCGTCGTGGTTGAGCCGAAGGTAAGAACACCAGCCAATATTTTGCGGGACCCGACAAGACGAATGCACACACAACCATGGTTTCAGCACATAAGAACACTGGTCGAAACTATAAATATGTTTTCAACTTTGGGATGAAGTAAATGAGTATCTTATATTTCCGGCCAGTGGCACGATATGCAGCTCAAACTCACTATCTTATACTCTTAGTGGCGTTTACGGGCTCTTCTACTCGTAGTAGCGGTACCGGCCTGGCGTTGTTTGACGGTACAGCAGTAGTCGTAACCTCTGATTTGCTGTAGGCGTTGCTTCAATACATTTATGTGTTGTTCAACACACCACCCACGCACCACCTGATCGGCAAGTTTCGTGCTGATTTTTTCCGGGAAACGTGTTACCGCAGATTTCGCGTGCGAACCTACCACAAAATGAGCAATTATGTGGCAACCGCAACCAAGAACCGCTACGTACGGCAAAAACTTGTGGTAGGGGATGGATGGCCATTACCCCCTTAATAAAATGCTTAGAAACGGTATATAGGTTTACGACATACCGGTATATGTGGAGTCGGTACTCTCTAGGGGCTGTTACCAAACCTGTATGAGCCTCAAGCTTTCCGAGATACCGTATTCGTACGGTGTTGCGAACCGGTCGCGACCCGGGACCTGTAACACGCATCCCTGTTATTTTGTTGTATGAATCTATACTTACAACACAACTGCTGTTCTCGGCGCCTCCCCCCGTATGCGTTCCAGCCGCAGCCCTATCTCCGCCGAGTGCTGCTAGCTAGAAGCTCAAAATGAAGTGCGCTTTTGCCACTCCGCTGCATGTTTGCCCGGTTTTCAACAGGCCCGCGATGCTGAAGGATGGCCGGCACGCCGTGAAGGATGCGGAGGGCAACGCGATTGGTGTGCGCATGGCGTGTCCTACTTGCCTTTCGAACGAGAGCACGACCGCGGGGAACTGGGTCGATGTGAGACGTCGGTTTAGGTCTTTTCTATTTTCGCATTTTCTTCCACGATATGTATGTTCCGTCATCTCCACGTGCGCCCTTTGTGCTGCGGCGCTGTGCTTACACAATACTTCACACCTCGGACAGATCATGATCTATCTATCTATCTACAGTATAACATATAGTTCGCCACCTGCAGTTGTGAGCGGTTGTGCAGGATCTGTATAGTACAGGTCCGACCCAGGAAACACGCGCTAACTCATGCAGGTTAAACAGGTTCCATCCGGAAACATGAGCTAGATAAAAAAAGATCGACAATCATCCTGCCTTGAAAGTTTTAGATCATCAAGTAGGAATCGATTATCTGTCCGAGGCGTGCCATAGATTGCGTCTTGCGTATGTTGTGTTTTTAAGGCTTTAGTTTATTTAGCACCTACCGTGTGTGCGTCTGGCCCCATCTTGTTGCCCACCCACCCCGTCTGCGCCTACCCTCCTGGAGCGGCGCCCAAGCGCGCACATATATACGTACTTAGAGGACCGGCCCGGGTTGTAGCTTACGATTAATAGTCGTGTTTTTGTTTCTCGAGCCTGTATGTTGTTTCAGTGTATTGTGGCGTAAATCATGCGCAAAGCAAGCCTCGCCCTACGGGCAGTCTTCGTTTTCGTGTGCGTGCACTTTGTTGTTTTCCTTATGGCACGTTGTGTGCTTTGGGCTCTGTGGCCACGGGCTGGAATGATGCGATGAGCGAATGTGATAAACAACAAGAACAATCAGTGCGAGCATGTGAGATATTTTCGACGTGTTTCTCTTTTTTTTTTTTGTTATGCGACGTCCGATTTTCGAAGTGTTTTTTATTTTATGTATTTGAAAAACGACTATGCCTGACGTTTTGTCAAGCTTCTATAACTAGATTGCTGATAAAATGATGTAATTATGGTTGCTGACAAATCCATATGTTTTGTCACCGCTGCTCCCGCTCCCGCCCGCCCACGACTCGCGCGTCAGTTCCCAGCGTTCCCCCACGAAGAGCACGAGTGCCCATTGCGGAGAATGCAGAAGCAAGTCCATACTCGGCAAGGGGAAGAACAGTGGGAACAAATGCCGAAGCGTAGGCGAAGGAAAACAATGTAACATTGCCGATGAAGTGACGACCTTCGCCACACCTGACGAGAGGGCCCTTGCCGTCAAATCTCCTGCACTCGCAGACGTGGGGGCGGTAGGCGCGGAGGCTCTTAGGACGGCGAAAACAGATAAGGCTCAAAATATCTTCAACGCGGGAGTTCTGGACAATGTACTCACCATCGACGAGCGGGGATGTGCCGCTCTTCAGTTACACGGCATGACCACGGGCAAGACTGTAAACCGCTTTTAGGCGACGATTCCTACAGATCGCTGTACGCTCGTTTCAGTGCCGGTTCCAGTGCAGGTGCCTGCGCCGATGTAGGGGTGGGGGTGGGAGTGGGGGTGGGAGGCACCCCTGCAATATCGCCGCCGAAGGATCGCCTACAGCAAGCGTTTTTGGACGACGCCATTATCAACGGCCTGCAAGAGGCCATGCGAAAGGGATTTGTTTTCTTGGTGTTTCTTTTTTTTTTTTTTTTTTTATATTTTTTTTTTGTTTTTTTTTTTTATAATTTGTGTGCGTTATATATTTTTTGTTTTGGTTTTTCTTTTTTTTGTTTTTGTTTTTTTATTAGTTTTTTTTCTCTTATATATTGTTTTTTGTTTTTTGTTTTTTTTTTTTGTTCTTTTTTGCTTTTTTTTTTTTTTTTTTTTTTTTTTTTTTTTTTTTTTTTTTTTTTTTTTTTCTTTTTTTTTTTTTTCTTTTTTTTTTTTCTCTCTCCCTTTTATTACTTTTTTTTTTTCATTTCTTTGTTTTTTTTTTTTTTTTTTCTTTTCCTTTTCCTCTTTGTTTTATTTTTTTTTTATTTTTTTCGTGATATTTTTTTTTCTTTTTCTCCTCTTGTTTTCTTGTTTTTTTTTGTTTTTTCTCTCTTTATTTTTTGTTTTCTTTAATTTTTTTTTTTTTTGTTTATATAATTCTTTATATATATTTTTTTTCTCTTTTCTTTTATTCTTTTACGGTATTCTAGGCTCCCCACTAAACCACAGGGATGGGCAACCGGAGTGTTGGTGAAAATGTTAACGACGCCAACGCAGTGTAGTGTTGTTAGCCTCTCAGGCGGCAGTAGAGTGTGCATAAATTTCGACAGCAAGAGTCGGGATCTGTGGTTCAGTACACTAACAACTACATATTAGGAGCATTTTTTCAAGCTGGCGTTCCAGCGCATATTCATATAATACGTTCATCTCTAAATTAACTAAGTGGTAGTAAAAAGCAAGGTGCTACACAGGTGCCCAGGACCCCTCTCGCACAATGTCGGCGTAAACAACAAACTTGCGGAGACGTTCAACAATATACATAGCACACCATTCGGCGTACTGAATCTACAGATTGTCGACACCTATAGTGGGGTTTGCTACATCGTCCAGTGTCTCCACAACGACCTTTCCACGCCCACATTGTGCAAGGGAGGGGTGTGTGCTTTACTGTAGGTCAAAAAGGGGACAAAGCTTCTTCACAACAGATGGATCTTTTATTGTTGCTGTACATACCTGGTACCGGTATCTATTATTTTTAAGTAACAAAGTCTCAGCCGTTTATGTCCAAACTGCACAACAGGATTTTTAGGGGAAAGCTTATTGTTGTAGGCAAGCTTCCTACAACAACAATGTAATGGGAGCTAAGACTTGTACCTAATAATCGCAACACAGAGCAAAGACAACAACCATATGCTCCGAACTACCCTCTAAAATCAAGATAAAAGTGGTCTTGTAAGTATACACGTGGTCCAAACTACCCTTTAAAATCCAGATAAAAACGATGGAAAACAAGAGAAAAAAAAGAAGCAATGCTTGAGGTGAGGCTCGAACATCTGACTTTCATTTTTCAGGGCTCGATCGGCGGATCCGATCCGTCGATCCGACCCATACTGAAAGCAAGTGTTTTTTTCGCGGATAAGGGAAAATGTGTCTCTACTCGTGGGTTTACCATACCTGGTGGTCACCCTTCGGTCGAGATTAGCTGTTACGTGTATTGGCCTTTCGCTCGCCGGTGCGTTAGGTTGGCAAGGGTGGTGCTGGAACTGATTTCCTGGTCTATACATTAGACATACACAGTTGTTCTGGTCCAAGATAACGTCCTACTTTGGAGTCTAATTGATATATGTAACTGGGCTAATACTGCCGGCAGCCCAGTGTCCTCTCAATGTCGACATTTACTGCATATCGTTTGATTTGCATGACCATTATCGTTTTCTGAGTCGTGGGAAAGAGAACCACCCCCCTCTCGACCAGCTGTCCGTATCGCAGGCTGCTGTAATCCCCTCAGGGTCTCGACCACCCAATGTTGCGGCGTCTCTTTCCCCATCAAAATATATCGGCCGGGTTCCTACCTACTACAGTACAGCCTACAGTTGTCTCCGACGACCAAGCGTCCAAATGGTACGGTACCATTCGACTCCTTCAACACCGAGATAATCTGAGACTGCTGGTTACCTTACCCGTCTTAGTTATTTTCTACCCCAAATTACCCCTCTCCTCGGATATTACCACAACAACACGAGCAAAAGGGGGCATGGTCCGGAAACCAGAGAAACATGACACAAACTCCATCACAACGGTATTGGCTCTGTAGACCGCCATAAACGACGACCTCGGTCTACGAGCCTCGTCCTAGCCCACACACGCACAGTACCAAACAAAGTGTTCCTGGTCACGCTATTGGCCGTAATAATGCATCGCTACGTTGACGGGCCTGTTGCCTCCGCGTGTTTCCAACTTATGTGTCGTTGGCCTAAACCGCAACGTAACCCCGCGCGAGGCAGTGTACGGCGTGTACCACCTCCGAATCAGACGCTAACGGTTAGTCTGATCGCACCACCAGGGGGTACCGCAGACATAAACACGACAACAAACCTCTCCGGGCCTCACGGGGGCATGATGGTTTCCTCAGAGACAAGCGTACCGAACAAAACCGGTTGGCTGACCCGGCGAAGCGTTAATGCCACTACATGGAATTAAACATCGCCTCTGGATGCCAATGGTACCACGGGAGCCGTGACCGGTAGCTCTAGCTTCACGTGCAATCTATATACCTGTACTACCGTCGGAGATTCACTGAAAATTGTATTCGACGCGCAACACCACATGGCGGGCGCGATGAACAATCAGGCTATGCAACCGTCCGAGTCACTCGACGCCAAAACAACAAACAACAGTCCTGGCAAACAATCAATATGCGAACATTACTCCGTAATGGGCGACCGATCGCGTACGTGCACCTAGTGGAGCTCGCAACTGAATCACCGGCGTTCTGGATGTCACGATGTAGGTACAGAGACCCCTCCCCCCCCCAACGCCCGGCGAGGCGCTGCTCCTGGCCGTGGCTCCGTCGCTGACCCACGGACTCCGTCTCCCTTATTCAAGCGTGCAAGGTGCAGTCGAAGCAAGTCTCGGTGTCGTAACCGGCAGCCGCAACTTTCCATCCATGTGTAACAGTCGCCGGTCAGATTGTAGCTCTCGTACACTCGCTGCCAATGACGCCGGCAAAACACGCTCGGTGGGTGCAGGTCGCGGTGACAAGGGGGTGTGTAGAAGGGGGTCACCGTCGTATTCTTAACGGTGTGAGGTGGAAGAAGTGGATCTTCAACCTCCGCCCCCGTAGCGGTTTAGGCGTTGCCTAGTCTGCATCTACAGTACTGCATGTGATGCAACGGTCCGTTGTGTGTCTGTACAACGTAACAGTCAGCCATCGAGCAAGTACACATGTAATTATTTTGGTTTATTTCTCGTTACAATTGTGTGTCACCCTACAAGGGTTGAAAATACTATGCCCACCACTATTGTCCCTAAGTTTCAAGGCACCAGTATAATAATTCCCCCCAACTCCCGGCGAGGCGCTGCTCCTGGCCGTGGCTCCGTCGCCGACCCACGGAGTCCGTCTCCCCATTTCGAGCGTGCAAGGTGCAGTCGAAACAAGTCTCAGCGTCGTAACCGGCAGCCGCAACTTTCCATCCATGCGTAACAGTCGCCGGTCAGATTGTAGCTCTCGTACACTTGCTGATAATGACGCCAGCGAAACACGCTCGGTGGGTGCAGGTGGCGGTGACAAGGGGGTGTGTGGAAGGGGGTCACCGACGTATTCTTAACGGTGTGAGGTGGAAGGAGTGGATCTTCAACCTCCGCCCCCGTAGCGGTTTAGGCTTCGCCTAATCTGCATCTACAGTACTGCATGTGATGCAACGGTCCGTTGTGTCTGTTCAACGTAGCAGTCTGTCATCGAGCAAATACACATGTAATTATTTTGGTTTATGTCTCGTTATAATTGTGTGTCACTCTATAAGGGTTGAAAATACTATGCCCACCACTATCGTCCCTAAGTTTTAAGGCACCAGTTTCATAATATTGTTTCACTGCAGCTAGAGTAATCATAACGTTGGCAGTAAAATGGCCACTCGGAAGGAACAGCACCAATAGGCTGTCGTAATGCCACCGATCGTATTCGTGTTTATTCAATATTCAAAAAGGTGATGTCTGTGCCAGACCGTAGGACACTCGAAATATATCGTGTTGCCCCCATATATCGGGTTGGCAACGTGACCAGCTCCGCTGCACCAATGTTCACAGCACACGTGTCTGTCGTCGGTGCCCAAACTGCCTATCAATACTCTTATCGTGTGTTTCAACAATAAAATCCCGAAATAAGGACAAACAAATGAATACAAGTAGGATAAAGGCATATAGTTCCCTGGCAGGTTCGGAAAGTGATAGGCCTGAACCCTAATGGGCTGTCCCATGCATGAGGTTGGCAATGTGAGATGCACAACGGTGGCCAATCTTCGCAGAACACGGGGTTTATAACGGTGCCAGCATTGCATATTTCGGTCTGCTCTTGTGTTTCCTCAAGAAGCTCGAGATGGAAAGAAAAGAAAAAACAGAAAATACATCAATACATAGATGTATGGGCTCCTAATAATTTCAGGCTGTAGGAGGCCCGAATTGGATTGTGTTGTTGCATGCGAGAGGGTCGGCAACGTGAGCTGCATAGCGGCCACGCAAATTGAGAGCCCACAGAGCTGTCTTCGGTGACAGAATGGCATATTTATGCATTCCTTGTGTGTATGTGTGAGCCGGCACCCGGCCGCCCCACCAATAGTATGCATGGGCAGCCTTGGTATCGCGAGCAATGTTTTATGCTCTCACCGCAATAGTCTCCTGTCCGTGTCAAGCCGAAAGGGGGGGTGGGGGTGTACTCATGTCCTGCACGGCCGTAGTCATATGACCATAGACCTTCGCATCCCTACAATGCCGGGACGGAGCATGTCGGGTTTTCACCGACCAGGCGGGGGGGGTATACTGCGTTTCACCCTATGAGGGGCTGGCTACATGAGCAGCCTACCAGCAACACCAATCCACAGCATATGGGGCTGTCTACGCTACCGTAAATGCCCATCACTACTATCCTCGTGTGTTTCAGTACCTTATGCGAGGGGTGGGCAACAAACAATACACATACGTACACACCGAGTACCGTGTAGTACCTTGGCGGTTCTAGACGGCGTGGGACCCCCAGGTGGACTGGGTTGCCCCCTTCACGGGGTTGAAAACATGCACTGCAACGCGGCTACTGTACGCCCAGAACACGGGGCTGGCATTGCGGAGGGTGTACTCAGCAAGGGGCCGCAGCTACATAGGAAACATAAGAAACGTTAGGCCACCGCCTCATATACCTACATTTAGGTTTTGTACATGGGTCTATCTCCGATGCCAGAATGACGCATGACTACTGTACTTTCCTCGTGTGTTTGTACAACTTAAGAAAAGGAAGGATAAATAGAAACTACATATGAATGCTCATCAGGTGCGGTATAGTCTCCTGACAGCTTCAGACCGCATGCGTCCCCAAGTACACCGTGTTGCCCCATGTATAGCAGTGGCAGCGTGAACAGCAAAGCCAAACGGCTACCGAAAAATCCACAGACCATAGAGCTGTCTCCATAAGGTTACGATTTACTATATATGTTTGTTCTATCTATTGTTTTTATTTATTCCCTTTCTATTATTACATTTTGTTCGTATGACTTTTTCACCGGCAAGGGGTGGCTGGAGTTGGTCTACCCCGACCGCCCCTCCGCCCCGCAACACCTGCACATGGGTTCGCCNCGCCGGTCAGATTGTAGCTCTCGTACACTCGCTGCCAATGACGCCAGCGAAACACGCTCGGTGGGTGCAGGTGGCGGTGACAAGGGGGTGTGTGGAAGGGGGTCACCGACGTATTCTTAACGGTGTGAGGTGGAAGGAGTGGATCTTCAACCTCCGCCCCCCTACCGGTTTAGGCTTCGCCTAGTCTGCATCTACAGTACTGCATGTGATGCAACGGTCCGTTGTGTGTCTGTTCAACGTAGCAGTCTGTCATCGAGCAAATACACATGTAATTATTTTGGTTTATGTCTCGTTATAATTGTGTGTCACCCTATAAGGGTTGAAAATACTATGCCCACCACTATCGTCCCTAAGTTTTAAGGCACCAGTTTCATAATATTGTTTCACTGCAGCTAGAGTAATCATAACGTTGGCAGTAAAATGGCCACTCGGAAGGAACAGCACCAATAGGCTGTCGTAATGCCACCGATCGTATTCGTGTTTATTCAATATTCAAAAAGGTGATGTCTGTGCCAGACCGTAGGACACTCGAAATATATCGTGTTGCCCCCATATATCGGGTTGGCAACGTGACCAGCCCCGCTGCACCAATGTTCACAGCACACGTGTCTGTCGTCGGTGCCCAAACTGCCTATCAATACTCTTATCGTGTGTTTCAACAATAAAATCCCGAAATAAGGACAAACAAATGAATACAAGTAGGATAAAGGTATATAGTTCCCTGGCAGTTTCGGACCGTGATAGGCCTGAACCCTAATGGGCTGTCCCATGCATGAGGCTGGCAATGTGAGATGCACAACGGTGGCCAATCTTCGCAGAACACGGGGTTTACAACGGTGCCAGCACTGCATATTTCGGTCTGATCTTGTGTTTCCTCAAGAAGCTCGAGATTGAAAGAAAAACAAAAACAGAAAATACATCAATACATAGATGTATGGGCTCCTAACAATTTCAGTTTATTGATTATCTTTCGAATTGCACTGTCATTATCGTTTTTCTGGGTTGGGGGAGAGAGAGAGTTCTCTTCTCGGCCAGACACACCTATCGCAGCCTCCTGCAATCCCCTATGCATCTCGCCCATACATCTCCCGTCTCTCTCTCCCTAATACGATACCAGCCGGGTTCCTAACTATTACCGCCTACAGTCGTCTCGGATGACCAAGCCTCCGAATGGTACCGTACCATTCGACTCCTCCAACTCCGAGGTAATTTGAGACTACTGTTGCAGTACACTAGTTGTCATTTCCTACCCCAGGCTGTACCTTCTCCCGGGTGCCTCACCTTCCATTCACGTGTCCAACGTTAGATAGCTTATGTTGGACCCTGCTCAAACCCCCATTATAGGTATGTTATCATTCGTATACGCCTTGTACGCGTCGGACTTCTACCTTCCTACCATTTTTAATCCCTCGTTCCAATATGTATCCTACGGTCGAAAGCGCCTTCCGGATATTTGCATCTTCCAGCCGCGAGCGTGGTGGCTTGTCCGATACGCAACGAGTACAGGGCGAACTCATCGGGATTACAACCTGCCTCCGTTACTAACTCCACCGTTGCTCGAAGGGCATATTCCTATCTCACTACTCCAGTAGACTTGCCACAACGACAAGAGGAGAGGGTGGCGTGGTCGGAAAAACACCAGGAATGAATGACGTCAACTCCAACATAAGGGCTACGACATCGCCGTTGACCCTAACAAACGACCTCGACCCGCGAACCTCGTTCGGTGTCCACACGCGCATGGCTCCAATATGTTTCTGGTCACCCGTTTACACCGTGTCGACCGGTTGCCATCGCAAGCATTTTCGACTTTTTGTCGTTGGCGTAAAGCGCAACATCGCCCCGAGTCACGCCATTCATGGGTTAGGGTGCACTACTTCCGAGTCGGCGGAGAGTCTTTCGTTTACCGGGGCCATCCGACAATAACTCAAACCTAAACACAGCTCCTACACCTGCCTCTCTATACACAGTGCGGGGGCGATGTTTCGTTTTCGCGGAAAGCATACCGAACGAGACCGGTACACCAACGTGGCGGGGAACCCCGCCGTCACGTGAGACCATACAACACACACAACCAAGCTCAATTCACCCACACAACTCACACACACCCTTGCCCTCCAGATCCCATCGGGGAAAGAGGTTTGTTGCCGTGTAAGGCCTATCAAACAAGACTGGCAGGCGTACGCGGCGGGTAGTCCCGCCCTCACGTAGGACAGTTAATCACACCCACACACACCCAGACACCCACAGACATTATCACGCACATTTATCTGCAAACCGCAAGGGGTGTGAGTTAGGTTTTCGTTTTACAGAACAAAAGCGATAGGCGAACGCGGCGGGAAGTCGCGCCGTCGTGTGGAACCATAAAACCAAATACACACTCGCCCACACCCAAACAAGAAAGAACAAAAACTCAAACAAACACCCACACCAACACAAACACTCAAACACACCCACACCTGCACTCATCACGGAGGGGGGGGGGGGCAGGCGACGAGACCCCGTGCCGTGTTTTTTCTGGTGGCCGTTTTCGTTGGTGTCATTTTATTGCTTTTTTTTTGGGTGCCGGACGTGTGATTTTCCCGACCCAACACTAATTATCAGCCATAAATATACATAAACCTGTAGTTTCAGGCGAATAAAGGCTCAAGCGTCAGTCTTCGTTGGCTAGCCAACCGACTTCCGGATGTCTTCCTGCTTTTCCCGCAAGACATCCCTCTGACTCGCTGGTGGCCGGCGTAGGTGTGCCAACGCGTGTGCTCGTTACATACTACTACTGTACTGGCTATTTAGGGTCCCAGTGCCCCAAATACATTTACCATTCTATGATCCCCGATCCCCGATGCTGACATGCCAAATTCTCTTAGGTACAATAAACCACGGTTTGTTCTTTGACACTCCGGTAGCGGAGGCCGATACTGCGTGTATGAACAAACCTGTCCGCTGTAGGAGGCCCGAATTGGATTGTGTTGTTGCATGCGAGGGGGTCGGCAACGTGAGCTGCTTAGCGGCCACCCAACTTGAGAGCACACAGAGCTGTCTTCGGTGACAGAATGGCATATTGATGCATTCCATGTGTGTATGTGTGAGCCGGCACCCGGCCGCCCCACCAATAGTATGCACGGGCAGCCTTGGTATCGCGAGCAATGTTTTGTGCTCTCACCGCGATAGTCTCCTGTCCGTGTCAAGCCGAAAGGGGGGGTGGGGGTGTACTCATGTCGTGGACGGCCGTAGTCATATGACCATAGACCTTCGCATCCCTACAATGCCGGGACGGAGCATGTCGGGTTTTTACCGACCAGGAGGGGGGGGTATACTGCGTTTAACCCTATGAGGGGCTGGCTACATGAGCAGCCTACCAGCAACACCAATCCACAGCATATGGGGCTGTCTACGCTACCATAAATGCCCATCACTACTATCCTCGTGTGTTTCAGTACCTTAAGCGAGGGGTGGGCAACAAACGATACACATACGTACACACCGAGTACCGTGTAGTGCCTTGGTGGTTCTAGACGGCGTGGGACCCCCAGGTGGACTGGGTTGCCCCCTTCACGGGGTTGAAAACATGCACTGCAACGCGGCTACTGTACGCCCAGAACACGGGGCTGGCGTTGCGGAGGGTGTACTCAGCAAAGCAAGGGCCGCAGCTACGTAGGAAACATAAGAAACGTCAGGCCACCGCCTCATATACCTACATTTATGTTTTGTACATGGGTCTATCTCCGATGCCAGAATGACGCATGACTACTGTACTTTCATCGTGTGTTTGTACAACTTAAGAAAAGGAAGGAGGAATAGAAACTACACATGAATACTCATCAGGTGCGGTATAGTCTCCTGACAGCTTCAGACCGCATGCGTCCCCAAGTACACCGTGTTGCCCGATGTATAGCAGTGACAGCGTGAACAGCAATGCCAAACGGCTACCGAAATATCCACAGCCCATAGAGCTGTCTCCATAAGGTTACGATTTACTATATATGTTTGTTCTATCATATTTTTTTATTTATTCCCTTTCTATTATTACATTTTGTTGGTATGACTTTTTCACCGGCAAGGGGTGGCTGGAGTTGGTCTACCCCGACCGCCCCTCCGCCCCGCAACACCTGCACATGGGTTCGCCCTCTACCGGGCTGTTATTCCGCGCGTGCAGCGGCAGAAAACCTAGACGCAAAAGAACACCGACATGTGCGAATAGTGTGGGTAAGAGTGACAGCGTTGCGCTCGCTTCTCCCCCCCCTCAATTTGTACAACCCACTATTGAGATGATTGGCTGTGCATCGTTCATTGCCTTATCCCACATGTCCTGATCAGACGAGACGCACGATCCCGCGACAACCGGTGCGGGTTGTCTGTCCCGAAGCGAGGGGTCAACCCCCGCACAACACCGATTCCGGCAACAAGAGTAAGCTACGACGGCACGATGGTCAAATCTGAAACACGTTGCGCATCGGTATGTCTTTCTTTGTGTGTGTTTATGGTCTGTCGGTTCTCGCCCAGAAGCATGTTCTGCGGTACTACGATCCAGTGTTTGCGGTTACTCCAATGATTTCGCATCAGCCACAAAAATAATATCCCTTTTCCCCGCTCTAGAGAGGGCGTGCCGAATGCGATCGGCTTCGGTCCCCTGTCGGCTTCAGATCGCAGGACACCCAAACTCTAGGGTAGGGGTTATGTAACGATAGACGCATATCGGCAAACCCTGATTTACATGCGGCATATAGATACTCATCGGGAACAGCGAAGCTTTCCGGTAGGTTCACGGCGCGTGCCCCACCCGTCCACCCCCCTTCCATGGGTATGGTATTGCCAGTGATCCCAACTCACAGAACGCGGAGATGTCGTCGCAGGGTGCATTCCAGCAAGTTCACCAAAGCGTAGCTAGATATCAAACCTACATAAATTAATCATGGTGGCAACGACCGGACATCAATATTTATTTTTTCCTTCGCACTGGTGATCAAACGACGATCTACTGTCATCGTGCGTTCACACCCGGTTTGAGCAGAAGGGGCGGCACCCCTCCCCTCCCCCTCCGGGAAGGGGTGCCCGTAGTTCTCAAAACGAACCCGCCCCTCGCTGTCTCCTCTTGGACCTTAGTGCGCGCTGTCTAAAATACAAACATATGTAATAACGGGGGTGGGCCACCACTCGCCATCCCTTCGTTTCAAGATATCTCTATTGGACACGTGATCGCGCCTACCGGTATATGTTTTGTTTTGCTTTTCCACCGCGCCTTTTCCACAGCGGCCAACGTCTAGGTGGCTCTGCATCAGTCACGGTGATGATAGACGTACCGGAATGGGTGACTCAGAGAGGNCTTATCCCACATGTCCTGATCAGACGAGACGCACGATCCCGCGACAACCGGTGCGGGTTGTCTGTCCCGAAGCGAGGGGTCAACCCCCGCACAACACGGATTCGGGCAACAAGAGTAAGCTACGACGGCACGATGGTCAAATCTGAAACACGTTGCGCATTGGTATGTCTTTCTTTGTGTGTGTTTATGGTCTGTCGGTTCTCGCCCAGAAGCATGTTCTGTGGTACTACGATCCAGTGTGTGCGGTTACTCCAATGGTTTCGCATCAGCCCCAAAAATAGTATCCCTTTTCCCCGCTCTAGAGAGGGCGTGCCGAATGCGATCGGCTTCGGTCCCCTGTCGGCTTCACATCGCAGGACACCCAAACTCTAGGGTAGGGGTTTTGTAATGATAGACGCATATCGGCAAACCCTGATTTACATGCGGCATATACACTGTAGATACTCATCGGGAACAGCGAAGGTCTCCGGTAGGTTCACGGCGCGTGCCGCCCCCGTCCACCCCCCTTCCATGGGTACGGTATTGCCAGTGATCCCAACTCACAGAACGCGGAGATGTCGTCGCAGGGTGCATTCTAGCAAGTTCACCAAAGCGTAGCTAGATATCAAACCTACATAAATTAATCATGGTGGCAACGACCGGACATCAATATTTATTTTTTCTTCGCACTGGTGATCAAACGACGATCTACTGTCATCGTGCGTTCACACCCGGTTTGAGCAGAAGGGGCGGCACCCCTCCCCTCTCCCTCCGGGAAGGGGTGCCCGTAGTTCTCAAAACAAACCCGCTCCTCGCTGTCTCATCTTGGACCTTAGTGCGCGCTGTCTAATATACAAACATAAATAATAACGGGGGTGGGCCACCACTCGCCATCCCTTCGTTTCAAGATATTTCTATTGGTCACGTGATCGCGCCTAAATGTTTTGTTTTGCTTTTCCACCGCGGCTTTTCCACAGCGGCCAACGTCTAGGTGGCTCTGCATCAGTCACGGTGATGATAGACGTACCGGAATGGGTGACTCAGAGAGGAGGGGAGGTGAAGGTCCGACGCGTACAAGACGTACTCACGAAAATGAAAATAAAGTGGTGTCACGTAAGCTTGCTGTGGCTAATGTGGCAAACGTGAGACAGCCAGAGGACGCAACACTTTGGGGTAGACGATATATTAGTGTGCGGCGAACAGAAGTCTCATATCAGGGCATTGCTGGAGGAATCGAATACGTCGGTACCATCGGGGGGCTTGGTCATCCGAGACAACTGTAGTATGTCTACACGTAGTTTGGAACGCGGCTGGTATCATAGTGGTGAGGGAGTGACGGTAAAATAGTGCGGTCGGGATACTCATGAGATTACAGGGAGCTACAATTCAGGTACACCTGGCCTTTGTTAGGAATGTTTCCCTCCCACAACTTAGAAAAGCGACTGAAAATGTTATTGGAATAATAGCTGGACAAACACAGTACGCGGGGATGGGTGTTATATGGGCACTAACTACTTTGGAGACGCCGGCCGACGCAAACTATGACCAGCCGCAAATGAAGGCAAGGAGAATCGAAGCTGGCACGTCTCCGAAAGTTACAATAAGAAACTCCAGGGGTTTGGAGTTCTCCATCGAAACCGAACGTGAAGGGCGTATATTGCAAGTTGATGGGTGGGGCATCGATATCGAAGAAAACGACATATTGGCGGGTGTGATAGAGCTCGAGACCATGATCAGCAATCGAATATAATCGGGTCAGCTCGGATCGGGGGGGGAGGGACATCTACACACATGCTAGTGGCGTTCGTTGCGATGGGGACAAAGGGGTCATTTGGTCCCTGTCGAAATCACTTTTCCTGCTCGGGAAATTTGAAACCATCTTGGACAAGCGCGGAGGAACTCGCAACGATAATCGTAGGCTTACCGCCTTGCATTGGGCGGGTAGCAGGTAGGCAGGCGGACATACGACATACGTATACATAAACACTCTCACGAACAGTATCCAAACCACGCCAACTGCCACGGGGAGCGAACACAATGAACCAAAAACGACCATGATCGGGACAATACAAGGGTGTATACGCGAGGATGGGGTGTACGTTGGTGAATAGAGAATGATGCAATCCGCCGTCCCAACAAAGCCATAGAAGCCGTGTGGCGCTGGTGGGGACTGGGGCGTAGGGTGGGAAGCGGTTAGTAGCTGGGGAGTAGGAGTCGTGAAATAAATCGTCGAGGTTGTCGGAACGATCATTACAGGGGGAATGCTGAAGGAAATCCAACCGGTGGCTGTTTTTCTGCGTGCCCTAAAGGAACAAAACAAGGGCATGCATCATTAGGTAGGACACGAGCGAGCCCTACCAGCACCAAAATACGTAGCAACATGAAAATGCGACCGAGAAGGACCAGTACGACTGCGAAACTAGGCAGAGACGAGTCGCTGCGCAGTCGTGAAGAATTAAGGAAGAGACGTATATCATACAGGTTGAGCGACGTTGGGCGGAGAAAACAGATGTCGAATGCGTTCGTTTCCGTCTTCTATGGCGAGAACATTTACCACCCACTACGGGTGTCGAATGCTTAACAAAGCGGGTCGGAAGGAGGGTACGAAGACAACTTGGGCCAACAACTGCGTGTGGCGGGTTGATGGCAGAGGACGAGAAACGCCTGCTGCCACCGTCCTCCTCAACGTTTCGAGTTACGGTCGTGTGATTTATTGAAAAAAGCAGAGAATTACTGCTGCGACTTGTTACACTGCCAGGCAATACGCCAATCAACCTCGAAAGTAATTATCGCTGAGTACCGGTTAAGTGAGAATCCCACTGTGGTGTTTTAGTCGCGAAACATATGATCGGGACACGCACAATACGCGCGAACGCCTGCAATATCGATTTCGTCGCCACAGCTCCAAATAGGTGTTTGATGTCTACGGGCAGAAACCCTCAAGGGTCTGGCTTATTGCTCATAGTATGCATCCATCCGCAGCTGGACAACCATTCTGACATGATACGTTACATCGATACCTCCTGGACCACCGCACACGACGGAATGCTGCTGGCCCTAACTTTACAGTCGTATACGAACTCAAACTACTGTAGGGACAACATAGTGTGGTGAGGGCAAGCCACACTGGCGCTTGATACAAAATCCATGCCAGCCCCAACCGATAAATACGAATGGCAGTTGATATTATACGAAGATACCGATAATCGTTCATGGAAAACATATAATATGTCACGGCAACCTGAAGTTTTCAGGACGAAGAAAACCGCTCGCCGCTGCCCATCTAACTACGCCATTTTTTCCAGTATAAGCTGCCACCTTCAATTATTCGGCGGCTAGGCGACAGCGGATAGCCGGCAGCGAATAAATACTGCCGGACTAGCCGCCACTCCACGTCCTCCGAACGGCCAGCGCCCATTTTACAATGCCCGGATTGCCTACCCCAGAGACCCCATAGCCGATGGTTCGCCAGTCCCACGCGCAAACGTTCTCGTTCGCACATTTGAGGACGCCGCCGTGCCCTTCTGCAGCAGACAGACGGCATGTCCTCTCGCCCCAAGGACAACCGTTCGAACGTAGCAACCGAAGCATACCCATAGACTCCTTCCGCAAGCAGCCATACTGAGTGTTCCTTGGTTCCAAGGACAACCGTCTAACGGTGCATACAAAACCAACTAAAGGTTCTCGCCAGGAGCAGCGTGTCTGTATATGTTCGGAATCCAAGAACAGGTATTCGCACGTGCCCACTGCCAAAGGTCTAGAGATACCCCCCCATAGCGGCCATACTACACGTATGTTCATCTCAGGGGGCTCCATTTTCCCGCGCCCACTGAAGAACATCCGAATGACCTTTCTCAATAGCCATTCGGCACGTTATCACGTCCCAAGGACAACCGTTCTCGCGCACCCACTGAAGAACAACCAGATGTCCTTCACGAGCAGCCATAGAGCATGTCTCTGCGTTCCAGGGACAGCCGTTTGCCCGTGCCCATTGAATAACACCTAAATGCCCTCCATTGGCAGCCGCAGCGCACGTGAACGTGCCCCAGGGACAGCCATTTGCTCGCGCCCACTGAAGAACGTGCAAATGCCCTTTCCAAGCAGCCCTATGGCATGTCGATTCGTTCCAGGGGCAGTCGTTCGCCCGCGCCCACTGAAGCGCAGTCAACTCTCCGGCAACAGCAAAGCCTATGCAGGTCCTTTCATCCCATGCGCAGCCGATAGACCTCAACCATTGCACTATAGCCAGATGCCCTCCGTATGCAGCCGCCTCGCAGGTGATCTCGTTCGAGGGGGCCGCGTTTGCGTGCGCCCATTGGAGAGCCTCCAGGTGACCACCACGGGCAGCGGATTGGCAAATATCCCCCTCCAAGGGGCAACCGTTTGCCAGTGCCCATACCATGACATCAACATGACCCCCTTCAGCGGCGTTACAGTAGAGTGAATACGGCCAAGGGCAGCCATACGATTTGGCGCATTGGAGTAGGTCCAGCCGGCCAAGACGTGCTGCAGCCTCGCAAACTGCCGCCGTCTGCTGTAGGCCGCTCATAAAGCTCTGCAATAGCTGGGAAACTGTGGTGTCGGCCGTAACAGCACGGGTCACTTTAGGACGCCGCCCCCATGCGTTCTTCCAGGTAGTCGAGACAGGATTGAATAACAGGTATTGCTGGTCGCTGACGAAATCGGGCAAGTGGAGGATAACATCAGTGTTGGCTGCCAGCGGGTTGGCCATGAGTGCTGTGTGGTGTGCCTGTTATGTGTGGGGGGGGTCCGGGCGTATATGAGTTGCAGGGCAGCATGTTTCGCCTCCTCTTCGTCAAACAAACGACAGCAGCGGGCGAAATGCGTACTAGGGGAGGCATATACACCATTGGCATGAGTTGGGGCGTTAGTACCTTGTCATGCCTAGAGGCCCACATGGAGTCGTGTTGAAACCACCACTACTCTACTTACACTATGTTTACGGAAAGGCTGTCAACAATCAAGCGCGGAAACAACGAAGGGCGCTGCGTTGAAGTTGACAACGGTGTGTGCAGTGTATAGCGGAGGGATACCAGCAGTATACGAGGAAGCAAGCAAACATGTCGGGAATACTCTTTCTCGCGGCCTCCTCGGGAGCTTACCATCTCAGCTCGTAAACACAAATCGTGACTGAGTTTGGTTATATATATATTACATGGTATCTAACCTAATTTGTCCCTTGCAACAGGAAGAATGATGCGTTGAGGAGTTGGCGTAATTGAACAACCGAGAACACTCACGTTGCTGCCCTGCGCCGTCGCGCTTGACTGTTACTGTCGAAACGATGTACACAGCAGCAGTACCGGCACGTCCATAATCTACGCAAACGATGTGTTGACAGGCTCAAGCATTTGCAAGAAAATAATACAAAATGTCAATAGAGACGTGAAATGCAGCCTGTCCCTATATGTACACACATCCAGCCCGGGGGAACCGAACGAAACATATAAGCCAGCACTTAACGGCTTGGGGTGTATCATTCGCATAAAGGAAGCAAATCAGGAGCAAACGAACGTACAGTATAGCGCGGGATCTCTATTCGGGCAGCCCTTGGTCTGGTATCGTTCGGTAGTAGCGTCAAGCTGCCACAGCCCTCGAGTGACACTGGTAAAGGATAAATACGGTACCTGTTATGCGCTAAACCATGGGGGACAGGCGGGCTTATAATCTCCGGCGCCTGCGAGGGCCAATGTGTGTCCACAGGATTAAAACTGTTGCGATTGAAAGAGCAGTACAAAAATGGGGGGAGCGTTGCTGACTGCGGGCTGCCGCCCAAGGCTGCTTGGAAAAAGGGCCGCGTTTAAGAAAAACCAGCGGCAATCCCCGAGAGTGCACGTAAACGGAGAACATGGGGCGAGTGCGAGCAACTGAAAGCTCTATGAGGTCAATGTACACACTATCACGTGTATATGCCAGATGGTCCGCCAAAGGCACGAAATACCCCACCCCCCCTATAAATATATGATATATTTATCGGTTGGGTTGGCGTCGTTTGGCAACGACGCTGTAAAACACGCCACTCGCTGCGTGAGCTAGACAACCAGGGTGCCGTTTTTTTTTTCTTCTTCGGCGGTCACCAAAGCTGGCGGTCGAGTAGATAATTTGTTCTGGGTGGAGAACCTTTGCTCCGCACAAGGGGAATGATCGTAATAGTGTGAATATGGTAAGGCATCCGCGGGGCAGTTACATAGGAAAACCCATTGCTGTCTCCGGAAGTGGCCACACCAGAAATTAAATTAACTCATTGAAGCTGTCGTCCATATGCAAGTCCGCCTCAGGCGGTTCTTAGCAGGATGCAGCTCACCCTCCATGCGACTCGCCCAATACCTCACGGCGCTTCGGGCTTGGTGCAAGCAATTTCTGCCTGGTTGGTGAAAACCCAACGTGCTCCGTCCCGGCATTGTAGGGATGCGAGGGTCTATGGTCATATTTCTACGGCCGTGCACGACATGAGTACACCCCCACCCCCCCCACAATCCCAAACAATCGTCCCCCAACATTGCCTAGTTCAGACGAGCCGTTCCATGACCACAACTTGAAGTCCACCGGGATATCGATAGCCACTCTGCAGCAGCAGTACCCACTGTATAAGATATGCTTCTCAGCCTTCAGCATTAGTATGACGATACAGGCCGGGGAACACGCTAGGAAGTGCATCTGAATACACTACACCTTGGAACGCGATCGATCAATACAAATGTATTCATATTGGATATTTCGCGGGAGTTCTTATTTCATCCTTCTCTTCGACGACGCTTCAGTCGAGAGATTGCCTGGACACCGCAAGAGTGCATGAAAGACTGTTAAACTTCGGCTGCTTCGTGGGGTGTGTGTTAGGAGGCTCTTTCGTCAGCTAGAAATTTAGCTTCTGGGACCAAGTATGGATGTTCCGATCAATTACCACAGAGTACGGCCCCGTGAAAACTGTAATGAAGGCACAAAACGCCCTGGCACACGCCCTAAGGGCAGTGCTAATAAATGGGTTCCGCCCACAACTTGGAGCACACTTTCAACAATGCTTGATTGGTCTTGTTTGTCTTGACCAGTCAATCAAGCACGAATGAATGTGTCGCATGTCGACCAAGCTAATGAGAGGAGACGGGAGGCCTGACGGACGCGAGGTCACGCGGGTTGTCGGGGCGCGCTCGAGGTTGTTGAATATGCGCGATTGCAACGAACGACACGTTCTAGAAATACACATTAACTCAATATATAAAGTAGCGAAATGAATAGGTTCTGGCCAAACAAATATGATGTGTCCCTGGTCGCGTGGGAGCCAGTGCCGGGCCCTTTTCTTGTTTCCATCCCATTCATTATCTTCGCACTTCCGTGTTTCTCCCTCCCTAGTCGTAACTCATATCCGGGGTCACAAAGTAGGCTCCTCTCCCTCCTCCCCCCCTACGGGTCTTGCCTTGCATTTTTAACGCGAGAAGTATTCAGCTTTTTCTTCCCTCGTCAACTCTCGTCGAATTTTGCTTACCCACGCGATAATATGCGCTCTCGACAGTCGATGTCATTTGATAATAAAGACATCTATGCGGAGAATCGAACCCTCGACATCCGGCCGTACAGGCTTCGTGGCTATCAGTTAGACCACCGGGGCGACCAGCACTGCGGTCTGGATATACGTATGGTCCGTGTAGCAATATTTGTCCAATTTGTTTCGAGTACCAATGTGCACTATGCTCCGGGTAGGGGTATCTAGTCTAAAGTTCGAAAGTACCGCTAATATCCAAGCGGTCATCCCTAAAGTTATGAATTTTCATTTTGAGTATTCTTTGTCTCCTAATCGTTAATAAACCAGAAAAAAGTTGAAAGTTTTCGTTTTGGGGGTATAGGTTTTGCAAACCGATTAAGACCACGGATTACGAGAGCGGTGGGAAAATTAATGTCCAGCATTTTTTGTTTTAATGTATTGAGATAATTTGACGGAGATATTGGCATAAAACAGAGCATGTGACGTCATCTTGATAGCTTTCGTTGCGGAGATTACACTTCACAATTTAAAAATAAAGAGCGGCAGACGCACCTTTGGTCTTGCCCCAGATCAGGAAGTTTTATTGGTTTTTGGAAAACTAAACGTCGCGATATATACATGGTTTTGTCCATTTTGTTAGTTTTTTAGCCGATTTTGGCCAGGTATTGGGGTGTCTTTTTCGTGACCGCCCACATATGACTTGATTTTAGTATAGGGAAGCATTTTTTTTTTCTCGACGATATTCGATTCCTTCGGCTATGACGATTACGACCAAGGCCGTTTCATTTTCAAACTCGACATTTTTCAAAAGTGATTAGCCGAAAACAAAATGGATAAATTGTGCTGCACGGACTATATGACGCCCTACAGCAGCCGCACCTGCAGCAGAACAATAAAAAACCACTGTGAGTATGCTTAACGCGTTCGTGCGACTTCGGCGCCGAAGGTACTATAATGCCACAACAGGGCACTACCTACACCATGACCACCATTAACACCACCAGTAGAAGCAACTATTAATACCACCACCATCACCACCACCAACATCAGCAACAGGAGCACCTACCACCACACCACCACAGCTACAAACAACAGCTGGGTACTGCTGCTGTGGTATATGGTGGTGGTCACAAGCTACAGAACGTGGCAACGAGCTACTGTGTATAATGTGGTCAACAACAATGGCATACCCGCCATTGCTGGTATAGCCGTAATGATACTGGCCACCTTCGGTTAAAAAGGTACGTACGTGCAGCAGTGGATACAGCAGTAGATGCAGATAGGACGTGCGCATATCAGCACCAACTCATTTACGTACGTGCGGAGTCGTGGCCGCATTATAATCCATAGGTACTGAAAGAAGAGCGCCGCGCGTGGCTGAAACTGTAGTATATACAAGGGCTCCGCTGCGCGCCGCCCGCTACGCTCGCGGAAGGAAGAATATAGCCAAATACTGTTAAAAGGGTAAAAGAGGAACGTAAATTAGCTGCATTTGGCGACTTGATAATGCCAAGAGCTGCATCTGTATGTCGGCAAATACAGGACATACAGTGAATATCTATCTTCCAACACGCAAACAAATCGCGAACAAAGCAAAGCTCCACTCCGAGGGCGGCTAACGCCGCCCGCTACGCTCGTGCAAGGAAAGGGGCAGAAGAGGTCCACGATGTGGTGCAAGGACCGACTTGAAATCGCCAAGAGATTAATGGTGCAATGCAGTGAAATACGTACTGCTGTACGTACGTACAACTGAACGTGCAGTACCGGCCTACCGCTCTGTATCGTACTGCAGGAGTACTGGTATGTGGCATGTGGCAAAGCACGTACGACACGACAGCAGCACAGCAGCAGTCGTACACCACAAAACGTAAACAAAAAAAAAGTACAGGCGATTCAGAGCGACTTGCAAAGGCATACTCGTAGTAAATAGATAGAGTGCCATGCTCCAGGACAACAAAGCTCTCTATTCGAAAGGAAGAGAAAGCACAGCAACACGGCTCACAGGACGCGTGCTGCGCTGCCTGCTGCGGGTGTGATTTATGCCTTTTCCGTGACTATGTGTGCTAGTACAACAACAGTAAGTAGTAGCATGACAAACAACAGATCGACAACAAACTACAGCAACCCCAATGGCAACAAAAAACACCCCGGCGCTTCGCGTAGCGGGCGGTTCCGCCCGCTACGCTCGCTCATCAAGGACACAACATAATGTGAAAGAAAGTCACTGGTGGCACATAAATTAAGGAGGAAACAGGCGACTTGCAAATGCCAAGAGCTCCATGCCCCAGGACAACAAAGATGTACTCGTATGTTCGAAGTAGAAAATACAGCAACACGGCTCATAGCACGGCGCCGCGCTGCCTGCTGGGTGTGATATGTGCCTTTGTCGTGACTACCTCAGGATTACCTTGTATGGGTGGTATTAAAACAGCAGTACTTCGTACTTTGTATGAATAAGAAAACACAGCACGCGGTCGTCAAGTTGTGAAATACGAAAAGCAAAACCCATAAAACTGAGAAAGGAGTATTCTACACAAGGGCTCCGCTGCGCCGGCGGCTAACGCCGCCCGCTACGCTCGCGGAAGGAAGAATATGGCCGAATACTGTGAAATGGGTAAAAGAGGATCATAAATTAGCTGCAATTGGCGACTTGATAATGCCAAGAGCTTCATCTGTAGTCGGCAAATACAGGACATACAGTGAATATCTATCTTCCAACACGAAAACAAATCACGAAGAAAGCAAAGCTCCACTCCGAGGGCGGCTAACGCCGTCCGCTACGCTCGTGCAAGGAAAGGGGCAGAAGAGGTCCACGATGTGGTGCAAGGACCGACTTGAAATCGCTAAGAGATTAATGGTACAATGCAGCGAAATACGTACTGCTGTACGTACGTACAACTTTACGTGCAGTACCCGCCTACCGCTCTGTTTGCAGGAGTACTGGTATGTGGCATGTGGCAAAGACATTACGACACGACAGCAGCACTCGTACACCACAAAGAGTAAAATAATAAGTACAGGCGATTTGCAAATGCATAGTAGATAGATAGAGCTGCTCCAGGACAACAAAGCTCTATATTCGAAAGGAAGAGAAAGCACATCAACACGGCTCACAGCATGGCGCTGCGCTGCCTGCTGCGGGAGTGATGAATGCCATTTCCGTGACTATGTATGCTACTGTAGTATACAAAAACAGTAGTAGTATGGTGTGACAAACAAGAGATCGACAACTAACTACAGCAACAGCAACAACAAAAAGCACCCACCCACCCACACACCCACCCACCCATTCACCCATACGCCCACACACCCAACATGTGCTACACCAGCACAGCAGTACGCCGAAATAAATGCCAGAGCGGGGCCGGCATCGATGCGGAGCCCTGATAGCACTATGCAGGTACCTATGCGGAGCCCTTGTATCGGACCGAAAAAAACACACATACACACACGCACACACTTCTTTCCCGATTTTTGTTTATCGGAGCTTTTTATCTTGAACTTAGTTTAAGAACGGCTAACTCGCCCAGTTTAACCCCTTCAGAACTGCGACCACTTTTTTGGGACAAAACTACTTGGAATTAGTGTGGTCTCATTTTTGGAGTAGTAAAAGGGTTAAGGTATTTTTCGATTCTGACTGAGGTTCTGGAGATCCATTTCTTCACTTTTTTTTAACTCGTTGAAAAAAAATATTTTTATTTTAGTGTGGAAGAGAACATATTGAAATTAGTGTAGAAAAGGTTTATCTTGGAATTAGTGTGGGTAGAAGAAAGCAAAGAAAGCCAAGAACTTCGGAAAAGCAAGGATGGTAGAAGCGCGAATTATTTGTCGTAGACTCTCTGAGAGCGCAGCAGGTGCTTATGATCAAGTTAAAAAAAACGAGGACACATGTAAGTAAGTACAAGGGCTCCGCTCCGCGCGCGGCTGACGCCGCCCGCTGCGCTCGCGCAAGGAAAGGGGCAGAAGAGGCCCATGATGTGTAGTGCAAGCAAAAGCACCGACTTGAAAATGCCAAGAGGTTCATGGTAAGAGGTTCATGGTGCACAGGGAAGAAACGGCGGACTTGACATGCATGCAAAACATGCTCGGGATGCACACTAGCTCCATGCTCCAGGACAACAAAGAAGCTGTATGATCGAAAGAGAAAGCACAGCAACACGGCTCACAGCACGGCGCTGCGCTGCCTGCTGTGGTGTGTGTGATTTGTGCCTTCGTGAGTATGTGTGGTAGTGCAACAACAACGAACGGTGGTATATATTACTTCGTACTTTGTATGTATGAAAGAGAAAGCACAGCACAGCTCGGTCGTCAAGTTGTGAAGTACGAAAAACAGGAAATCAACAAAACTGAGAAAGAAGAAAGACGTACACATTTGTACGTACGTACATACGAGTATACTCGTACGTACTCGTACTCGAAAAAAATAAAAAAAAATCCATCGGACCCATTGCGCCGCAAAAAACAAAAAAAACGATTTGACGTATTTCGCGTTCTGTCAGCCTTGATGCTCCCCGTCCCTCCGCGATCACGTCGCCATCGATTCGGTCCGGGTCAAGCTCTACTGCCTCTCTGCCCCAGTGAGCCCCGTGGCCCGCCTCGCATGGAGCCCGGTGCTCACCGTGGCCCTCGTTCGCCCGCTCCATCATGATGGTGTTCAAACTGCCGGGGTTTCTCTTTAAATCCTATTTGTTCCGATAAATAAGCAACGCTTGAATTTTATTTTACAGGACCAAACGACCCTTATATTTTCGGACATGCTGCAGCAGCAACGCAGACAAAGCGCCTTCATGCTTCCCTCGTGTCTCGGTGGACACGCCACGCCTAGCCACGAAAAAGGCGACCGCGCTCCTTCTGACCCCCCCTCTACTGGCCAGCGCCGTCCCATACCCGCGATGACGCCGGGCTCGCCCGCGCTGCCGTGCTGTCTGGGCACCCGCACGAACCCAAAACTGAAAGAAGAAGCCTCTCGACAACTAAAGTATATAGGGAACAAAGAGAGAGAGAATGAGCAAGTAATGAACGGAGGCGGTGTTCGAAGTGGGAGCTCTGAGAGTGCAGGGATGAGGGATCCCTGGGCGAGATATCTGTAAGTGTGTCTATACAAAGGCTCCGCTCCCCCCCACACACTCGAGCACGAACCGTAAACACGTTTTTACCCTTCACAGCATACGTAGGGTCTAAAAATTACATGCTACTGCTGGTCGGAAAAATGCATACCCGGTACTTGTCCTCGTGTTCACATACCGGTACAGTATACCAGTACGAGGTGCGTCCTACTACTGTAGCACAAGGTGCGCCAACACACGGTGTTACCAAGTGCCAGGTACCGTAACAACCAGCCGGCGGTCATACACGAAAAATTACCATAAAAAAGAAAGCGAGACCGCATTCGTAGAGGAATGGGCACTAGTAGCACGCCTAAGGGTGTGGACGAGCCCAAGAAGGAGAGTCAGGCAGACGAGGAACTCAACGTATCGCACAGTATCATACGTGAAGGAAATGATAAGAGAAGTCACGACGAAAGTAGACAGCGTCCTGCCAAAGCCAAAATGTATCCGCCCTCCCTGTCTTGAAAGTCTGCGCAGGCCAAACCCAAGGCCCCATTAACCTGGGGGGGCAGATGACAAGACCGGGACCAGGGTGTTGGCGTGTTTGGACCTGTCGCGGGTGCTTGGCGAGCTCGCAAACTCGTGCTCAGGGAGTTCACAATCGATTGTGAGGCAGTCTAGTGACTAGCCCAACCTGGGGGGGCAGATAACAAGACCGGGACCAGGGTGTTGGCGTGTTTGTACCTGTCGCGGGTGCTTGGCGAGCTCGCAAACTCGTGCTCAGGGAGTTCACAATCGATTGTGAGGCAGTCTAGTGACTAGCCCAACCTGGGGGGGCAGATAACAAGACCGGGACCAGGGTGTTGGCGTGTTTGTACCTGTCGCGGGTGCTTGGCGAGCTCGCAAACTCGTGCTCAGGGAGTTCACAATCGATTGTGAGGCAGTCTAGTGACTAGCCCAGTGACTGAAGTCACTGGGAAAAATGAACATACCTACATCCATGTACTGCTGCTGCAGTGCCTAAAGCTTCACGCTGGTCCCGATCTTGAGCCCTACTTTCCAGGTTAGTGCAGCGTTGACTTTTGCCTAGGAAGTTTACCCGGTCAAGAAGTTGAGGCAGTGTAAGGTATTTCGTTTGGATTACAAGTTTCATCTCGAATTCGTCTTACTTTTTCGTGTCGAGTGCCAATCGTATCAGCTTGGGATGGGATGTGATGACCGCTACGCTGTAATGGGGGTCTTAGTGTGTCAGTCTACTGTCGGGCAACATGGGTTCTAAATCCTACCGCTCTTTCTTCTCGTCAGCCCAACAGAGGACAAGCTACTACCGGTTGTCACACTCATATCATATACATGTAGCAGTCCGTTCGAGTTTTCGTCGCAAAGCACTACCGTATAGACAGGTCGTCTTTTGGGCAGGCCAACAACGAGCGAAGACATTCTTGGGATGATTGAGACAGCAGTAGCTCACAGGCGTCACAAGCAAAGATATCAACCCTAGCACGCCAACATACTGCGGGAGGGGCTCTGAGTTAGGGATGGTACCGAAGTAGCTGGTCCGACTACCCCAGTACTGCTGTACCCAGTAGGCTGATATCGCCCTGTACAAAAATATAGGACCCTTTATTGGTCAATATATCCGGACGGTTCGTACATTTCGGGGCGAAATCGTAAGAAACGAGCCCAGGGTAGCACAGGTACGACAACGGAGGGTTCCTTTTTTGTCTATCTTTCTCTTGGTTCGTGCCTACGCCTCCGCAAGATGTGTACATTTTCTGTTCTCTATGTGCGTGCGTGCGTGCGAGAGTGCGTGCTCTCTTTCTTGTTCCATTGGCATATACGAGTATATATATATGTACGGCCTCTCGTTTTGGTCCTCGCTTTTGTTTGTACTCTACTTGGTACCTGGTGATATTACAAAGCTTCTTCGGCTGACGGAGCTCCGCTTATATGATACGTGGTAGATGACAGCGATTCCAAGACCGCTGAGAAGTGAAAGGAGTGCTCGGAATGATGTACCGTTATTTATGGCATGTACAACCGATCCAACATACCGGCATACAACTATACAGTATTCAGGTCTGGTGGATAGCACGTTCCGTATTTTATGCCATTGGATTCTGCTTTGTAACCGTTTGTATGTCGACGGTGTGATTGAAATACCGCTGCACATTGTCTGACAGAGTTAAGCCTGTACTATATTTGTACAGTAATATTGAGTACTCGCACATGGTTTCGTGGTTCCACGGATACTTCTTACGTATAAGGGCTAGATATAAGAGATTGCGTGTAAATAGTTCGTAGAGCTACTCATCGTATTTTCAAGTCTTGGAAAGAATATGACATAAACTCTCTACCTAGACGCGGCCTCCAGTGTCCGCGATCGCTGGCGTATAGAGGGGGGGTTGGTTAGATGGGCTTGGTCGCTTTTGTGCCCAGGCGTGAGGGGCAATGAATGTCTTCTGCCCAGCTCCGATCGACTTGTCTGGTTCTATAAGGGCTGCATTGTTGTGGAAATGAAGAAGCAAGCGGTGTCTACTTTTCGAGACCGTTCGAGACACCTACGAGTCCAGTATGTGGAACAAGTTCTGTTCGAAGCCGCTTCATTCAGTAAACGAACGAGCTCCACGGGGCACCGCTTATCTCAAGAACGGCGCCTGACCGGGTTGTCAGAACAGAGGGAGGGAATAGCTTGGCGGAGATAGAGTTGATTGTGAGATGGCCAACCTGCGCTCGTTGCACGCAGGCGGCTTCAAGGCGCTCACCTGTCGAAAACAGACGGGGAGTTTGCAATATTTTGCTCATGGGCAGAGATGATATATATTTGTTTTTGTTGAGATAATAAATGGAAGTCTCAAGACTCTATGTATCCCCCGGGGAACGTAATCCGCGACCCGGAGTACAGCAAACCGCGAGCCGCAGTACATACCTGGTCTAATAGTTAAATTCACAGATGCTTCCAATACCTGGGAGTAAGTAAATCAATTTGTATTTCCCAGAGAAATTGCTTGAGGTACTTTGTGTACTCGCAGTATTGTTGGGCTTCGTGTTACCCGAGACACTGGGAGTACCCGAAGTATTTCGAGATTTATTTCTGGGGATATAAGCATACTCGCAGTATTTTGGCTTTCAATGCTGTGCAATACTGCTGTACTTCACGTATTTCTTGGTTCTCTAATGCGGGCGTTCCCAAGTACTGACAGTATTTCGCCTCGTGATATATACTGGTCACATACTGGTACATAGGTGGCCCTGAGGGGCTAGTGGTAACCTCTAACGCTTCCAAACGTTGATGTCTGGAAGTCGAATCTCACGTGGGTCGGACGTTTGAGTTTATGTGGAAAAAACAAAAACGGATTCAACTGCTGAGAGCGCCTATTAAAAGTAGCGTGGGTAGGCACAATTCGGTGCGAGTCGACACAGGAAGAAAAGGCTGAAGTCTTCTCGCGATAAAAACGCAAGGCAAGAGCCGTAGTGGGGGAAGAGAGAAAGAAGATTACTTTGTGACCCCGGATCTGAGTTACGACTAGGGAGGAAAGAGATAGCAAGGGCGAAGATAGTAAATGGGAAGCCAAAAAAACAACAAAAACAAACCAACAAAACGTACAGTACTCGCAGGATTTCGGCTGCTAGTACTGCGTTTCTTTCGGTTGTACTCGATACTTCGAGTGTCTTGAAAGTATCATCACGGCGACTAGTGCCATTACTACTGCTGCTGCTGCTGCTGCTACCGCTGCGGTGCTGCGGCCCACCTGGAGCCTCTGCTGCTGGTGTCCCAACAAGATCCCATTATACTGGCAAGATGAGTGACGGTTTGCCATTTTTACTGCATTCTCTTTTTACCGACAGCAGCAGTATTCATGTACTACTGCCACTTACTGTTAATACAATGATACTTTACACGGATGCTCCCAGTGCCTTGGAGTAAAGTATGACATGGAGGAAACCATCCAGGTACATGGGGTACTCGCTCTGTCTGGGCTTTGAACCTTACTCGCAATGTTTCTGGGTTTAATATTCCTGTGCAATTGCCTTCAAGTATTTCAGTGGGAAGGTGTGTCGGTGAATGATGATGTTTAGTACAGCAGTACGTTCGTATGGTGTTCGACACGTCGGGTGTATTATGTGCTGCCTGTGCTGCCACTCATATTTCGGTGTGCAGTCTACTGTATACCTGCAAATTGCAATTGCTGTGCTTCAAGTATTTCGGGGCCTGGTACTATACTCTGGAGACGAACCGAATACTGCAAGGATTGCAGTTATACTGGTGTCCTTGTGAAGTATGCGAATACTAAGGGTATGGACCCCGAGTACTTTCCCCCCTTTCGATTTACGATAAGAGATCCTGCGTCCGCATGTCTATTTACCGGTACCTCTTTCCTTTACAGTAAACTAACATGCTTACATTAATATAAACTGGAGACGAACCGAGGACTGCAAGGATTGCAGTTATACTGGTGTCCTCGTGAATTATGCGAAAACTGGGGGTATGGACCCCGAGTACTTTCCCCCCTTTCGATTAACGATAAGAGATCCTGCGTCCGCATGTCTTCTTACCGGTACCTCTTTCCTTTACAGTAAACTGACATCCTTACATTAATAAAAACTGGAGACAAACCGATTCAGTCATGAAATAGCGTGTCAACCTCTGTACTGCTGCAGATACTGTAAGCCTAACTGAATGCTCAAGTAATGAGTTTCCAAACATAACCGAGTACTGTCTCTGGCAGCGGTCATAAAAAGGTGTCCTAACGAACGCTTTCCAAACGTAACTAGTGAGTGCTGAAACTCTTGTAGCCTGTGAGAGCAGTCGTGAAACAGTACTATCTGTCATCGATAGTTTCGTCGTAATAATATGTTTTTATTGAGCAATTATATGCTGCAGGACACTATCAATTAATCATTGTGTCCAAGTATACTGTGCCGGTATATGAACACGAGTACGATTGTGTTTTTCGTCTTACAATAGAAGCACGTCCGCTATGCTATGTGTTTTTGTTTCTTCTGCGCTCTCCTCACTTTAAACCTTACGTTAGAGATGAACGCTGTTTTGGTAGATAGATTGTTAGGTGTATGGTAGAGTGCGTGCGAGGGGGGGGGGGTTAGGTACCAGCACTCAAACTCGTATGTATTGCGAAGAATAACAAGGTCAGCATTCACATATCGTAGTTGTCCACTTATGATTTGCCTGATTTTGCGAGGGATGGACCGCCGAAGTTGCGCCATTCATCCGTGCCGTGCCGTACAAGGGCGCGCGCGCGCGCGGGCGGGGGGGTGTATTTTATTATATGCATGCATGACCGTGGCCGTATAGCCATCGATCCTCGCATCCCTAAAATGCCGGGACGAAGCATGTCGGGTTTTCACCGACCAGCCAGCTATTGCTAGCACCGAGCGCAAAAGCGCCGTGAAGTGTTCGGTGAGTCGCATGAAGGGTGAGCTGCATTCTACTAGAACCGCTTTGAGGCGGACTTGCATATGGATGACAGCTTCAATGAGTGAATTTAATTTGCGGCGTGGCCACTTCCTGAGACAGCAATGGGAGCACTGTGTAACTGCCTCGTGGGTGCCTTACCATAAACACTTCGTGATACGATCATTCCCCTTGTGCGGAGTAAACGTTTTCAGCCCGCACAAATGGTCTAACAAGACCGCCAGCTGTGATCAACCGCCAAAGCAATCTAAAACACGGTACCCTGGTAGCCTAGCTCATGTAGTGAGTGGCATGTTTTACAGTGTCGTTGCCAACCGATTCCAACCCAACCTGTATTAATAGGGGGTAGGCGCATTATTACCACAACTATTGCAGTTGACGGTTTTCATATACAACACAGCGGAGACACAAGCTGAGCTACTGGTGTTTGTTTCCTCTTGTACAGTTGTAGTGCAGTAGGAGTAGCTGTAGGACTGTTAGTAGCAGTGGTGGCGATAGCAGTAGGAGCAGTAGTAGTAGTACTGTAGTTAAATCAGTCATCAGCAGATATAAACGTATCAGCCGAATCAACACCCGCACATTTGCAGCACGAGGAGCAGGAGCAGAGACAGGTGGTATCACTCGAAATGGCGGCAGCTACTGTATTTGACCACTAGCAATGATACCAGCAGCGGCACTACAGCGTCATCTTCAGTTGGTATTAGCATTAGCGTGTCGTACTGTGCTAGTTATCTGCCGCTGCCCTCAGGGCGCGATGTCTACCTCGAGGTCTATTGATAGATTGCAATCCAGCTCTCTACATATCGATCACGGTGACCTCACTCTTTGCAGCGATAAGTGTCATGTGTTTACTTGTACTTTCCATACGCCGAGCTTGTTTTTCAACTCGTCAAATATCCAGGGCAACGTCGGGAATAGAGAACAACCAGCACTTAGTAGAGCTGCCGGCTTTTGCGACGACCGCGTGCCCAGCTTTGCCGATCTCTGTCGGCATACATAGGTCCTTGCACGCCCCAGCTCAGGGTTCGTCTTCCACTCTCGATATTTACCCCAGATATATTGTTTCCTGATATAGTGACACCCTGACCTTAAGAAGTGAGCTGTGTTGCGCATATTGCATCACGGAACGACGCTTCCCCACTATTGTGGTTTACGAGCTCCAATTTTCTCGTTCGGGGAAGGCAGCGAGAAGAAGCGAACCGTGTTTGGTTCTGCCGCATACACTGAACTACCTCCTCCGCTAGGAACTGCATACACCGCGCTTTCCCTTAGCACCGCCTGCTTCGCCTTTTCGTACGCTTAAACGGTGACAACTCTTTATCTATGGAATCGGAAAATATCGACCTACATGCGGCGAGAGGACTCCATCAGTACCTCAGTGCAAGGCAATTGATTAGCGTGCAACTTGATAAGTTATCCCACGGTACTAGGGATTGCAGCTAGGCTTGCCCTTCCGCGGCAATATTGTCTGGCCGGTGGAGCTAGTCGAGTGAGAAACTACCGGTTGGTGCGGTGGTTTTACGTCTACACTTGTTTCAGGACTAGCGAGGCATAGAAAGCTTGTTCGGGCTTCGCAAGCAAACGTCCTTCGAAGTCATGTTGCGGTTCAGATGTCGGGTTCTTCGTGTGACGAGCTCAGAAAGTATACCAACACCCTTACGGTGGCATTTCCCCTGATGTATGTGCCTTTCCCAGTAAGCAATTATCTTCCTTTTGCGCGAAGAGAAGGTCAAACCTGCTGCATTTCATCTCACAGTACCTCTCCCTTCACCCTGCATCCAAAACAGGCACACGAGACGTGGCACTCATGGGCAACCCACTGGTGGGAAACTCTGATGTCGTTCTCCACTTGGCTGGCTTCGTCGAAGACCAGCAATACCTGTTTTTCGCGCCAGTTTCGACGACCTGGAAAAACGCATGGGGACGGCGTCCCAACCTCACGCGTGGAGTTACCACCCACACGAGGGTGCGGCAGCTGTGCTATAGTTTCGAAAATGGGCTGGAGCAGCGAGAGGTAGCGTGTGAGGCTGCTGTGAGTTTCGGCCGGCTGGATCTACTCCAATTCGCCATATCGTATGGCTGCCCCTGGCCCTATACGCTGTACAGCAAAGCCGCGGAAGCGGGGCATGTTGATATAATGGCGTGGGCACTGGCGAGCGGCTGTCCCTTGGAGAGGGGGATTTGCAATGTGGCTGCTCGTGCGGGACACTTGCAGTCTCTCCAGTGGGCGAACTCCAACGGCTGGCCCATGACCGAGAACACTTGCGGGAAGGCTGCATTGGGAGGGCACCTGGGTATTGTAGTGTGGTTGAGATCGAACGGCTGTCCATGGGATGAAACCACCTGCTACGGATTTGCTCGTGGGGGGCACTTGACTGCGCTTCAGTGGGCGCGAGATAACAACTGCCCCTGGGACGAGCGGACATGCTCTGCGGCGGCGGCGGGAGGGCATCTGCACATCCTTCAGTGGGCTCGGGCGAGCGACTGTCCCTGACAGATGTCAACGTGCTCTGCGGCTGCCGAAGGAGGGCATCTAGACATTCTTTAGTGGGCTCGGGCAAACCACTGTTCCTGGAATGAGGGTGCGACGTGCCATCTTGCTGCTTGTGGAGGGCATCTTGGTGTTATTCAGTGGGCGCACGAAAACGGTTGTCTTTTGGACAGGCGAACGTGCAGAGAGGCCGCTCGCATTGGTCGTTTGGATATTTTGCAATGGGCGCTGGAGAATTGGGCGCCCTGGTGTACTGTTTCAATCAGTAATGCCGCTATGGGGGGGGATCTAGAACTTCTTAGGTGGGCACGTTCGAAAGGCTGTCACTGGGACAAGGGAGCCTGCAGGAGTGCAGCAATCGGAGGGCACATAGACGTTCTGGAGTTCATACGTGCGACCGGCTGTCCTTAGAGCGAAGGAACATGTACAGGGGCTGCTGGCGGTGGACACCTGAACATTCTGCAGTGGGCGCGACTGAACGGGTGTCACTGGAACCACGAAACATGCAGCAGTGCTGCCCTGAGAGGGAACCTGAACGTTCTTCAGTGGGCACATTTGAACGGTTGTCCCTGGGACGAGAGAACATGCGACAACGCTGCTGGTAGGAGACATCTCGATGTTCTTCATTGGGCACATTCGAATGGCTTTCCCAGGGGCTAGGGAACATTGGGTTGGGCTGCTTCCAGTGGGCCGCTGCGCATTCTTCAGTGGGCGCGTTCGAACGGCTGTCCGTGGGACGAGAGAACATGCAGCGCGGCTGCTCGCCGAGGGCATCTGGGTGTTCTCCGGTGGGCACGGTTTAACGGCTGTCCCTGGGACGAGAAAACATGCAGCGTGGATGCTGTCGGAGGATACCTCGACGTCCTCAAATGGGCGCGCGTAAACGGTTGCCCCTGGGACGAGGAAGCATGCATCCAGGCTGCTTACGGAGGACACCTCGATATCGTCAAATGGGAGCGCGGGAACGGTTGCCCCTGGGACGGGGAAACCATCGCTATGGCTTCTCTGGCAAGGCATATGAACATTCTAGAGTGGGCGCGGGCGGCCGGCTGTCCGGAGGGAAGGTAATTTAGTTACCGATGGGGGGGAACCTCTGCACATATTTAGTTGGCCCGCGCCAATGGTCATCCCTGAGACGCTTGGAACGATGGAACAATTTGACAATTCCGCAAAATACGGCGAGGTTGCACATACAGCAGCGAACGGGTGTATTTATGCTGCGTACGCAAGATGGTCGTGATAAGCATGTTGTTTAGCGCTGCAATGTCCATAGATTTGTCCAACCACTTGCCGATGTGCGTGTTAGTGCCAGTCATGTGTAAGGATATATATTTGCATTTTTTCCATGACTTGGAACGTCAGGGACTCGACGTTTCCGCTTGTAATTGTCTGCATTTCCCTTTTCTTCTGTTTTCGGATGTACGTAGAATATCATGGAGATATTCCTGGTACTTTTGGAATTCAACTAGTACGGGAACGTATACCACAGGTCGTTAGTATCGTTTCCCTGCGTACTGGTACTGCTGTGTGCCTCATTTATTACGTGTTTGTTTGCTCAGATCGAGCGGCATGTTTTTGTTTGAGCCTGTTTGTTGTGTAACCACAGACAGGAGTTCAGAGGAATTAGCTAATACGAAAAATTATTTGTCAGTGTGTGTCTTACATAGTTCGGATTATGGACCACCAGGTGTCAGCCGCTGATAGTTTTTATGTTAAATTCGCAGTATAGTGTCGCCTATATGTGTCGAGCTGCGGATGGTTGAAAAGTTATCGAGAACATCGAAAAGTGTTGAGGATATTGTTTTCCGCTGTCACAAAAAATCCTTGCGGATAAATGGGAACAATAAAGAGGTTGCACCTCCTGAACTGTACGTTGCGCACCAAAACTTCACTTCACTTCAGCCTGAAACCTGCTGTGTTTCTCGCTGAAATCCAAACAATATACTTGGTACTATCGACATCTAAGACTATGATTCCAGACTTTGGAACATACGTTGGAACCACACCTTCGAATACATTACCTGAAGGAGTGTATGAAGGCAAGACACTTGCGTCTCTTGTCCTCGTGAACCTCGATACAATACGACAAACGAGTGAAACATATCAGAGGCTATACGAGTAGCAAGCCACAGATAGATGCGGCCACCGCCCTTGGCTGCTCGGGCGCCGAATCTTGCCCTGGCGACGACCTCCCTGGGCACCGACCGCACCCAACTCGAGGTACGCTCTTCTCGGCCTGAGTTATTTCGCATTGTGAGATTTGTATTTGTTTGCGTTGTAGGCTCTTGGACACGCCAATTAATAAAGTGTCCAGCTATTGATCGCTGTCGTAAAGTACCGGACACCGGTGATCCTATAGCAAATTTAACCGCGGCGTAGTACCTAACAGCTCCTATGATGAAACGGCCGGTTTTCTGTAACGGCTTCCCATTGCTGATACGTCAGGTAATACTCTTGTAGTTACACACCCGGTGTCTGGAATCTGGCGCTTACAATGGGTAAGACATATAGGCTATTCTATCATAGGTACATGTGTTTCCCCCGCAGGGTCATGTTTCTGGGTGCACCTATGATATGATAGTTCGCCAAGAGTCCCTACGTAACGTCAGTGGTTCTATTATAGCCCCGTGTCCCCCGGTTCAAGAACTTTGACGGCGTCCACTATCTTTCGGTGATATTTCGGGTGAGCATAGCCGTCACATTATAGTGGCATTTTCCCCGTTGCGCCAGGTTGGGAAGGGGGCTCGCCTTAGGATCTCTGCTCGGCGGTGATTCTGGAGAGGGCTTTCTAACCTATGAAATCTCGGTTGGATACTAACTTCCCCAGTGTGTCCCACGGGGGTTCTCGAAAAGCATTATCAACAAAGAGTCCGTCCGTCCGTCCGTCCGTCCGTCCGTCACACCTTCCGGACGTACCAAGCGTGACTCTCGAGAAAATCGCAACTTTTTCGAACTCCAGACAGCGGGCAATTACTCCCTCTGCGACACCGACCATCGATAGCCCTCACGGAGTCGCTCATCCTGAGCCAAACCCCGCCTCGTAAGAAGGTGTTTGTGTGAAGGTCTTGGATTTCACTGGCGGCACCTTTTTTCTATTTTGTTTCACATTTTTCATCGAGAGAACCCCAAAGCTCCTGATCCTCATCTCTTACAATGGACACAACCCGAGAGTGTTGACAGCTACGCCGCTACGGCGGGGGACGTATGGCGGTCAAAGGGTGCACATAACAAGCCAGGGAGAATGGGAGAAAGTGCTACGGCATCCCCTCTGGAACACCGACCACTGAAAGACGCCCCGCGGGAGATAGGCTGGAGCCCAAGCGTGGCATGGTTGATAGATCACGTGTTGCTCGAGGAAAAGCGTTACACCGTGGGTGAATATGTGTCCTTTTCCAGTCTCTTTTACTTTACAGTACGTCGAACGATCGACGGGTGTGTAGTCTACGAATATGTATTCCGTCTACCCGGGATGATTTGCGCGCGTCAATTTCTGGGCAGCTGTAGAAGCACGCAAGAAACGTTGGAGCTCTCCTCATATCTTCCTTTCTCCCTCGCCCGTTCTCTCGCCCTCCTTCATCCTCCTTCTCGCCCCCTCTCCACTGCCCCCTCCTCCTTTCCCCCCCCCCTTCGATCGCTCCTTCGCCGCCCGGGTTTTTCAGGCTTCAGCCACAGCAGCTGTAGTACTGCTGTATTTATCCTTTGTTTAGGTTAGTATTCTCTTTCTTATTTTACTCTATTTGTTTCACGTTTTTCGGTGTGAAAACCCCGAAGCTCCTGCTGCTGCTGTACTGCTGTAGGTATAGTTTGTTCAAGATATTGTCCTCTTTCCTTTTTACTATTTTTGGTCTCACGTTTTCGGGTGAGAATACCCCGAAGCTCCTGCTGCTGCTGTACTGCTGTAGGTATAGTTTGTTCAAGATATTGTCCTCTTTCCTTTTTACTATTTTTGGTCTCACGTTTTCGGGTGAGAATACCCCGAAGCTCCTGCTGCTGCTGCCTGTATCAGGGAGGGTGTGCTGCTCGTGTAGCACATAATGAAAATTCCAAACTAAGGAGAAGGCGAGAGAGTGTAGATAGCGACGCCGCCACACGGCCGCCCACCGATAGCGCTCACGGAGCCGTCATTTCGTATCGTATTGGACCAGCCTACTAGTAACATCGCATCAGGTAGTCAGTACAGTAGTACGGGACACCTAAAAATAAACATGAAATATGGTTTGATGTTTTAATGCTTTGATGTCCTGCACTTCTGTAGTATATGAAGCGCTCGTGGGCAATATGTGCTCAAGCACGGCATGGATAGGAGGCGCGTAGGTCTGGGGAAAGCGTTGCCCGGGTGGTCACCCGTAGTATGTCTTGGTTCCCCCCGTTCTTTCCTGCATCTGCATTGACGCCCACCCTCAACTCTGCCTCCATTCTTCCCTTCCTCCCTCGCTCTATCTCTCACCGCCCGGCTTGCTCTGTTTCGACAAGTGCTCGAGGATGGCATGGACACGCAGCAGGTGCTTGCTATCTCGTCAGATTCGTCGAGGGCTACGTTGCCGCAGAAATGACTACGTACGTGTTCATTTTCTTAGCAGACCGCGTCATTTTTTGTTTTCCCCGACTTTTCCTGTATACACGCGGGGAGCCCATTAGTGTGGTGTGACATTATTATGCGGCGCGCGCCCCACCCCCGCCCCCCACCCTTGTCGATCTCACACCACCGGTTATTGTTTGGTCACTTGTTTCGATGTGTTTCCCTTCCAGTCGCTTGTTACCCATTTTGTTACTTGTTTCGATGTTTTCCTTCCCGTCGCCTCTTACACATGCTTTGTCTCGACCACAAGAAGCTCACACTCGCTCATGTTTATGAGCTTTCTGTCTGCTGAGTCTTTTATTGAACACAAGCATTATCATGGAGTCGCCCTCAATACTTCTCACAAAGACTCGTATTTGTTTCGTGTTTTTTCAACATTTTCCTGGTCGCCGGCGGTGCGTGTCAAACGGATTGACAGTGCATATGCGTTCAAGTTTCTTCCTTGTCACGGGATGAGGCCTCTTGCCTTGTTTTCCGTTCTTTTTGAGCTTCTTCTCTTCACCCTGACTTCTTTTTCTATTAAAATTGTTATTTTTTTCTTTATTGTCTTTTTTTTTTTTCTTTTTTATTTTTTTTTAAATTTTTTTTTTTTTTTTTTTTTTTTTATTTCCTTTTCTTCTTTTTTCTTTTTTTCTTTTTTTTTTTTTCTTTTTTCTTTTATTTGTTGTTTTGTTTTTTTTTTTTTTTTTTTTTGTTTTAAATTTTTTCTTTTCTTTTTTCTTTTTTTTTTGTTTCTTTTTTGTTTTTTTTTTTTTTTTGTTTTTTTTTTTTTTTTTTTTTTTTTTTTTTTTGTTTTCTTTTTTTTTTTTTTTTTCTATTTTTTCTGTTTTTTTTTTTTTTGTTTTCCTTTTTTTTTTTGTTTTTTTATTTTTTTTTTTTTTTTTTTTTTTTTTTTTTTTTCTTTCCTTTTTGGTTTATTTTTTTATTTTTTTTTTTTTCTTTTTTTTATTTTTATCTTTTTTTAAATTTTTTTTTTGGTATTTTTTGTTTATTTTTTTTTTTTGTCCCTTTTTTTTTTTATTTTTTTTTTAATTTGGTATTTTTTTTTTGTCTATCCTTATTTTTTTTTTTTTTTCCTTTCCTAAATTCTATACTATCTAGACTGTTATAATCTTGGTATTCATTTTCGAGACTCAGAGGTCAATAGTAGGTACTTTTTATATGCCTGACACTATACCGTAGTCGGTTAACTGGAGGCCAGGGTGAGATGCAACTGTTTTAATCGATATTGCTCGGGCAGGCTGGGCTGGGTGTGTTTTAATTGGTAATTTAATAACGACATGACGATAGTACTGTTGCACGTCATGTGCGTTCGTTCCAGTGGCCTTGTATGTTCCCGTGGCCTCCGACTCGGGGGATTACCATACCTGGTGGTCACCCTTCGGCCGAGATTTCCTGCCCCGTCTATTGGCTTTTCGCACTCCAGCGCGTTAGGTTGGCAAGGGTGGTGCTGGAACTGATTTCCTGGTATACACATGAGATATACACAGTCGTTCTGGTCCTAGATAATGCCCTTTATTAGAGTCCAATCGGTATATGGAACTGCGCTAAGACTCCCGGCAGCCCATTGCCCTCTTTAGGTCACCATTTATTGTATACTTTTCGAATTGCACGATCAATGTCGTTTTCCTAGTCGTGGGAGAGAGATATCCCCCCTCCGCGGCCAGCTACCCCTATCTCAGCCTGTTGCAACCCCCTCAGTGTCTCGACCACCCAATGTTACGGCGTCTCTTTCCCAATTAAAATATCGACGGGTTTCCTAACTACAGTAGTACGGCCTACAGTTGTCTCGGATGACCAAGCCTCCGAATGGTACGGTACCATTAGACTCCTTCAACACCGAGGTAATCCGAGACTGCTGTTTACCGTACCCGTCTTAGTTATTTTCTACCCCAAACTGCCCTTCTCCCCGGATAAAACAGTACCACAACGACACGAGCAAAATGGGGCATTGTCGGGAAACCAGAGAAACATGACATAAACTCCATGACAAGGGTAATGCCTCTGCAGGCCGCCATAAAAGACGACCTCGGCCCACGAGCCTCGTTTGAGCCCACACGCGCACAGTACCGAAGTGTTCCTGGTCACGCTAATGGCCCTAAGAACGCATCGTTACATTGACGGGCCTGTTGCCCCTCGCGTGTTTCCCATTTGTGTCGTTGGCGTAAACCGCCATGTCACCCCGCGCGAGGCAGTGTACAGCGTGCACCACCTCCGAATTAGCCGGTAACGTTACGTCTTATCGCACCACCAGGGAGAACCGCAGACATAAACACAGCCATAAACCTTTCCGGGCCACACAGGGGCCATGAGGGTTTCCTCAGAGATAAGCTTACCCAACAAGCCGGTGAAATGACCCGGCGAGGCGTTCCTGCCACTTCGTTGACGTAAACAAGCACCTCTGGATGCCAACGGTACCACGGGAGACGTGACCGGTAGCTCCAGCTCTACGTGCAATCGATAGAAACGTTTCACCGCCAGCGAATTACTGGAAATCGTGTTCGACGCGCAACACCACAAGGCGGGCTCGATGAGCAATCAGGCCTTGCAACCGTCCGAGTCACTAGACGCCAAAACGAGAAACAGACTTCCTGACAAACAATCAACATGGGAACAGTACTCCGTACGGAGCGACCGGGCGCGAACGTGCAGCTAGTGGAGCTCGCAACAGAACCACGAGCGTCCTGGAGGTCACGATGTAAGCACAGAGACCCCCCCCCCCCTACCGGCCAGGCGCTGCTTCTGACCTCGACGCCGTCGCCGAGCCACGGAGCCCGTCCCCCCTATTCAAGCACGTAAGGCGCAGTCGACGAAAAACCTCTCGGCGTCTGAACCGGCAGCCGCGACCTTGCATCCATGCGTAACAGTCGACGTTTAGATACTACCTCGTGTACACCCGCTGCCAATGACGCCAGCGAAACACAGTCGGCGGGTGCAGGCGGCGGCGACAACGGGTGAGTGGGAGGGGGTCGCGGGTGTATTTTCAACGGTGTCAGGTGGCATGAGTGGATCGTCGATCTTAATCCCCGTGGCGCTTTAGGCTTCGCCCAGTGTGCGTGCTATGTGATGCGACGATACGATGTGAGTCTGTACAACGTAACAGTCTGTCATCGAGCAAATATATGTATACATAAAATTAGTCTGGTATATATCTCCTTATAATAGTGTGCCACCCTATAAGGGTTGACAAGACTATGCTCACCATGATAGTCCCCAAGTGTTACGCAACCAGCATCATAATGTTGTTTCACCGCAGCAAGAGCAATCCTAACGTGGGAAGAAAAGTGGCCACCCCGAAGTAACAGCTCCAAAGGGCTGTTGTGATGCCACCGATAGTATTCGTGTTTGTCTAACATTGAAAGAGAGATATATGTGCCAGACCCCAGGACACCTGAAGTATACCGTGCTGCCCCTATATATCGGGTTAGCAACGTGACCAGCCCCGCTGCACCAATGTTCACAGCACACGTGTCTGTCGTCGGTGCCGAAACTGCCTATCAATACACTTACCGTGTGTTTCCTCAATAAATCCAGAAATAAGGATAAAAAACAAATATTACTGTAGTAGGATAAAGGTTTACAGTCCTCTATCAGTTTCGGACCGTAAGAAGCCCGAGCCCGAATGGGTTGTCCCATGTCGGAGGTGAAAATGTGAGCCACACAACGGCGACTAATCATCGCAGATCACGGCGTCGTTATCGGTGCCGGTACTGCATATCCGCTGTACCCTTGTGCTTCCTCAAGGAGCTTAAGCAGGAAACCAAAACAAAAAATAAGGCGGCAATTCATACACGTAGGGGCTCCTACAAAGTTTCAGATTGCAGGAAGCCCCAATCAGATTATGTTGTTGCATGTCAGGGGGTAGGCAACACGAGGCGCATAGCGGCCACCCAACTTCGCAGCCTACGGGGCTGTCTTCGGTGACGGAATGACATATTTCTGCATTCCTTGTGTGTATGTGTGAGCCGCCTCTCGGCCGTCCCATCAAAAATATGCATGGGCTGCCTTGGTATCGCAAGCAATGTTTTGTGCTCTCGCCGACAAAGTATCCGCTCCGTTTGAAGCCGCAGGGGGGGGCGAACTATACTGCGTTGCACCCTATAAGGTGCTGGCGACATGAGCAGCCTGGCGGCAACACCAATCAACAGCACATCGGGCTGTGTACGATGCCGTAAAAGCCTATCACTGCTTTCCTCGTGTGTTTCCATACCTTGAAGGAGGGGTAGACAAAACACCCTACCCCTACGTACACACAGCGTACCGTGTAGTATATGACGGTTGAAGACAGCGTGGGACCCCCAGGTGTACTGGGTTTCTGGCTCTACGGGTTTGACAACATGCACTGCGACGCGGCCACCGCACTCCAAGAACACGAGGCTGTCGTTGCTGAGTGTGTACTCAGTAAGTGACCGAACATTAATAACAAAACTTAAAAAAGGTAGGACACCGCCGCATAATACTGTAGTTACGTTTTGTTTTTGTACATGGGTCTGCCTCTGACGCTCTGATGCCGGAATGGCGCATGCCTTCTTCCTTCCATCGTGTGTTTGTACAACTCAAGGAAAGGAAGGATAGGAACGGAAACTACACATTAGTACCCATCAGATGCGGTATAGTTTCCTGACAGCTCTAGACCGCATGCAACCCCAAGTACACTGTGTTGCCCTATATATGGCATTGGCAGCATGAGCAGCAAAGTCAAACGGCCACCGAATTATCCACAGCCTACAGGGCGGCTTCCACATTTTTGCGATTTCGTATACAGTAGTTATTTATTTAGGTATGTATATTTAATTTTTCTTGCGTTGATATTTTTTGTTCCTATATTTTTCTCACCGGCGAGGAGTGGCCAGGGTTGGTCTCCCTCGACCCCGCACCACCTGGATTGGTGCGCCTTCTACCGCGCCGTCATTCCGCGCGCACAGCAGAGCACCTAGACGCAGATAAACACGGACATGTGCGAATATCGTGGGTAGGCGTGACAGCGTTGAGCTCGCTACCCCTCCCCCCAATTTGTACAACCCGCAATTGGGATGATAGTCTCTGCATCGTTCAATGCCCTCTCGCAAATATGCTTAGCAGGCGAGACGTACGATCCCGTGACAATCGGCGGCGATTGCGGGTTTCGAGGTGAGGGTTTATCAAAAGCAAGCAGCGATAGCAGGACGGTGACCTCTGAAATACGTTGCGTGTGGGTATGTCATGTTTTGTATTCGTCTACGAGCTGGTTCAGGCATATTACCAAACATTTCGTCAGTCACGAATGCCGCATGCAATAGCAACCCCAATGTCACATATGTGGTGTCATATTGACCGCCATGAACAGTGGAAGAGGGTGACATCTCCAGGTTTTTGTTCATAGGCCTAGAACTGGCGCTACCGCCGAATATGTGGCCCGACCAATAACAGGCCTTCAAATGTTCAGGCGTTTCCGTAGGAAAACGTTTCTTCCGCCCAATTATAGTTTTGAACGAGCCGCTTTCAGGTGGTCCAAGGCATGTTTATACGAAGTTTCACGCAAATATTCGAAGATCTGACTGCGTATGATCATATTAAGTCATATGTTCACGCCCAAAATCGATTATGTACTCAAACTAAGTAATTATGAGGCCAACACCTTTTTTTGCGCTTTTAACGCACAAAAGTCCAAATGTCTACGCCGTTGTGTGAAGATAGGCCCTGAAGTTTGGTACACGTGTTTGATGCGCCCTACCCGAGCCTTTTATGAATGAGTTTTGTTTTGTTTTTGGCCGGAAAGTTTGGATCTCTCAAGACCCAAATTTCCCCAAACAATACAAAACAAACAATATCTGACGGAACAAAAAACACACACACCCATCTTTTAAAGTCTCGGGTAGGGCGCAAAAAACACGTGTGCTAAATTTTAGGGCCTATCTCAAAAAAACGGCGTGGACATTGGCCACTGCATGGATTTTCCGCGGTATACCTGAACCCAGCCTGTATGTTTTCTCGGTTCTCGCCCAGGAGCGTGTTGTGTGTTGCTAAGATCCAGTTTTTGCGTTTACCGCGATGGTTTCGCATCGCCCCCAAAATGCATACCCCTTTGTTCCGCTCTAGCGAGGCCGCCCCGAATGTGATCGGTAATGGTCTCCAGTCGGCGTCAGATCGCAGGGCACCCAATATCTAGGGTACGTGTATGGCAACCTTAGACGCATATCGGCAAACCCTAATATACATGCGACATATAAATACTCATCGGGAACAGCAAATGTTTCTGGTAGGTTCTCGGCGCGTGCCCCCCCCCCCCCATGAGTACGCTATTGCCAGTGATCCAAATTCACGGCACACGGGGCTGTCATTGCAGGGTGCGTTCTCAGCAATTTCACTCAACGTAAACATATTTCATAACTAAATCAGTAACAAATCATGGTGGCCCTAACCGGCCATCACTATGTCTTTCTCCTTTGCACTGGTGGTCAAACGGTGATATAGTATTTCATCGTGCGTTCGCACCCGGGTGGAGCAGGATTCCTATCCCTCTTACCTCCGGGCAGAGGTGACCGCAGTCCTCAAAGCGAACCTGCCCCTTACTGTCTCCGTTCTAGCCTTAGTGCGCGCGGTCTAAACGACAGGCATACATAATAACAGAGGTAGACCACCACTGATTATCCCTTTTTTTTTACTTATTTGTTTGTTTTTCTGGTTTACGCAGGTGATCGTGCCCACTGTATATGTTTTAATTTCGCTGTTCCACCGCCCTTTTCCCACAGCGGCCATTTCCTACGTGGTTCTGCATCAGTCGATGCGAGGATAGACGTACGGGGACGAGTGAGTCAGAGAGAGGGGGAATGGAGGTTTGACCAAAACGAGGCGTACACGCGAAAACTTGAACAAATATGATACCAGTGTGTCAAGTAAGCTTGCTGCGTGAAATGTGGAAAAGGGGGGACAGCCGGAGGAAGGAACAGTTTGGGGTAGACAATGTCTACGTGTGCGGTGAACTGTTATTATCATATCAGGGCGGTGTTAGAGGAGTCGAATGGGTCGGTACGATCCGGGAGCTTGGTCATCGGAGAATACTTTAGACCATACTACCATACTAGTTTCGATCGCGGCTGGTATCAGAGTAGTGAGGGGTTGACGGTAAAATACTGTGGTCGGGATACTCAGGAAATCACAGGGAGCTGCGATTCAGGTACGCCTGGGCTACATGAGGAATCTATGTCTCTCCCACTACTCCGAAAAAACAAACCGTACCCAAACCACGCCAGCTGGGACTAGCAAGAGGGGTGGGGAGCCAATACAAGGAAACGGCCATGACCAGGAGGCTATAATGGCGTGTACGCGAGGAAGGGTTGTACAGTGGTCCATAGAGAGGGATGCAATCCACCGTGCCAAGAAAGCCATAGGAGCCGTGTGGTGCCGGTGAGGTCTGCGGGGTAGGGTGGAAAGCGGGTGGTGGTTAATGAACAGGAGGAGTGAAAGCTGTCATCGAGAGTTTCGGAATCATCGTAGGAGTGGCAATACTGAAGGAAAGGCAGCCGGTGGCTGCCTTTCTGCGGGCTAAAAGAAAACCGAGGGCATGAATCACCAGGTAGGAAACAAGCTAGCCCTACCACTATTAATAATAAAATACGTACGATGCAACATAAAAATGAGACCGAGAAGGACCAGCGCGACTGCGAAACTAGGCAGGCAAGGCTCTGCGCAGTCGTGGAGAATGGCGGAAGAGAGACATATCATACGGGTTGCGCGACGGCGGGCGGATGACACTGAAGTCGAATGCGTTCGGTTGGGCATTCTATGATGGAATCATGAACCGCCCTCTAAGTGTATCGAAATTTAAATTATGAGCGGGTCGGAAGGGGGGTACGAAGACAGCCTCCTGTGGGAAAATACCTAGGCATAGAGGGGTTGCGGGGTGACGCCAGGCGACGAGAAACGTTGACTGCCTTCGCCCTCCCTATGTTTTGAGCTACGGTTGTGTGATTCATCAGCAAACACAGGAATGCACTGCTCTGGCATATCAAAGCGCCAGACAATACGAGAGTGAAGCTCGAAACAAATTATCGCTAAATACGGTTGATTGAGAAGCCCACTGTGGTGGTTTGGTCGCGGTGAAAGTTAATGACGGTACACACACGGTACGCGCAAACCTATGCAAGAACGGTCTCGTCCCCACAGCTCCGAATGGGTGATTAGTGTCTACGGGCAGATGCCCTCGACGGTTGCGTACTGCTCATAGCTTGCATCCACCCGCAGCTGGACGCAATATTATGACATGATACGATCAGTCGGTACCTGGACCCCCACAAAAGACTGACTGCTGCTGGCCCTGACTGTAGAGTCGTATACCAACTCAAACTACTGTAGAGACTAACAACTTGATGTGATTGCAAGCGACTGGCGTTCGATACAAAATCCACGCAAGCTCCAACCGATAAATAGGAATTGGCAGCAACCGTAAAATAGACTTGCGATGATACGAAGACTCTGAAATTCGTTCGTGGAAAACATACCCCTGGTATATCACGACAACCTCAAGTACTCAGGACAAGGAAATCAGTTCGTCGCTGCCTATCGAGCCACACCATAATTACCACCATAAGCAGAAGCCTCCTTCATTGTGGCGTCTAGGCGACAGATGATAGCCAGAACCGAATATGCATTGCCTACGTTGGCCGCTTAATTGCAAGTCCTCCGGACAGCCAGCCGTCCGCGCCCATTTGACAATGCTCGAATTCACAACCACAGCAGCAACCGCCAATGGTTCGCCAGTCTCAGGGGCAACTGTTTTCATTCGCCCAATTGAGGATACCGACGTGCCCTCCGGCAGCAGACAGACGGTATGTTATTGCGCCCCAAGATCAACCATTTGAACGTAGCAACCGAGGCACACGCAGACGCTATCCGAGCAGCCCTATTGCGTGGTCCTTGGTTCCAAGGACAACCGTTCAACCGTGCACACAAAAACAACTAAAGGCTCCCGCCAAAAGCAGCGTGGCTGTTAATGTTCTGAATCCAAGAGCAGGTATTTGCACGTGCCCACTGCCAAAGGTCTAGAGATACCCCCCCATAGCGCTCGTACCACACGTATATTCATCTCAGGGAGCTCCATTTTCCCGCGCCCACTGAAAAACATTCACATGACCTCCCGCAGCAAGTATTCGGCACATTTCCCGGTCCCACGGACAACCGTTATCGCGCGCCCACTGAAGGACATCGAAATGACCTCTCGCAGCAGCCATTTGGCACGTTACCGCATCCCAAGGACAACCGTTCTCGCGAGCCCACTGAAGAACATCCAAATGACCTTCCTTAGCAGCCATTCGGCACGTTTCCACGTCCCAAGGACAACCGTTCTCGCGAGCCCACTGAAGAACATCCAAATGACCTCCCGCAGCAGCCATTCGGCACGTTCCCACGTCCCAAGGACAACCGTTCTCGCGAGCCCACTTAAGAACATCCAAACGGCCCCTCGCAGCAGCCATTCGGCACGTTCCCACGTCCCAAGGACAACCGTTCTCGCGCGCCCACTGAAGAACATCTAAATGACCTTCCGCAGCAGCCTCTCGGCACGTTCTCACGTCCCAAGGGCAACCGTGCTCGCGCGCCCACTGAAGAACATCTAAATGACCTTCCGCAGCAGCCTTTCGGCACGTTCCCACGTCCCAAGGGCAACCGTGCTCGCGCGCCCACTGAAGAACAACCAGGTGCCCTCCACCAGCAGCACCCATGCATGTCCATCTATCCCAGGGACAGCCGTTTGTCCGGGCCCAGTGAAGAACACTTAGATGCCCTTCAGAGGCAGCCGCATAGCATGTAGACTCGTCCCAGGGACAGCCATTTGCTCGCGCCCACTGAAGAACGTGCACATGCCCTCCCCAAGCAGCTCTCTGGCATGTCGATTCGTTCCAGGGGCAGTCGTTCGCTCGCGCCCACTGAAGCGCAGTCAACTGTCCCCTATATGCAAAGCCTTCGCAGGTATATCTATCCCATGCGCAACCGATAGACCTCAACCACTGCACAATGACCAGATGCCCTCCGTATGCGGCCGCCTGGCAGGTGACCATGTTCGAGGGGCATCCGTTTGCGTGCGCCCACTGCAGAGCCCTCAAGTGGCCCGCACGAGCAGCCGCATCGCAAATATCCCCCTCCAAGGGACAACCGTTTGCCAGTGCCCATACCATGACATCAATATGACCCCCTTCAGCGGCGTTGCAGTAGAGTGATTTTGGCCAAGGGCAGCCATTCTATTTGGCGTATTGGAGTAGGTCCAGCCGGCCTATTCTTTCTGCAGCCTCGCACACTGCCTCCGTCTGCTGTAGGCCGCTTATAAAGCTCTGCAATAGCTGGGGAACTGTGGTATCGGCCGTAACGGCACGGGTGAGTTTAGGACGCCGCCCCCATGCGCTTTTCCAGGTAGTCGCAACAGGCGCGAAAAACAGGTATTGCTGGTCGTTGACGAAATCGACCAAGTGGAGTATAACATCAGCGTTGGTCGCCAGCGGGTTGACCATGAGTGCTGTGTGGTATGCCTGTTATGGGGGGGCGGGGGGGGGGCAACTGGGGTATATGAGATGCAGTGCAGCAGGTTTATCCTTCTCTTCTTCAAACAAAAGCGACAGCAGCAGGAGATATGTGTACTGGCGGGAGCACATACATCATTGGCATGGGTTGCGGCGCAAAAACCTTGCCATGCCTTGAGTCACAAATTCAGTCCTGTTGGATGCACCAGTATTCCACCTAGACTATGTTCACGGAAAGGCTGTCGACAATCAAGGGCGGAAACAGCGAAGCACGCTGCGTTGACGTTGACAACGGTGTGTACAGTGTATAGCGCAGGAATATCGGTTTTATTTGCGGAAGCCAACAAACACGTCGGGGAACACTTTTTTTCGCGGCCTCCTCGGGAGCTTGCATCTCAGCTCGTAAACACAAATCCCGATTAAGTTTGGTTATATTATATATTATGCAACTTAAGTCACCCCTTGCAAACGGAAGCATGATGCGTTGGGGATTTCGCGTATGTAAAAACCCAAGAACACTCGCGTATCTGCCCTGCACCGTCGCGCCTGACTGTTACTATCAAAAATATGTACACAGGAGCAGAACCGGCACCTACATAATCTACGCAAATGATCAGTTGACAGGCGCAAGCACTTCGAAAGTAAATCAAAGGAAGTTTCCATAGAGACGTAGAATACGGTATGTTGTTATATGTACACACACCCAACCCGGAGGAACCCAACGAAAAATATAAGCCAACAACTAACGGCTTGGGGTGTATCATTCGAAGTAAGAAAACAAATCCGGGGCAAACGAACGTAACACATAGCGCGGGATCTTTATTCGGGCAGCCCTAGGTCTGGTATCGTTCGGTAGTAGCGTGCCCTACGCCCAAGTTGCCACAGCATTCGAGTGAAACTGGTAAAGGATACACTACGGGGGGCAGGTGGGCTTAGAACCTCTGCCGGGTGCAAAGGCCAAAGGCTCGTGCACAGGATCGAAACTGTGGCGATCAAAGGGGCAGGCGGCAAATACGGGGAGCGCTGCTGAGTGCGGGCTGCCGCCCAAGGCAGCTTGGAACATGAGCAGCATAAATTAAACAAAAAAAAAAAACATGCGCCCGTTCCCGAGAGAACACGTGCACGGAGCATATGGGGCGAATGCGAGAAACAGAAATATTTATATGAGGTTAATGCATACACTATCACGTGCTTATGTCAGATGATCCGCCAAAAGCACGAAGTAACCCCCCCCACAATTCCAAAACATCGTCCCCCAACATTGCCTAGATCAGACGAGCGGGTCCACGATCACTACTTAAAGCCCCCCGGGATGCCAATAGCCACTCTGCAGCAGCAGCAGCACCGACCGGATGAGATGTGCTTCTCAGCGTTCAACACTGTTAATAGTATGATAATAAAAACCGGAAAATACGCTCATGAGGGCATCTTAATACACTACCCATTGGAACGCGGTCGACAACTTATAATGACTTCACAATGGATATCTCGCGGGAGGTACGAAATATTTCGTACTTCTTGTCGACGACATTTCAGATAGAGAACATGCCTGGCCACCGGAAGAGTGCATGAAATACAGTTCAACTTCGGCGGCTTCGTGGGGCGTGTGTCAGGATGATCTTCTGTCGGCGAGAACTTTAGTTTGTGGGACCCAGTATGAATGTTCCGGTCGAGTACCACAGATTACGGCGCCGTGCAAACTGTGATGGAGGAACAAAACGCCCTGGCACATGCCCTAAGGGCAGTGCTAATAAATGGCTTATGCCCAAAACTTGTAGCACATTCTCAACTCTGCTTGACTGGTCTTGTTTAGCTTGGCCAGGCCATCAAGCACGAATGGATGTGTGGCATGTCGACCAAGCAAATGAGAGGAGACGGCAGGCCTGATGGGCAGGCCTGATGGACGCGAGGTCACGCGGGTTGTCGGGGCGTAATCGGGGTTGTTGAATATGCAGCATTGCAACAAACGACACGATATAAAACTAAGCACTACATTAAGATAAAAAATAGCGATGTAAATGGGTCCTGACGAAACCAAATGTTATGTGTGCCTGGTTACTTGGGAGCCAGCGCCAGGCACAGCGATCTGGATACATGTATGACGCCCTACAGCAGCCGCACCTGCAGCAGAGCAATCAGAAACTGCTGTAAGTAGGTTTAACGCGTTCGTGCGTCTCCGGCGCCAAATCTACTACAATGCGACAACAGCGCATAACCTTCAACATGACCACCATACACCAGCAGTAGAAGCAACTACCACCAGCACCACCACCACCATCAACATCAGCAACAGGAGCACCTACCACCACACAACCACAAGTACAAACAGCTGCTGGGTACTGCTGCCGTGGTATATGGTGGTCACCACAAGCTAAAGAAGGTGGCAACGAGCTACTGTATATAATGCGTTCACCAACAACGGCATAGCCGTCATTGCTGGTATAGCAGTAATGATACTGGCTACCTTCGGTTAAAAAAGTACGTACGTGCAGCATTGGATACAACAGTAGATGCAGAAGGTACGTGCGCATATCAGCACTGACTCATATACGTACGTGCGCAGTCGTGGCCGCACTATAATCGATTGATAACGAAAGAAGAGCGCCGCGCGCGGCCGAAACTGTAGTTTATATGAATACGTTCCGTACCCCCCTAGCACGTGCCGGAAACATGTTTTTACCAATAACAATATCCGTAAGGTCTAAAAAAGACATGCTGCTGGAACACTACATACCCGGTACGTACTCGTCCTCGTGATCACATACCGGCACAGCATACCGATCCGAAGTGCGTAATACTGCTGTAGCATAAGGTTCGCCAAGACACGGTATTACCAGGTACCTTGTACCGTAACAACCAGGCGGGGGTCGTACACGAAAAGCAAACATAAAACAGAAAGCGGGACCGCATTCGTAGAGGAAAGGACACGAGCAGCACGCGTGAGGGTGTGGACGAAACACGAAGGGGAGTCAGGCAGACGAGGAACTCGTCGTACTGGTAGCAGTGATACCCTACGCTATCAAACAGTTACATACCAAACTGTCCTGAAATGTAAGGACTATTTGGTTATCCATACACTGCCGTACCTGGTATATACGTACCGGTCGAACAACCCGCATGGTTGTACATTTCCGGACAACGTGGAACTTGGCGGTAGGGGCCCACAAAACATGCATATCGACAAGGCCAGATTAAGTAAATCTCGAGCGCGACCCGCTCTGGTGGCAGGATACTTGAATCACCCCCATATGTTTCCACCTATTTCCCCCCGTCTACCGCATATTGGCATAATATCAGGACTGCTGTTTTCGCATTTTGGGTGCTCGTGCCCTGTTCAACGTTCCCGTGTTCAACTACGCATCTGTGCGCGCAGGTCTCCACCCATTATGGTTTCACTGTACCCCGGCTGCAACGCTCAACAAGAGGACAAGTCTCTGGGAAAAAATGGGTTGTCTGAACCAAACAGATTTCAAGCGTTGCCCCCACCCTGTCCGTATTTTTGTAAAGAGGAAGGGGACTTGTCAAAACAGTAATCTGAGTTCCGGGCGACCGAACGGCCTACTTGAAACGAGATTTACGACAGTTGGATGGGTGCTGGAATGAAATTGTCGAACTGCGCGTCCCCACCGCCGCAAGAATCAGTTGGAGTCCGCCGCAAGAGTCAGTTGGGGTATTGTATGTTCGGGGCGACGCCCTGAAATGGCATTTTCACAAAGGACACGACACAGGTGGGAACGTTGGGACGGAGCGAACGACCACGAAATGGATAGTCTCGTTCCATTCTAATCGTTCAAACAAGGTCCAAACCATTTTAGACACGCCCTCATATTTACAGTACTCCAAAATAAGAACACCACAGCTACAAAACAAAAATATCTGCGCAAAATCGAGACCCTTCTGTAACTTCAAGGAGTAGTACTTTCGGCTTGAGTTTTGTCTACTCAATTTCCTGTCCTCACTCCTTCATTTTCATCAGGATATACTACAGTACACTGCTAAGGACAACTTCGAAACAGCGCAGAGGGCACCATACATCCCAAGCTGAAACGATTGCTCCCAGTGACTCAGTGACTTAGGTCACGGTGGTATGCCAGGCACAATAATGTTTTGTCTATCATCCCCCCGTTTTTTTTTTGTCATTTTCAAGTAACTTAGATCGGGCTCTAAAGCCTGCCCCCCCCTTGAACAGCCTGTTGTAGCCAGTTGTATACCTAAACAAAAATATTTGTTTAGCGTATCTTATTTATCGACAGTCGTCAAAATACAAATTTACCAAAGCTGTCTTTAACGTGATCTAACTGGACCTTTGTCATCCGACCGTTTAGTTCAACTCAGGACTTTTACCAGGATCATTTGCTTCAATGACGACCTGCAAAATCTAAACCATCCATGAGTAACTGCTGTCCGCTGTTGACAAAATCCGAGCCTTCCTACGTATCACGAGCAAAAAAAGGACGCAAGCAAGCGAGCACAGCAGCACAGTCGCGTAGCGCCCCGCCATCATGCTGACCGCCGTTGAAAACAAAGTAGCCTTGCCTGGAAAGCGAGCACCGAGTACTCAGTTATTTCAAAGTTTAGTATTCGAGGTACTCGCGAGTAGTATCGTGACGCGGAATTTATCAAGCAAGCGCACAGCAAGCAAGCACACAACAGACAACTGCACATATATATATGCAGCAGCAAGCAGTCGGGTTTAGAAGAAGCACCCCGCCATTATGCTTCCCGCCGTCGAAGTATTGAGGTACAAGCAAGCTGCCCTGGAAACCGAGCACGCAAAAATCAAGCTCCCCTGGGAGACGCGCATGTGAAACTCAACCTTGGATAGCTAGCACGCAAGCGTTCCATGTAGCACAGGAGGCAAGGGAGCACAGAAAGGTAGTACTCGTAGTAGCTGTGACATAGGTGACTACAGTAAGCAAGCACAGAACAACTGCATATAGCACCAGCAGCAGCAGGCAGTCGGGTAGAGAAGCACCCCACCATCATGCTGCCCGCCGTTGACGTATTGTGATATTATGTGCAAGCATGCAATGCTGGGAAGCGAACAGGTCAAATCAACCATGGAAAGCTAGCAAGCGAAGGATGTAGCACATAAATGAGGCCAAAGCGGGCACAGCAAGCAGCATATAAATAACAACATACTGCAGCAGCAGCGAGGGGCAGACACTTTACAGTCGGGGCGGAGCCCCAACCCACTGCCCGCCCAGCCGACAAACCCCGTGTGCGAATCAAAAACCAATTTCGGTTGCTTCGGTCACAAGGGAAGTGAAACACAAATGATAAAATACACGACTCGCGACTCGAGTGCTCACTCTTTTGAGCATTTTTGTTGGTGCTCTGGTGACTCTCAAGTACTCGGTCATTTCCGCTTTGGTTCTCCAGGTATTCGCGGGTAATAGGTTCGTTCTTTATTTTTAAAGAGCGCAGCAATAATGAAGAGACACCAAGAACCAACGGGACGGGAGGGGTGCGGAAGAAGGGCGAATCGGCGAGGGAAGGAAACAAGCGAGAAATGGCGGACCGAGTGGCGCGATATGTGCCGGATTGACTCTCCTGGACTGTTTGTTTGTTTGTTTGTTTTGTTTTGTTGTTTTTCCCCTCCCCCCCACCGCCGCACCATTGCACCACCGCCTCGGGATGACGTGTCAATGTTTTGTCTCTGCGGTCTTGTCTGTGTGAGTGTTTGCTTGTTTATTTGACTTGTCTCTTTTTCTTTGTCTTTGTCTTTTTCCCTTCGTTGTTTTTGACCTTTTGCAGTTACACTGCTCGCAGGCCGGGGGTACATCAGTCACACGGGACCATAGTTCCCTTCCCCCGTATCATGTCTGCGTTTATAATCGGGGTGGAGGACTCGATTTGTTTGCCTGACCGGCGTGAACCCGGCACGGAACACCCCGGCATTATAGGGGCACCAAGATAGAATCAGGGGGCGTATACCCCCGATTGGTGATGTTGACCTTTCCAGTTTTATTTTTACCTTCACATAGCGTGTAGAGGGGAGCGGAAGGCTCCCGACTGTCTGTTTTTGACTGGCTTTGATCGCTTTGCGGACCCTTCGGGTTCCACTTTTATTTCAGTATACCTTTTTTTGGGTAAGTTAGCCTGTGACCACGGGAATCGACCGTGTCAAGTGTTGGATTAGTACGGACAAATGGAGGTACTGGATACAGAGACCGGCACGGTTTTTAATGTGAAGACAACAACAACAACAGTTTCTCGCCAAAACTCCGGCAATTTAGTCGGCGTTTTGTATTTCGGGTAATCGCGAGTACTCAAGTTATTTCATGAGCGTTTGGTTCTCCGAGTACTCGAAAAAATTCAGCAATTCCAGCTCTTTTTGTTACTCTCCAGGTATACTGGCGAGTACCCAATCACATTTAAGGAAGTCTTTGTATTCAGTACTCCAGGTCGTACTCGTGAGAAAACAGTCTTGGTCATTTCATCCCCTGGTACTCCAGGAACTGAGCCATTGAAAAAACATGAGTGTGATACTCGCAAGTCATTGACTGGGTACTATGATAATGACCGTGGTGGTGGCAATTATGATAGATTGCGAATTGAATGCATAATAACGTATTGATTACCGCACACCTCAATATATTTCAAGTACAGTCAGGGCGGCCGGTAGCGGGTCGGTGCGGAGCCCCGACCCGCGCCCCGCCAAGCGGATAAACCCCGTGTGCGAATATAGAAAGCATCTTCCGGTCGCAAGACAAATTACAGCATTTTACTACTATCAATAGCAAGTGCACAGTCATTTCATATTTGTTAGTGCTCCGGTGTGGCTCGCGAGTACTGAGTCGTTTATTTTGTGTTACCTCGTACTCCAGGTCGAGTACTCAGTCACTTGTTTTTTGTTACTCCAGGTATATTCGAGAGTGTATACTTAGTCATTTCATCTTGAGCCCGCTAGTACTCTGTCATTTCTTCAGCCTTTCGGGTCCCGGTGGAATGGCAGGCGAATTTCGTCCCTGTTAGAGTCAAGGTCGTGGGTTCGAGCCCCCACGAGTGCATACTCGTATATACTGGTAGGGACGTTTTCTCGCAAAACATATCTTGACTAGAGGGGAGCGTGAGAGCGTGAGTTAGCAAACATTCGATGGAAATCGACAAGTGTTGGGAATGCTGAACCCTCTGCTCGATACTAATCAAGGCACGAAGCGTAGTGGGGAGGAGGGAGAAGAGCCTGATTTGTGACCCCAACTCTGAGTTACGACTAGTATGCGGGAGAGAGACAGAAGTGCGAAGACAATAAATGAGATGGACAAAAAAACAAAAAACGGGTATTCGAGAGTCTCAGGATATTGCAGCATTTGATGGTATACTCTAGGTACTGACGAGTACTCAGTTATTTCGGCACAGCACCTATACGTATGGAAATTTTATCTAAGGATTTTCTTAGGACTGATCCATCACAGGCTGCACAAGCAGTATAACAAGGCCAACAACATGCGACTTTTGTAATAATAATCGAAGGACGGGGGGTGGTGATTTCTGGTGCAGTCTCGTCGCTGCTAGGCCTGACAGTCTCGGCGCTGCCTGGAAGCTAGACGTGCCGGTGTGCGAGGAAGATAGATTGCGCTGTCGCAGGTCGGACATTCGGACAATCGCCTCGGCAGAGGGCGGCCCTGCACCCTCGTGTTGTGGCGGTGTTTCGCGCCTGTAGTATGTGCCTAGTTGTGTTTTTGAGGCCCTGCGCTCTGTCCCCGTGAGAATGTCGAAAGTCAGGGTCAGCGCAGGCTGCTCTCTCCGTACACGTACCACTATCTGCCCTTACATAGGCCAGATGCACAAGCTTTTGAGTGCTGGCGCGTATCCACACCAAAGCAACCCCAGAACCAGATTACATATACAGCGGCAGTACCTTTGCCTCTGTGGATTCGAGCCCTCGCGGTTACCTGCAGCAGCGAGCAAACCCCTGTACTCGCAGCAAGCAGGACGGTCTCCCTTTTTATGGCACACATAAAATGCCACACACTGTCCGCAAATAAAATAACATTTTACTACTCATTATAATGCCTAAACAGTCTCTATATTTCTGGACAAAGGGGTAGCAGAACTGTCATTCTGTCTGGAAATATAGGAATTTATTGGTACTCGTAATAATACTCATACCGTCCTTAAATTTTCGGACAAAAACTCGTGGGTTGACGTGAAAACACAACTCTAACCCAACTCTCAAACACAATTAAATGAACTCGCCCCTCGGAAAGCATGCCAATAATTAACGCCTTATAAAAAGTTCCCAGGTATGGGATCGGAGCCTCCTTCGTCATCAGTGTTTTTGTATGTACTCCAGGTACACGCGAGTAATCAGTAGTTTTTCAGATTTTTTTTGGTACTACAGCAGTAGTACTCTACAGCTACTAGCAAGTACTCAGTAATTTCAGCTCTTGGTACTCCAGAGACTCCCCTACAACACGTCACTGGGATCGGCGTGCAGTCTGCTCTGCACTGCACGCTGTTTGTATGTTCTCGTGCTATTAATAGTCGTATAAATACGAGAAGGAAAGGATACGAGAAGTCACGACGAAAATAGACAGCCGTCGTGCCAAAACCAAAATGTATCCGCCCTCCCTTCCTTGAAAGTCAGCGCAGGCCAAACCCAACGCCGCACTAACCTGGGGGGGCAGATGGCAAGACCGGGACCAGGGTGTTGGCGTGTGTGCACCTGTTGGGGGTGCTTGGAGAGCTGGCAAACTTGTGCTCAGGGAGTTTACACTGTTTTAAGAGGCGTTTTGGTACAGAGACCAGTGACTAGCCCAGTGAGTGTAGCCTCTGGGAAAAACTACAGCGCGCAGAGGTGTTGCTCTGCACGCGGGTCCCAGTGACACTTCGCCACCATCGATATAATCGTTTGACTCGCTTACAGCAGTACGAGTACGTACTATTGTGTAGCACGAGTACTGCTGTACTGAATAGAATATTATTACGTATCCGTACTTTCCATGCTTGACGGCCACAGCGTGAACGCGGTCTGAAGCCCCTTCCCACTCCCCTTCGCCGCGCCTGACTGTGAAATTTGGTGATAGCACTCATTCAATCCGCGACCATTAATAATCGTAGTATGTGTACTGCTGCTGCTGGCTGCCGATGCTGCAATACTACTTATATCTGTGTTGTTTGTGTTTCACAACTAACTGTAGTAGGGTCTATACCCCCTCCATCCTTGCTGCAATTATTGGTACTCGAACAACAAGAACAAGAACTGCAGTAGTAGTACTGCTGTGTGCCTGTCTGTACTGTGCTGATGCTGCTGCTGTATGTAGTAGAATGCGTCTGACGCACTCCGCTACCTGGTGCTTCTATCCAGTCGATTATTCATAGAGAGTGAGGCGATCCTTGACTCGCACACGGGGTTTGTCGGCTGGGTGGGGCGCGGGTCGGAGCGCTGCCCTGACCCGCTCCCCGCCGCAAAGCCTGTGATATGTGGCGACAAGTATACTCTTCTTTCACTTGTACGGCTGTCCATATAATAAACAAATACATGCATTCAATTCGCCATCAATCGCATCAATCGAAATATTCCGTGTGTGTACGACGAGTATATGTATGACAAGATGTCAAGCAGTACCCTGGAGGTACGTCGTAAAACATGTGATGTCGAGCGGCGTAACTTGTTGTGTGTCGTTTCATTTGGCGTTGTTCGCGTTACATTGGGATCTGAAATCGTCGATCATTGACTCGGACTTCCGGCCAAGGACCATACGGGTAGAGATTAGAGACCACGACGGTTGACTGTGTGCTTCGAATCACACACACGAACGACCGTTTGTCACACACACGAAAGACAGAGTCGGACCCACTCCGCTTCCTGGCGATTCCATTCAAACTATATTCAACGGACACGAATACAGAGGGTTGACAGCTGAGCGGGGCACGGGGGTCGGGGCGCAGCCGGGCTGCGCCCCGACCCCCGCTCCCCGCCACCTCGCCTGTGAAGTATTATTTATTGTTGTAGCTTTTACATATTGTGTTAGTATCGCAATCGAATGAGTAACATGCGCGTTGCTAGTCTCCGGTCTTACTAAAAAAAAAGGTGTTGAGAAAGGGCCATTATTATCGAGCAAGTTTGAGTTTTGTCCAAGTGTTAGTATTGCAATCGAATGAGTATTATTCGCGTTGCTAGTCCCCAGTCCTGAAAAACAATGCAAGTCTTTGTCCGGCGTTTTACCCGCGGACTCAGGGGTAGTTCCTCGTTGTCTTCAATGTTGCACAGAAAGATGATGCTCCGAGTACCTTGAAGTAAAGTAAGGAGTATTGGAGATATAACACTTATGTACTTCGTGTACTCAAAGTATTCGGGGTTCAATACCGTACTCCGGGATACTGCTCGTACTCGGAGTATTTCGTTTATGAACACTCCCGATACCGCTTGTACTCGGAGTATTTCGGGGTCCGATACTGCGGGTACTCCTTGTACTCCAAGTATTTGGGGCTTCAGTACTGCTCATACTCCAAGTACTCCGAGTATTCAGGCCGCCAGTACTCTCATACTCTATACTCGGAGTACAAAATGCACTCGATACTCGGAGTTACTGCACAATCGGACTGCATAGGACGGTTCTTTCGTTTTTGAGATCGAAAAATACAAATCTGAAGCTCGAAATCGACCGCATAGGAAACGGCCTCTTGGTTGTGCAGAATCTGACCGGATCGAAAAATGGCATGGTCTTTAAATTCAAGATGTTATCCACGCAGCAAGCAAGCAGCAGCATCAACAACAGCAGCAGCAGCAGCACGATCGATGAGTTGGGTGGTGACACAGCGACGTTGCTTCGCGCCCGACGACCAGCCGACGATCGGTGCGTCTCTCCGTCGCCAAACTACAGTCGGCTGGGGAGGCTCGGGCCTAGACACGAAGGGAAGCGCACTCGGCGCGCGCCTCTCCGTACTCGTAGACTTTACAGCAGCAGCAGCAGCAGCAGCAGCAGACAGCAGAGAGTCAGTCAACGCTCGGATGCTTCGTTGTGTCAAAATACAAAATACCAAGACAGGTCGACTCGAGCGCACTCCGGCGCGTCGCCGCCAGACCAGAGGCAGCCAGCGTGGCTTCGGACGCTTGGGTTCTACGCCCAGTACAGGCACTCGGCGCGTCTCTTCGCGGCGCCAGGCAACAACAACAGCAGTTGGTCTTGGCGTGGCATGTACTCATACACGTGGTGGCGAGGCGTGGCTTGCTTTCATGTCATGCAACCGACGTGCTCAGCCATCAGGAACCCCCACCCTCTATTAAAAAATAGTAGTAATAAATGTGGAACTCCCAGTGGTCGCAGTTTTTTCTCAGGGTCTGCTGGAGGGGTGCTCGGCGAGCGTGCTGCTGTGCTCGGCGTGCGCTCACCAAGATACCGATACTCGGCCGAAGCCCATGGTGTGTTCTTTGTCGAGGGGTGCAAAAACTGTCGCGACGCCGCTGCTGTGCGCCAAGAACAAGCTTTGAGGGTCGAGGGGACAAGGGGGTACCCGTGGTGTGGTTTCAGGGGGTCATATTTCTGTCACGCTTATCAACTTGATTTTGGGGGTCACTTTCCTGTCACACTGAGTAACTTGAAAACTGGGGCAACTTTTGTCACGCCTATTATCTTGAAAATCGGGCTTCACTTTTGGGATTATGCTTGCTGAGTCTCCGGTCCAGCTGGACCGGAGAATATAGCTATGCCTGGCATTCACCATGTACATATAAACATATCTATTCTTTCACGATTAGAGGTCCGTAGTTACTCGATGCTCTTTGTCCGTACAGACCAACTGATACACAGCTCTTTGCAAACAGACCTTTTGTTTCGCAACCAGCCCTTCAAACAGGCCAACTGAGCTCTTCGCAAACAGCAACTGATCTAACAGCCAAACTGACGTATTATTATGCAAACAGCCCAACTGACATCTACCCGCGGGTGTTGTGAGATTGGGTTTACAGACCATCTCGAGGCGTTATAGTAACAGAGAGCAGGGGACGAAGTCAGTTGAGTCGTACGTCAGACCACAGAGACGACCCAACAGCTGGCCCAACGCTCATCATGGGGTAAGAGGAGAGCAGTAGAACAGGTTATACTAGTACTATTAATAGTGGGGTGGGAGAAGTCGGAGCAGTAAGAGAGAGCCTGATTGGATGAAGACCAATTAATTTAGGACTCGTTGGGAGGAAATACTGTTGAGAATGCACGAGCGTTGAAGCAAGACTGTTGAGAGAGCGTAGCTGCTGTCAGCTGATAGGCTACAGCTAGGCGAGGAGCGGATAGCGGGAGGTAGGGAGATAGAATATAGCCGCCTGAGCGACTCTTGTAGGACTACTGGCGTAGCTGTCGTACTTCGGTACCGTTGCTGGACGTATGTAAGAGCTGGTGGGAGTGCCCCGCACACCCCCCATCTGCTCAGTCCCGGTTTCCACCTGCCTTTTCCTGCATCTGGCTAATAAAAGACCTATTTTTACATCATCTCTTCTTGAACGAGTCCACTGCCTGCTGTCCATCCCGAACCTGTAAACCTCTGAAGGCATCCCCCTTCAGTCTCTCGTGAGAGGAGCCTACCAACAGCTCCTTCCTACGATAGTGGCGTCGTCGACTCTGGGCAGGACACAGCTTGAGACCAACCGAGGAGTGCGTGCAATAGTGGGCGCTTCCAAACTAGGTGATAAAAACGTAGAGGGGAAGAAAGGGAAGAAATCGAGTACGGCAGAGATTTATTTTCCCGCGGTGACCAGGCGGGCAGCGCGCGGTGCGGGCGGCGCGCGCGCGGCCGGCGCCGATGCGGCCGCCGAGACCGGCGGAACGGGCGGGGGGCGTCCTCCCGATGGTGCCGTGCCCGGCGGTGCCCGAGAGCCTTCGCGTGGGGGGGCTGAGCCTCTCGCCGAAGGCATGGCACAGGCCTCGGGTAGCAAGGCTCTTGCTTCTGATGTGGACGACGTAGTGCTGCCGTCCCCACTGACTTCTCTTGCTTCTAATGTGGGCGAAGTAGCGTCGCCGCCCCCCCCGACTGTTAGCGAGTTCGGAGACGTCGAATCGGAGGGATCAGACGCGGTCTCTGTCGGCAGTGAGAGTCGCGTGCATGCAAGTCCCCCGACTCCCCCTGCCACCCTGTCGCCTGTTCCGCGTGCGGCGTTGTGCTCACCCCGTCTCCTTGAACCCCCTGTGCCGCTTGCCCCTGGCTCCCCGTCGTACGCCTCGGTAGTTAAAAAAGCTTCCACATCCTCCACCTCCCCTGCGAAGGGGAAGGGGAAGGGAAAGGCCACAAACAAAGGCGCGGCAGTGAGCGCTGTTGCGGACACCGGCGCGTCTTCGGGCACGCCGATCGCCCGCGACCCCCCCCTCGTCGCTTCTTTCGCGGAGGCCTCGGCCGCCGTTTCTGCGAAGGGGGACGAGGACACCCAGGTGAACACTGCTGCGATGTCGTTGCTGCAGGAATTGCTTGCGGGGATGTCCTTTGAGGACCGTTGTGGGGCGTTGGGTGTGCCCCCCCATGCCTCGAGGCTATACGTAGAGACCGCGGCCGGCCCGGGCGGGGCGATCGTTCCCATTCGTGTGGGCTCCCAGTACGTTCCCCTGGCCCGTGCCTCTCCTTCGCGCGATGACTGTTATTTTAGTGACGAAATTATGGCCCGTAAATTGCAGCAAGAGGAAGACATGCTTGTGGCTGAAGCCGATGCGTCCCTGGCCCGAGACGCCGAACTTGCCGTATCCATGGCAACCGTCAGCCCCAGGAAATGCTCGCCCCAGCGCACTGACCCCCGCCCCCCCTCCGCGCCCGCCCCGGCATACCGCCCTGGTGCGTGGGGGAACCGCTTCGCCGGTCTTGACCTGTCCGCGGATTCCGCCCCCGCTCGCCCCTCGCTGTCTGGCCCTTCCCAGGACAAGTTTCCGGCTCCCGGGCCCGAGCCGGAGACCCCGGCGCCGACAGCCTCGACGAGCGCCGGAGCGCTGACGTCGGCGCCCCCCCAGCCGGCCGCCGTGGCCGACGCCGTCGCGCTCCCGGCCGCCGAGGTAGGCGCCAGCGCCACCGGGACCGGCCCGAGCCCGGCCAGGCTGGCCTACCTTGCGGCTGTGCAGGGGACAGACGCGGCCAAGGCCGCCACCGCCAAGGGCCTTCTGAAGAAGGACGAGAACCGCGCCGTCATGGAGCGCGCCCGCGCCGCGGCGACCGCGAGCGCGGCACTGCTCGACCGGCGCCGCCGGAGTTTCAGCCAAGCCGTCTTCGACAAGGACGCGGCGGTGGGGGAGGCCGAGCTTGGGCTGGCCCACGGCGAGCGGGCTCTCCAGGAGGCTGAGCAAGCCTTCGTGTCGTCACGGGACGTGTGGTTGCGCTCGCAGAGGAGCCTTGACGACTCCCGGGCGGCCAGGGAGGCGGCGAGGCGCGACCTCGTGCGGGAGGACGACGACACCTTGCTCCCGAAGAAGCTGCCGCCGCCCGCCTTCAACCCAGCACACCGCGTCTGCCGTGTGGTGGAAGCCACGCCCCTGGCCGTCAGGGCGGCGGACCCCGACACTCCCCTGCCCTCCTCGGCGTCCTTCCCCCCCCTCCCGGCCGTCGCTCCACCGCCGCTGCCATCCATGACGCCCCCGCCACCCCCGGCCGTTAACCCTTCGCCGACTCCTGCCGCGCCTCCTGCTCCTCCCGCGCCTCCGCTGTTCGACGGAGGCCGCCTGGCTGCTTTCCTCGCGATGAGGGCGGCACACCCTGGCGTGCCCGACCAAGTCCTTCTGGACTTTCAGGCCGCGGAGAGGCAGCCTGCCCTTCCCCCGCGCAACGACGGCGGAGCGGCGGCCGGCCCTGCCGGTGGACAAGCCCCTGGCTGGGTGGCACCTGGAAACGAGGGACACCGCGCCTTCCAGCCCGGGAGGTGGGACGGCGGAGCCTCCGGCAGCCGTGGAGGAGGCTGGGGCGACAGCCCCTTTCGTGGACGCAGGTGCGGTGCGGTTGGTGACGATAGCGTAGAGTTAGAAGACGAGTCTTCCGCCCCGGAAGCCGGCCCGGCCCGCCGAGCCGCCGCGCATCCCGCCCGTTTACATAACCCGTTGCATGCCGCCCGTGTCCTCCCTTTCCACCCCCCGGCGTTTGACCCACCCCCTGTCCAAAATGACGGAGGTGGCGGGATCAGCGCCGAACGTAGGCAGGCTATCCGGCGCGCGTTCGCGAGACTGAACACCGATGTACTCATAGCCGTCCCACCCCTCCCTCTAGCCGCTGACCACCACGTTTCCGACTTGGTACACCTTACTTCCGCGATGCGTAACGCCGTCGAGAGCGCGAGAGTGGCATGTGATGACACTCACCCGATAGATTGGACACGCGGTTGGGAAAAAGTGTTGGAGCGTCACGTGCTGAAGTCGGTACGTCTTTCTGCCCCGCAGGCGGCGGCGTTGGAGACCCTGATCGCGGACGCGTTCGCTCAGGGAGGCAACCTCCTGGATGAGGGGGGGAGCAACCAAGACGCGTTTGATCACATCCTCCGGGTGTTGTGCCGGGGTCTAAGTAAGGCGTCCCCGGCCGCCGTCATGCAGACTTTACAGAACCTTGTGGTTCCGCAGGGGACAACGTTTTCGGTGTACCTGGCAGAGTTGAGGTTGCTGGTTTCTAACGTACGTTGTGTCGGACAGGTAGCGCCCGAGGACGGTACAATGCAGCTCGCCATTAAGACGAGCATCGACGACCAGTTCGCGGCCTTGGGTGCACAGATTTTTGCGGGTCGAAACATGCGACCGGTGCCGTTTAGCAGTGTCGATGAACTGTTGGGTGCCCTGGATGACCTGTCTCTGAACCAGTCTGTCGCGTGCGCGTCGTCCAGGCTGAACGGGGGGGGGGCGCCGATGATGACGCGTAGCCGTACCTATGCCAAGGCTTTCCACAGCCAAACTTAGGGGGGGTGATGGCGGTAGAAAGCTACGAGGAGGGGTTAGAAAAAGAAGAGTTGGAATTCCAGAGGGTCTATTCCGTCATGCAGAACCGTGGCGGCTTCGGCAAGAATAATACAGAACCTCCTTTTTACATCCGTTATGACAGCAGAGAGGCCAAAGACGCCGCGAGGCGCGCCTTCGGGCCCAGATGCCTCAA
>MEHQ01002546.1:0-22837 GCA_008828725.1 Saccharina japonica
TTTTTTTTTATTATTATTATTTAGCCTGATGTTTGCAAAAAACGCGAAATTCTGGTCCAAGCTTAGGTAGATTGTAATCTTGCCACACAATATTTAGACTGCGTATTTAGCTAGCTCGTCATATTTGCGCCTGGGCTTTTTTTCTGTTTGAAAAAGATCGATAAACTGACGGAGATATCAGCAAAAATGCGGATTTTGGAGGTCGTTTTGTTCAAGTTTACATCCAATAATTTTGTGTGGAATTTTGTTTTGGAGGGCGGCAAACGATGAATTGACGCCATACGCGCAGAGATTTGTTTTTAGTTTTTCTTGAAAAGCGAAAATGAGTTAGATATTGAGGATTTATCCCAAAACGACTGATTTTGGCCAATTTTGGCCGGTCTTGATGTTTTTTTTCTTGATGCTGTGTTGCATAATTACTTGTTATTAGTGTGAAATTTTGTTTCCGTTCAAAATCTCAGCATCGATTCGTCTTGTCTTTGCGATCACGAATATACAACTTTCAATGTTCAACTTTATTTTTTGAACTCGGTATAGTACAAAACGTGAATGGAAATAATGTCCCGGATGGACCATATATATATGTGCAGGTACGAGTATACGAGTTCATAAGACAGAGCACACTCTCTCGTACCACACTGGTGATGGAGTGTCAGATGGCAAATGGAAAAATATTCATCATGATCATTTTCATCATCATTTTTGCCATCCGACAATGTGCAGCATGATGAGCTTCAGCGTTGACTACTCATAACATTCCCGAAAAAAGCAGAAAACCGCGGAAACAAAGGAAACCTATGCGCAAAGTCTCTAACTAAGTTGATGTTTGGCAGCTCGTTTATCTTTGGTTGTGTTCATTATACGTATCATATTAATGTAATACTATTTCTTCCCCTATTTTCTACTCTGGTATCCTCTTATTATGTTTTACCGTTTTTCTCTTGCATGCGCGCGATCACGGGGTTACTGCATTATATGATGATTCACGTACAGAACACTAAGAGACTCATCAACACCGCCGTGCAAGCATATGCGCAAAATGGGGGACAAGGGGGTCTATGGGTATGTCTCAACTGTTCGTCTTTCCGTCTATTAATTCTAATGTGGGACTGGTAGGTATATTGTACATGTCATATTATTAGTATTTCATTTTTGTCACCCGACAATGTGTACGTAGCCTTATTATTAATAGTGAAAATTACAGGGTTCTTTACGGTGCGGTTTTCTTTTTTGCCCTCTTGAAAACCACACCGCACTGCATCGTAGGTTTTGCGATTTCGGAAAACCGCACCGAACCGCACCGTAGGAAACAAAATATAACCAAACCGCACCGTAGGGTTCACGACATCTGAAAACCGCACCGAACCGCACCGTAGGATGCATGAAAAAAACGAATCGCACCGTAGTAAGATTTTCAAAATCTGAAAACCGCACCGAACCACACCGTAAGATTCCCGATTTCTGAATACCGCACCGAACCGCACCGTAGGATTCCTGATTTCTGAAAACCGCACCGAACCGCACCGTAGGATGCATGGAAAAAACTAACCTCACCGTAGGATTCCCAATATCGGGTAACCGCACCGAACCGCACCCCAATATTTTTGCTTTCTAAAAACCGCACCGAGCCGGACCTAGGATTTTCGAAAAAAAAAAACGCACCGTGCACGGACGGTTAACCGTAAAGAACCCTGGAAAATTACTGCTGCTTGTGGTCGTCCGGGGACATCCGGGCCACATCCCCGGGTTTCCTAGCGGATATGTCTACTTGCTGCTGTAGATCATCACCCACAGCTGTCAGTTTTGTGTTCCTTTTCTTCTCTCTCTCGGACTCCTCTCTCACTGGGCTCTGCCCAGAATTGGGGTGTTCTTTCTTCAGGGTATAATACAATACACATCTTTAACTTGTGTCAGCGAGGGTGGTCATCTCATTCAGGTGGTACAGCAGTGCTGGCCCTGGGTTGAGCGTGGTCCATCCGGTTCCCTCCCATAATTCTGCGGAATTCGCGACGGGGGATCGTTTGACACTCGGAAAATTTCGAGTACGAGTGGTGGAAGTTGGATATCTTTTTCTCGTCCGGTATCGGTCGTGTGGATATTCTGACATCGGTGGTATTGGGCCTTCTTTGGGTGTCTGCTTCTGGTATATTATTTCTTCGGATATCTTCTCCAGGTCTCATCTTCGAGTCTCATCGGTTCGTGTCGGGTATTTTTATTTTCGGGCCAGGCGTGGTTGCTGTGTGCCAACATGATTCACCCAGGCCCCAATAAGTCCACACCTAAAACGGTGATTTGCAACCGCCGAATACTACGAAAACCAGGTGCCCACCTACCTGTTCAATTACCCCTACATCATCAACCCCCTCCCCGTTGACTTCCAAGGAAGTATCGAGCGACAACCTCCTCTGCATATAATTTCCTTGTTTGCAGCTGTTACTTTATGATGGTTATCCTGCCTTGAGACAGAAACAAGCAATCCTTCGATATGCTTGCCCAAAAAATCCCAAGTATTCTTGACATCCGACAATGTGTAGCATGAGCTTCAACTTTCATAACTCATAAGCAACCGAAATAATAAAACAACGGAAATAAAAGTAGCGTTCTTCCTATTGAGTTACTACTTTTAATACGAGCCGCTCACACTTGTGGCCCTACCGCCGTGGGGGCGGGGGGGCCTCTTATTCCCTAGTAATATAATACCGCTCGCTGCCTTCCACGAGAGAGAGCCGCCCACCTATTCCTCAACTCCCGAACATTCCACCCTGCATGCAGTTATTCGGTGTTTGCTGATTGAGGACGCATTGTTTTGTGATATTGAAGATGATAGTCATCATTTCCATTCGGAACGGCCTTCGGAACGGTCTGGAGTATTGCCAACTCCAGCACTGTCCACGCTCCTCGTTGACGCCTGCGTGGTACTGTTTCAGGTTTGCCATATCCGAAAACGTGCAGCATTACTACATACAGCACCGACTGAGCTTCAACGCCGACCACTCATACATCATACGTCATTAACAGTTTCCTATCATTGCTATCCCATTCTACAGAGGTTATAGCCGCTGTTATTTATATCGATACATACAAAACGCGATTATGAATCAGGACAGACACTGGGTGTACTGATGTAGTTGGGTAGAAATAACGAGTTTAGTGTGAAGACAGCACACACGGTACTTTCGGTAGGAATGGTTAATTGAAGTAGTAATGCTATCTGGCTATCGTACCATGTTTTCCTCATACTCGCGACTGCAGGTAGCCCAATAGCCTACCTTCTATTTGTTTTACTCGGTAACAACGAGCGATGTCCAATGTATAACGAACGCTCGTTTACGAAAACATGATCAAGGCCAACCAATCATCGTATCGATCTCGAGAAAAAACAGATTTTCGTTTTTTTGATCTTTTCACTTCTCCTCACGTTTGTTCATGCTCAATGTTTGAGTGCTCGAGCCAACCATATTGTGTGGTCCCACTAACTCACTCAACGCTTCCGCCCCGAAAATAGCAGCAGCAGTACCACCAGCAGCGACAGCAGCTGTGTCATCCATCCGGCTACTACTACAAGTACATCGACCCAACCACACAAAGCGACGACCACGCAGAACAGTCACGACAGATAGCGTTTCGCCTCGGCACTCACAGCCAGTACAGCCAGCACACCGTTCCAGCCTAATAATCAGACAGTCACACTACAGTATCACAGAGAAACCTCGGTATCATGCAGGTGCTGCTGTGAATCCTGCCCGCCTCTCTCCACAGCATCATCATCAAGATCACTCTCCACATCGTCATCACCAACCAGCAGCGACGTCAAGGCGGAGAGACTGTGGTGCTCTGCCAGTCAGTCACTCACTGCAGGTCACTGGGCCATCCCCCCCCCGAGAGGGTGAACACGACGACAACACGACAACAGCACCAGTCATACGAGACGGGGCTACCGTCTGAGGTATGTTTGTTTTAACGGGTTTAGGATCTTAGGATATTGGATTTTTAGATTTTAGATTATAGATTTTAGATGTTGTTTGGATCCAATTTCCGTCCATTGGTCAAATGTGCTGATGTTTTGGGTCGTGTGATTGGCCAACATAATCCCGAGATGTTTTATTGGCCCGCTGCATTCGGTGCCGAGGCGCATCAAGCGCCAAGCCCTGTCACTCGTACTGTACTTCTCGCGCACGCCCGGAACAGCAGAAGAAGAGCCGTCTCGCCCCTGTGTCGTCACCGTGACCCATCGCGCTCGCCGCCGACCCGTCTGCAAACTCTTACTACAATATACCCTACGGTACTGTGGTACCTGCAAGACTCTGAAAGCTCCGCACAAGCAAGCGCCACCCTTCTGCCGCAACACCAGCAGAGTGTCTACGTACGGCATTCCCCGGAGCAACAGCGCCAGTCTACTCTGTCCGGTGTTCCTTACGGCATCTCGCGGTCCACTGCAGCGGTGTGGGGTATATCAACATTAGTGTTGTCCCCAGCAGCGCCACCGCTCGCTCTTCTCTCGAGGCTATTCGCAACAACAGCAGCAGCAGGCACCCATCACCCATAGCGCCTGGCGGGAAGGCACGACCGCCATCCATTTTTTTTGGTTTCTTGAATAACACGAGGCGTTATTCACCTTCCGCGACCAGCAGCAGCAGCAGCAGCAGCAGCAGCAGCATCGTCACATCGCTCTTGGCGGCGGAAGGGCAAGCAGCGGTCGGTATACTGCTGCTACCACTGTACCTCTGCAGTGCTCTTCCGGCAACAATCAGCCGCCTCCGGAGGCACGGCGAGCACTCTTAGCGGCAGCTGCATTACAAGAGCTTTCTGGACCGGCGGTCGTTTGCCGGGACATGGCTTCTGAGGACATATGGTCGAATTCGGAGGGGATGGACGTGTGGCCGGACTTTGAACCAATGCCTGCTGCAGGGATGTGGGAAGACTACGCAAACGAACTGAGGCGCGCGTGGTCCAACTGCGATGGCCTGCCTGTTCAAGTCTGGCGGTTGTTAAACCATGACCGCCTTCTTGAATTGAGATACTTCTGCATAGGCGAAGCGGTAAGTACAGAAAAAAGCGGGCCTGTTTGTTGTACTGCAGGTGCTGCTGTATACGGGTACTTCCGTACACAACCAAATGCGCGGCAGCTACTCATATTTACCCTGCTGTCTGTTGTATCTACCGGTGTATGTGTGGTACTACTGCTGTAACTGCTGTGCAGTACTTCAAGATCCGTTTCGCAAACACTGTAGATTTACTTTACGAAGTGTTTTCTCGTACAGTATTTGTTCAGGTGGCATCAACACAAACCAACAGGGCTTGCTACTGTAGCAAGCCACCCTATTTGTCTGACCGCAACTTGCTCCACGAATCACTCATTTCGTCCCACGTTCAATCGCCTGACCGTCGCACGTATTGGGTAACCAGTCTGAGGCGATGGAGGGCCTCAGCAACTATGCCAAGATGCTCCTGGAGTTGTTGGAGCGAGTGCTTGCAAAGGGAATAGAGTTAACGGTGAGACTACAGTAGCACCTCATATTTCCAACAGCATGTAATGTGTGCCCCCTTCTATTGCCGCGCAACATCAACCAGCCGCTCACTCCTAAACCCATATACGGCATATGCTAGGAAGGAGACAGCGGCCCAACTCCTTGACGGCCCCTTCCTACTCTAAAACTAGTATAGTAAGGCCAAAACTGGACTCCTTGACTCGCCCGGAAGGGTCAGTCTCCTACATACTGCTGTCCCGTGTGTGCTGTTAAACGGGTAATGATAACGTAGACTAACCGTAGGTAGTAGCTACAGAAGCTAGCTGGGAAGAACGTCGCGTCGTCGTCGTGATCAGAGGCAATCCGACCACTCTATAGGCCAAATCGGGCTGTGTCCAGTCCCCTGGATAGCAGGAACTGTCCCCAGCATGATTCCGAGCACCGCACGTATCACGTATCAGGTAGGGGCGCTTGAAGGCCTCTCTCAGTGAAATATCAAAGAGCCTTCCGTCCTGGAAGCGACATGCATTCATTCATTCATTCATTCATTCATTCATTCATGCATTCATTCAATAATCCATTCGTTCTTTCGCGGTCCGTGTTCGTTCTCTGTTAGGGTATACTTCGTATAGCAGCAGCAGTAGTAGTGGCCTATAGTATATAGTGCCGGTTGAGTAGTGCCGGTGCCCGCTATGCATACTACAGTATGTATATAGTGCCGGTGGAATCGCTTGGCACAGATGGGAGTATATAACCAGTGTGGTAGTGTGTGGAGGGAGTAGTGCCGGTTGCCGCTATAGTGCCGCTATTGTTGGCTGGCGCATACACACCATACCGGCACTATACATATTAGAGGGACCGGCACTACTGTACTACTGTACTATAACACTGTTATCGTATGAATAATACTATGCTATCAAACCCTTTGGGTGTGTTGATATAGCGACCAAAATAGCAGCAGAGTGATCACTTTGGTGCTATATATCAGCCGTCTACGAGAAGCGTGAGCTCCCATCAGCACGGGCAGGCAGGCTCTCATGTTGTGCTGGCGCCTTATGTCTCATCCTTGCGTTGTGACTCGGACACCATCCATTGTATGATTCCATCCCCCAATCAAAAGGCAGTGGCCGTTACTACTACTGCTGTAACCGTCATTTTGTATGGTCATCTCAAGTCCCGAGAGGGCTAATAGCAACTACAGTAGCACCATACAAGGAAGCAAGGTCGATCTCACCCCACTTCAAACCATCCCCTCGTTTACTTTGTCGGTTGTTGATCCTTTGCAATACCCAGGATAACGCTATCTCTCTCCTGGCAAAGTTCTGGGGGTTCCACCGAGGGAAAGGTCAAGAGCCGCCGACGACCAGCAGTGGTGCTGTGGAACTGGAATTGGCCACATTGCTGGCAAACTACCACAGCCACATCAGCACAAGGGACCATGCCACCACCCGAGAGGGGGTAAGAAATAGGGAAATAGGGTAATAGGGATATAGGGAGATGGGGAGATAGGGTACGGAGGCGTGCCACGACAGGGGTAAGTAGCACATTATGGCCACACTTTTCTGACTGACTATTGCTGACTAGGAATATTACTAACTTTTACAGACTTTTACCGACTATTAGTGACTGTTAGTGACTAACAATAGGCTCCTCAACCGAGGGAACTGTCCAATAACGCATACCTTGTCGTTGCAATACAAGCTATCACACGTACAGTAGTGTTTTACAAGGCCATTCGGTAAATACTTGAGGCTTTGGCATTTTTCATCGGGTTGCACGTTTAGCTTATCTCTTACTTACTAAGTAAATAAGCTTTTTGAGTGAGGCATAGAACTGCTATACTATAATCAAGTCAGGAGTCTCTGAAACATTAGGTGCTGCCCCTGTAAGGCAAACAGCACGCGTGTGTGTGTGTCCGGTAGGTGTCAGAAGACGGTTGCTCCTGTTGCTATTCATGGCTGAGGATCGCACGGCACTGCACTGTTCAGCTATGTCTGTGTTGCTCTCCCTTTCGCGAAACGTATCTGTCACTGCAACGCATGCCTATGATACCACGAGCAGCAAACAAACGGTCTGTCGGTCTGTTCGGCGTGGACAGGCGGTTTCGTTTTCGCTGTGGAGTCGCTACCACTGTACCACAACCCTTTTGCATGCAGCCAACCCCCCCCCCCCCCCCCCCCCTATACAAACGGTTGCGTATATTTGTTTGGTCTTGACACCCGAGTATTGCCGCCACACACATGATACATGCGCACTACTGTACTGTATCACCCGCCTATTATCAATGTTAAGAATGCTAGCGTCAAGCAGTGCGAGTAGTACTGTAGTATCCTGTGTATCCTGTGGATCACGTGTATCATTTGTATCCTGCGCGCGTGCTGTGCTACTCCCTGTACGTATAGCTCGGACACCCAAACGGCATCATCCCGAACCCCGGCTGAGAGGTTCATGTGGCCGGTGCACTATACAACAATCGTCGTTATCAATTGTTCCGTAGTTATCTCGGCCTAAATTCCCAAATAAAGTGGCGACAGTACGACTAATAATGGTCGTGTTTTGCTTTTTTTTCGTGTGTTCCCCTTGGAAGGTTGGTGCGAAGGCTGGCCACGACAGAGACGTCCGAGCTGAGGACGCCGAGATGCCAACTGAATGACTTCGTCCTGACAGTGTGGCTGCTGAGGCTGCTGAGTCGGTCGGTATGGAACGCGACTTCGACTACAGCAGTACCGCGCGTAGGCCACCAGCATTGTTCACATCCAGTATCTTCCACGTGCCGCGTGACTATATATCACCCGCCCAGTGACGATATGTACTGCGTGAGCTTGCTCTTCTTGTGACTGTTTACACCAACGTCGGTTAGCCTCGCGGGCTCTCCTTTGGTTGGCGTTGTCCTATCTATGCTAGAGTATAATAATCCTATGGCCAGCTTTAGCTAGAGTAGAGAAGGGAGGGGGGGGTCGTGTTTTGCACCTTCTAAAAGAGAGGAATGAAGTAAAGTTGGCAGGCTGCACGCATGCCATGTAAGGGTTGCGGCATATTGCGGTGCATATCGTATAACCCGCAATGTATATAGCACGCCCCTTCCGACATACCGTTATTCCGAAGGCCAGTTTCTCGACAATGGGCTGAATGAGTGCACCCAACGATAAGCGAGCGTTGTGTCAATGGCAATATCTCGACAATGGGTTTGTCCAAAGCCGCATTTTTTGTTGTTGTGTGTGCCCCCCCCTGTTTGGCAAAACATTGGCTCGAAAAATTGCTCCAGAGGGGGGCTTTTATTCTAGTATACTCTACTGTAGTACCCTGCGTGTTATTCGGTACGCTTCTTTCGTGTCGCGCCTGCCACGGCTGTGGCTTGTGCCGGGTTTTCTAGAGGTTATAGGCATTATCTCGCCAGTTGTTTTAGTGTGAAGTATACCCGGATATACTGTAGATCAAGAAATGCACTGCACCTATTTTTTTAGGGTGCAGGCATTATTGAGCTGGTTTTGGGAGTGCGATATACAGCTCAATCAAGGTATGTGCAGCTGTAGTAGTCAGGTCAGTGCTGCAAGCGTGATATTTCCAGTAGCCCGAAATGTTACCTTTTGCTGGCTCCGTTTGTCTTCTCCTGTGACCGTTTGTCGCTCTCTCTCTCAATGCTAGTGTTATGATGCTGACCGACCACGCACGGAAAACGTTACCTTGGCCAACCAACCGTGGAGCGTACAGCCTCTCCCACTCACCCACGAGAGGATAGTTCCCGAACTATATAAAATATTGTGCGATAGTGCTAGACCGCTTAGGTACCGATTAGTGAATGTAGTGCCTGGCAGGAATGCCGCCTTTGCTGGCTAGGCTAGGTGGTGTGTGTTGTCACGTCTGCATGAGTTGGGTTTGCCCTTATTGGGATTCATTTAGTTACAGAGTGGTTTGTTTGCCACAGCATGTATGTATGTCGTACGGCAGTAGAGCGGGGTGCATACGGCAAGACTGGCGGAACTTGGTATACGCGTGGTGGTTGGCTCTAGGTTTAGGTTGAGTGGAGACGTGCAGGGGAGAGTGTGGTGCACTTTTTTTTCGGCCCGCTTGCAATTGTGTTGTGTTGCACAGTACGTCGATATGAGTATATTTTGGATGCGGTGGCGTGTCGGATTATTGCAGTAGCTCAAAGCTGTGATGCATGTATATATGCAATCCAGCTGCCCAGGACTCGGAAGGTCTACTATGGAATGCTACATGTTACAACTGCTCAGGACTCGGAAGTCCTACTGGTAAAAATAGGATAATAGATATTGGTAATAATATTAATATACACCATGCATCGAGGTGGGGTCGCAGGCTGTGTCCTGCACACGATATGCTGCTATTGCTGCTTTACACAACACCAGGGGTGCATACAGCACATAAAAATAGTCCGTGCAATGCCCTGTGTTGTTTCACGAGTACTTGGTTCATGTATACCACACCATGTACGGCATATAATAATATAAGAAGGATTACATTTCAAGGCAGAGTTTTCCGAGCCTGATGCCCATTGGTCGACCCCCCCCCCCCTCCGCCCGCCCTCGGCTGATCAGGGGCCGCGGCATACGCTGCCAGAGTTGCCCCTCGGGGGAAACCCCCAGCCCCGCCACACTCGGGGACGACAGGGCCCCATCCCCGGTTTGGAAAGGCCTCCGTGTCTCTACAACTCCGACTACCCGGGGACGAAAACAATGATCCGGGTCAAAAACGCCCCGCACGGCGTGGAAACCCCAGCCCCATCGGCCGATCGCTGATTGTCTGGGGCTCGAAAATCAAACCAGCGCCACCCGGGGACGATAGGGCCCCATCCACGGTTCGGAAATTCCTCCAAATATGTACAACTCTAACAACGCGGGGCCGAAAACCCAGGTCCCCCGGGACGAGACCGCCGGCCACAGTGTGGAAATCTCAGCCACACCGGCCGACCGTTGATTGACTGGGGCTCATATACAAAGCCGAGACTGATAAGGTAGAGCCACCCGGAGACGACAGAGTATCATCCTCGGATCGGAAATCCCGCCATGCATCCACAACTCCTCACCCGGGGACGATAGAGCCCCATCCCTGGTTTCGGAATTGCCTCTGTGTCTCTACAACTCCGACTACTCGGGGACGAAAATATGTATCCCCCAGCTCGACACCGCGCGCACGGCGTGGAAATTACAGCCACACCGGCCAATCGCTGATTGGCTGAGGCTCGTATGCAAAGCGTGCCACCGCGGACGAGAGAGTATCACCCCCGGGTCCGAAATCCCGCCATACATCCACAACTCCTGGCCTGGAGACGACAGGGCCCCATCCCCGGTTTCGGAAATGTCTCCGTCTCTCTACAAGTCCTATCGCCAGATAATGAATCCCTCCATACATTACCACTCCGACAAACCGGGTATGTATGGAATACGCGATTCCTAGGATCGATACCGCCCCGCATGGTATGGATCCCTCAATCCCACTGGTTCCATTACTGAGTGGCTGAGGTTCGTGGAGCCAGCGCCACCCGGGAAGGGTAAAGAGCCATCCCTGGAGCATGAACCCGTCCGTACATCTACAACTCCGACAACACGGGGATGATAACGGTGATCCTCCGAGTCGATACCGCTATGCACGATGTGGAAACCCAAATACCACTGGCTCATAGTTGATTTGCTTTGTGGGTTGAAGTTCGTGATAGGCGGGGCAGCTAGCCGACAAACAAGTCCTAATGACAAACCCCGTGCGTGCATCACGGATGGGGTTATTCCGTGGAATATTGCTTGAATGAAATGTCCAGGAGAGGGAGTGGGTCACAGCCAAACTTGGAGAAGGAGTGTTGCTGGGACCACATGCAGAGTAACCCCTTCTGCAGGATACGCTATACCCTCGTATGTGAGGTTTGTACAAACCCGTAACGAACCCTGGGAAACTTCTACGCAACTTACTGGAGGTTTGGAAGCCACCCTGGCAAAAAAAACGCCACAGAATGTCCCGCAACGCCCTAGGGCTGCCTGCTCTGGGGCCTGCAGATCGAAGAGAAAGCGAGGCCAGCTTGTTGTGCGGTCGACAGCCAGCAGGGGGCACCGACGCTGAGAACACCGGTGGGGGATAAAGATATCTACTACTGTTAGAACCTTCATATGCTTCCATCCATGGTCTGTGCGCAGTTTCCGAGGCGCCTTTACCGCTCTTGATCCACAAATCGTACCAGATAAAGTACCAAATATATTATGATTCCTTGCTGGTTTCACGTGTTTTTGGGTGCTTATTATTTTAATCAAATCACGAGAAGCCGTCGACCCAACCCAACCTTAACTTCGCCGTGCGTTTTGGACAATCTGAAAAATATGTGCGGACCACCACAAAACCGTAATATATTTGGTACTCTATCCGGCACGATTTGTGGGTCAAGAGCGCTGGCAAAGGCTACTGCAATTTCTGAACCCGTGTCGACCTCACCATGACTCGTGACGTACTACGTAGGAGCTACTGCTGTTTTTCTCAAGTACTTCGATTAACTGTAGCGTCGGAAACCACCCTGGCAAAAAACGCCACAGAATAATATACCGCAACGACCATTCGGGTCAAGAGCATGCAGCCTGAAGCGACCTTACACGAGATCCTTTACAATTGGCGGGCGACGACTTCAATATCGCTGTTAGCCATTCCTGCTGGGCGACCTGTGGCTCGACGATGTGATCCCATTTTTGTTTCAAGCGATGCGCTGTAGGAAATATGCGAATGATTTTGCTGATCGTACCGACTCTTGCGCGAGCGAAGTTTGCTCGACCGCGTGCGGGTGGGGCGCGTACCACCAGGCGCAGGGCATCGTTGAAACCGAAAGTTGGCCCGTACTGCTTGTACATGTGTCGGCGATCGATTCTCGCTGCGCGCGGTATACACGCGGTATGCGCGTCAGGTTTGGGGAGGAAATCGCCGTGGATTGGATCCTCTAATGGACTCGGGGTCAGACAGACAGGTTTGGAGTTTCCAATATAGACAACCCTAGGTAAACCTAGGGAATAGACAACCCTAGTAATAGGTAAACATAAGGAATATACGACCCCCAACTGAAGATCTGCCCACCGTAGCTTTGCAATACCTTTTGCCCTTTGTGGTTAATCTCTGCAACCACCCACACCTTGGACAGATCATCCACAGATATATCGTGATCTAGGTATTTCAGGGCAGATACATTCCCGATCTTTATGATCTATGATCTAGCTCATATTGACGGCTGGGAGCCGTAAATCCTGAACGATCTACTAGGACACGTTTCCTGGGTTGGATCTGTACTGTGCAGATCGTGCACGACATGTCTTAACGGCAGGTTGTTAGCGGATCTAGATGATCTAGATTATCTATCTGTAGATGGTCTATCCGACGTGTGCAATCATCCCATACATGAACATAAACATACATACTGTATTGCTGCTCGTCGCAACCAACACGTTCATCACCCATCAAACCCATCAAATAGCACCAGCCAACCACATGGTCGCTATATCCAGTCACATCACCAAAACGTAAATCGATAGGTGCGCCGCCCATCAACTAGTAGCAGCAGACGAACACTGATTATTACTGATGTCCAACCATGTCGAGAATGGCCTCTCGCCTGTCCCTCGGAATTATTGATTTTCCCTTGCCATCCGTCCATCACCCATCAAGATATATAGCAGCACACACAATCAAAAAAGAAATGGCACTTGCTCCGTCGTAGGAATTACTATTTTCTCACAAACGATTGCGTTTCATCACCCCCCCAAAAAATAGCAGCAGCCAAAGACTATACCATGATCGCCGTGGTCTTGTCACGTATGACTCATCACACCAATCAGTCAATCAATCAATGGACCGCCCCACCCCACCCTACATAGACCCCGACCACCGCAAAGCTGGATCGACTTCCTTTTACCGATTATCATGGCCGCAGCAGCTGCCACTCGCGGCCGTTCGAAGCACGTGCGTGATAGATACAGCAGTGTTGGATATCGTATGGAAAGTTTTGATACGCTACATCATCAAAATATCCAACTTTCCATTTATGTATCGAAATATCGCAACTTTCCATGTATCGTCTCGAACGCGCTTTGCTTCCCCTCCCCTGGTATCCCCGTATTTTTTTATGCCCATACTGGAAAACAAAACACATATATCGACTATATCGAATTCGTATCGACTTGATTTTCCATTTATCGATATCATGCCCCACTCGGATATCGTTCGCTGTCCATCGCTGTTATCTGCCCGCCGAAAAGACGATTGATTGGCTGATTGTCTCCCCGAAAAAAATAGTCGCGGACGCAAGAAGCGAAACGAAACAAAGGAACAACAACAGGCGATGTACTCGTACATATATATGTACGAGTACCATAGTTTGTCCTTTGCTTTGCCAGAAAAAAACGCCGCTATCTAGGGTCCGACACGTCGACAGATGAAGCCGCATATCATACCACATATAATGTATAATACACAGTTATAGTTGTCACTGCTCCCAATGCCACAAGGTAATCCCCGAACAGATAGATGGTTTTCAACCCGACTACTATTATACAGTACAAGCAGACAGCGGTCATTCTAATCCTCTTGCTCCCCCCTGGGCTACAAAACCGGGCACCTCATTCCATCGACTGGCCTCTGTATCCCCGGATGGCTTTGGCAAGAGGGCAGATGACCCTCCCCCTCCCCCCCCCCCCCCTCCCCCCAACCCCCCACGCAACAAGCTACGATGCTCTCGTACAAAACCCCACACAAACTGCTTTACTATTATACTAAAACATGTATCACATATGGACGCCGCAAATGGCGCACAGTACGAGGGTTCCGTATATCGTTTTCGCCCATCATGAAACCTTCTTCGTCTTGGGCCTGCACCACAAATCGAGAGAGCGGGGGGTCCAAAAAACAACGTGCGGAGTGGAGGGGTCTGAGTGGGGCCTTTTGACATACATGGGAAGCGAAGGGGTACCGAAGGAGGCCTATAAACCAACAACACGGAGCTCGTTGGGGTTGTGAATGTATGGAAGGGTTTTATGATGCGGGGATGACTTGGTATCCTCCCCGGGTGGCGCTGGTTCCCCGAACCTCAGCCAATCAGTGATAGAGCCAGTGGGGTTGGGGTTTCCACACCGTGCGGGACGGGATCGACCCGGGGACTGCTTACACACATGCGAACCGAAGGGGTCCGAGTGGGGCCTCTTCAAACACTACAGTAGTATCTGTGACGCGGAGGGGTCCGAGCGATATCGATTCACACACATATGCACAGCGAAGGGGTCCGAGCGAGTCCTACTTAATATACATGCGAAGGGAAGGGGTCCGACTGAGGACTATTTAACCCTTTTAGTACTGCACTGTACAGAAACCAATATTTCAGTCTAATTCCAAGTGTTTTGTCCCCACATCGGGACTGCAGTTCCTAAAGGGTTAAACACATGCCAAGCGAAGGGGTCCGGGCGAGGCATCCCCACAAACTGATGCTGGCTCATATGTTTTACGCGGAGAGGGTTCCGTAAAGCCTACGCACACACACGAAACGCCGAGGGGTTTGAGTCAGGCGGCCTCTGTGCGCCTGCGATGCGGAGGGGTCCGAGCGCGGCCTATTCACGCACATGAATAGCATAAAAGTTCCGAGTGAGTTTTTTTTGCACGCATACAGATCGAGTGAGGCCTCTTCACAAGTGTCCAAATCGAAGGGGTCTGAGTGAGAAATCTCCACACACAGTGAAGTATATATATGTGAATAGCGGAGAGTCCCGAGTGGGGCCTCTATGCAGGCATACACATTGAGTGAGGCCCTGTATGCAGGCATACACATTGAGTGTGGCCCTGTATGCAGGCATACACATTGAGTGGGGCCCTGTGAGCAGGCATACACATTGAGTGAGGCCTCTTCACACTCATGCATATCGGAGAGGTCTGAGTGGGTCCTCTTCACGTACATGAAGAGCGGAAAAATTCCAAGTGAGGTCTGTACACATGCCTGCATATCGGAGGGGTCCGAGTGAGGCCTCTTGAATTGGGAACAAATCACAGAGTATGAGTGAGGCCTCTTCGCAGGCACGCAGAGCGAATAATCTCAAGTGGGGCCTCTTCACACGCATGCATATCGGAGGGGTCTGAGTGGGACCTCTTCACGCACATGAAGAGTGAAACATCCCAAGCGAGGTCTCTACACACACATGCATGTCAGAGAGGTCCGAGTGAGGCCTCTTGGACTGGGAACATATCACAGAGTCTGAGTGGCACGCACGCAGAACGACGAGTTCCAAGTGGGGCCTCTTCACACGCATGCACATCGGAGGGGTCCGAGTGAGGCCTCTTGAATCCAGCGCACATCGGAGCGGTCCGGGTGAGGCCTTTTTTTTACGCGTAACGGGCGTAGAGTTCCGAGTGAAACCTCTACAAATGCATACAGATCGGAGGAGTCTCTTTACACGCATACAGATCGGAGGGGTCTCGATTGGGGTATTTTCACACACATACGAAGCGGGGGGGGGGGGGGGGGGAGAATGAGGTCTCTTTATAAATTTGTGGCGGCCGTTATCCACCGACAACGGGTCATGCATGCGCAAACAAGAAAGGCCGTTTTTTTTTAGGGTTTTATAGTCACACAGCGCCCCGCCAAGGAGTGTCTCTAAGAGACGAAGTCCGGTAGAGCGGCGCAACTAGAGGGCAACAGCAACAAGCTTGTTGAGGAGATAGATGCTGTTACAATGAAAAGTCTCTCCTGGTGAACGCTCCTCGACAACTCCATTGTTGGTCCCTCTCTGTAAATATCATTGCCGAATTTTGTCCACTCCTTTGCGGGGGGCACCGCACCATCTCTGACCATGAAACATAAAAACACTCGTCGTACGTCCTGTAGGTTTAGGTTTCTTTTTTCGAGCGCACCATCCGTTGGCGGCGGAGGACGTTGGTCGCCTTCTCTCACACATGCGAGGCTTAGGGGGGGGGGGGGGCGATTGAGGCCTGTTCGCGGAGCGGGGTGCGAAAATATCCGTACCTCCTTACTCCCACCAATGATAGAATACCCGCCCTCCAGACTAAATACCAACTAACACCCCTGGTGATAATTACTGGTACCTGGAAAGGATTAACATCTGGTCTAGATACCCCCCTGGAACATGTTTTCACGCATGTATCCCCCCGGAAAGCCTTGGCTCCTTGTGTGTTCTTTTTTTGGCATAACGCATATTTGGGGTTTCATAGCAGGGATCCCTTCCCCCCCTCCCCTCTTTTTGCTATGTACGGTATTTCCCGTGGCAGTCCCACTAAATAATTACCGTTTGGGGTATTGACGTATATGAATGTATACCATGGTATGATATCATGGGATGGGGTCTGCACGCCGTTTGCTCTTCCATCTGTCATATACCAGGTACCAGGTACTGTATATACCCACGGTTTATATTTTTTCACAGATAGATACGCGCTCCCTGAATTTGGCAGCCTCAGATCTCGTTCTCCTCATATACAGGATGTACATCCTGCATGAGGATATATAAAACCCTCAAGTACGCGCGATCGCTGCTATCACACTCAGCTTGCAAATATGATTTTCGACGAAATCCTCGATCTTAGAGATGTTGTTTGTTTAATTTTTATAAATATTCATTAATAGCTCGGGTGTGGGCATAATGTGTACCGTTCCTTCGCGTACTGGTACTGCTGCGGTGCCGTAACATTTTGTACCTGGTGGGGTACATACGTACATACCAGGTGTATACTTGGTGTTTTCGTTGTTTTTAAGCCTGTTTTGTAGCCAATGAAAATGAGCTAAAGGAATGCGAGAGTGTGTACGAGTACCATCATCAACTCCTGTTGGTGAAGGAAGGAAGGAAGGAAGGACATGTGATAAATATATGATATATGCATGATATATGTATGATATGACATATCTGACCTCGGCCGGAAGTTCCCAACGATAAGGCAGAAGGAGGCGGAGATGAACCCAACGATCATCATCCACAGACCCACGGCCCTCCACTTTTTAGAGTCCACGAAGTCCACCTTGTGGGAACGCCTGGCCAAACAAGACAAGCACGAAACGAGATAAAAACAAAAGTATATACGGTAACCTCAATACTTCGAAGTATACTCAGTGAAATCACTAAAAACACTAAATTCACTAAAATCGCTAAAATCAATGACTTCAAACAATATCAATCAAGTCACAAAACAAAATAAATAAAAAACATGGCAGTAAAATCTGAAACAAGCAAATCGTACTCCGAGCATACAGCCAGCACGATATATACGATCAGAAAAACATTACACCAATGAACAAATAAGCAAGATCAATAACATGAAACGCGCGTTGTCCATCACGTTTTGGACACGAGTATTTTCTCGAGCTTCATTTTCGATAAATTCGATTTCGGAGCGCCTGATTCAGATATAAATCAATGTATTTTGTTTCCAGTGCCGGGTGTCAAGGTAGGTCTGAAATGAATGTGTCTGGTTTCGAGAACGGCTTCGATATGTTTTACTTCAATATACAATGGTCACGGTTCAAGAGCTATCTGGTGTCGGTTTAAGACAAGTACTGGTTTAAGAAAAGGTCAAAATGGCTTCACACGGCCACACAATAAGATATACTAGTGACCAGTATGTGATACCCATTCTAGGTTAAGAGCAAGGACTGGTTTAAGAGAGGTCACATGTCTTGACACGTCTTGACACGCCCATACTAAAAGCAACACACCAGCACGGAAGACCGTAGTAAATAGGACCCACGGTATGTTGACCTATTTAAGTAACAAAAGTAGGTCCTATTTACTATGGTCCCCTGAAACAACATAATGAGCACTTCGGTTCAAGAGAGGTTACACTTAAACAGGCCTGACACGTCCACTCCCCTCAAAAATCGTGACCTCCACGGTATAGATCAAATTTCGATACGTGTAATGCGTCTTCTGATTTCGATATCTTACAATTCGGCACAGATGATTTCGATATTTCATACCCCGACATGTTGGATTCAATATGATTTATTTCGACACGTTTGATTGCGGCATGTTTGATTTTGATTTGTCGGAGTCCACTACCCACCCTGCACCCTACCCTCCCGTTACGCTCACGTCACATCTCACCCTCCCTTCCCACTTGCAGCATACCACTCTCAACGGAAATATAAGCACCGTTGGGTTATAAATAGGAAGACCAAACGATCCTTACATTTCCGGCCATAGTGGTTACCATCGTCCTTCCTTCACCGCCCACGCCCACCAATCACATCTTGCCGTATGTGCGAAAATATAAGGGACCATTTGACTATTAATAATAGCACGCAAACGAACAGAGTGGTACACGCGTACGTACATGCGAGTAAAACCAAACGCCCCGGGGCGTACCTGCTAACGTAGCTATCGATGGCTTCCTTGCGTTTTCTTGACTTAGATCGACCCAGGTTGTAGCTGGTCGCAAGCTTTTTCAGCTCGCCCTTGCCGTGCCATTGCCTGTTCTGGTGCTTCCATCCGTGCTCGATCTAAGCCCGGGGGAGTGGGACGTAGGAAGGGGGGCAAGCAACAGTGGACGGGAGTGGGGGGGAGGGGAGAGGGGGGGGGAGGGAAGAAGTAATTCAGTTGAGTGTCGCCTTTGTTGGTCGTAAGCGTTGAGGCCGGGGGGGGGTTATCATTCAGCTGTGTCGTTCTTGCGTTGATCGTGTGCGTTGAGCCTGTGTGTGGGTTTTTGACAAGATAAAATGAGGTCGGTCGGTCGACTTCATGACATGCCTCCCTCGCATATGAAAGTAAAACCGTAGCAGAGCACGACAAGGTAAGCAAGCAAGTATATTGAGCCACTACATGTTTAGGAGAGTGGTGTGCGTCGCTTTTGTCGTTTTTGCCATGCACCCACCCCTGAGGCACACCAGCAACAAAAACTACCACTACAGTACGTACGTACGACTATGTAGGACTATGTAGGACTGTAGGACTAAAGCATTCAATGTATTGAGGCGTTTTTGTTTGTATCGGGCGGGGACCGGTCGCGAGGACGGGAGGCATATTTCCCCGTAATCTGTTATGATCTGCGCCATCTGTTACGGGGGACCATAGTAAATAGGACCTACGGTATACACTAAAACCTCTATATTCCAGTATTTTTACTAAGCACATTTGGTCCTGATTACTACTGTCTTCCCCTGAAATGGACACTATATACTTCAAGTATAGCTCGTACGTAAAACAGCTCAGTGTCACCTTCTTTTCTCCAGCTGCGTGGTGGAAGCTAGGGTGCACGTGATGGCGTTGCTGCGGGGGAAGCGATCGGGCAAGCACGGGGGCGAGAGGGGGGGGGTCAAAACGACATGGTAGACGCATCTCGAGGACACTACCGAACAGCAATAAGTGTTATATCGTCCGCCCGTGGGAGGCCGAAAACAATTGAATGGCTGCACTTGTAACAGAAACTACTGTAGTTACTCGCACGCGTAAAATGGATGGTCATGTATTTAGCTTCAGGACGAAAAAAGTTACTCTCTCTTGTTACGTTTTCTTCTGGCATACCGGTGCAAGAAAGAGAGCGTGAGGGAGAAAAAACTGACGGAAACCGACAAGTACAAATGCTGCACGCACACTATATGAGCAATACAAAATGAAGGTATGTATCGGGGGGGGGGGGAGAGAAAGGTTGACACCTCTGACCACGGTGTCCGAGACATCGTTTCTTGTAAAAAAAGCTGCAAGCTGAGCTGAAAAAGAAACAAAAACAACAATCCCATGTAAATGAAAGAAAGAACGAATCTCTACTCGTAGGCCAACCTCTAGCCCTAGCTACAGTAGTATTGACATCGACCTTCAGCACTATTTAATACCAGTAGCTAATAGTCGCCCCACTGCCAACCGGAACATTGATCCTCAATCTCAATCGGGACATTTTGACATCGACCTCCAGCACTATTTCATAGCTAATAGTCACCCCACTGCCAACCGAAACATTGACCCTCAAGCTCAACCGGGACAACGACCTTTACCACTAACCGTCGCAATGATCTCAATAGGAACACTCAAAGAGTGAAACGGCTGGTACTAGGGTCGCAATTTGTCTCACTGACGGGGCTCCTAAGCCTGCCTCAACGAATAAAATATCCCAGGATTCAACGGATAAAAATATCCCAGGATTCAACGGATAAACGAGCTCAATATATTTGGATCCCATGTGTACTGTTAAAACAAACTACCTGGTATTGGTTACCAGGTACATATATAGGTAGCCCATGCCATTGCCTATTGTCTAGCGGGAGCGCGTACGAGTAGCAGACAATCTGGTTCCAAGTCGGTTTTTGTGCGTGAGGTATAGAGGTCCTCACGGGAGTTACCGGATAAAAATGACGTCGCGGGTCATACCCCTACAGTGTGGGCAGAGAAGTTAACAGCCAACTACAGTAGCTGACTTAAAATTATTACCGATACAAAACACAGAACCCCGCAAGTTACCGCACGCAACCAACCGTACCAACATACCTGGCCAACTAATAACTAGTCGGCGACTAATAGTCAGCCAAACCACAGCCCTATATACTAACCATGGAACTTACCTAGTCAACTGATAAACTAGTGGGCGACCTCCAGTCAGCCAACTCACAGCCCTTTATACTAATCATGGAACCTACCTGGCCAACTAATAACTAGTCGGCGACTAATAGTCAGCCAAGCCACAGCCCTATATACTAACCATGGAACTTACCTAGCCAACTGATAGACTAGTGGGCTACTTACAGTCAGCCAACTCACGGCCCTTTATACTAACCATGGAACCTACCTGGCCAACAAATAACTGCTCGGCGACTAAGAGTCAGCCTAGCCACAGCCCTATATACTAATCATGGAACTTACCTAGCCAACTGATAGACTAGTTGACGACTTAGTCAGCCAACTCACAGCCCTATATACTAATCATGGAACCTACCTAGCCAACTCATATACTAGTCGACGAGTGATGGGCAGCCAAGCCGCAAGTCTACCTACGGTACAGTTGGCATGTGTCGAAACGCAACCTGTAACACTGACCTCGGCCGGCACTTCCTTCTTGTGGTGGAATGCCTTGTGGTGGTGCCTTGCGCCCCTCTCCGGCACCTATGTTACGGTAACGGTATCAGTAACAATGATGTGTGGGTAACAGTAACGGTAACAGTGACAGCAACGGTAACAGTGACAGCAACGGTAACATTAACAGTAACAGTAACGGTAACAGTAACAGCAACCGTAACGGTAACGGTAACTGTAACAGTGACGGTAACAGTTACAGTAACGGTAACAGTAACGGCAACAGTAACTGTAACGACAACAGCACCAGTAAGTGACGGTAACGGTAACAGTAACGGTAACTATATCAGTAACGGTAACAGTACCAGTAAGTGGCAGTAACGGTAACGGTAACTGAAACGGAATCAGTAATAGTGACGTGTGGGTAACAGTAACAGTAACGGTAACAGTTAACGGCAACGGTAACTGTAACGGTAACAATAACGGTAAAATAACCGTAACGGTAACGGTGGGAAGGGAGGGGGCGGCGAAGCGGGGCACGGCAAACACGGCTGTCAAATGTCTTCGGGACTTGAAAGGGGGGAAATTGGCAATGAAAAACGGCGACTAAAGCAACCATCACTGCATGATTTAAGGATGATACATACAAATTGGTGTCCAAGTTATCATACAATGCCAGGAGTCGAACGGCACGGCGATAACATGTATTACGCAGCTTGCTAAGTTGAGTAGCCATCGACTAGGAGTAGTCCATTGGTGTCAGCCGATGTCGGGCGAGGAGTCCCGTGAGGCAAGGCCGTAGCGCAACCCTTTCTCACACCGGAAACAACAGAGCGAGGTGCTTCTTAACGCCGTTCCACCAATCTCGCAACCACATCCCTACCCCTCCCCACCCCCCGCCATTTCACCAACCAGGCATTGTAGGTATGCGAGGGTCTATAGTCATACGACTACGGCCATGCACGACATGAGTACTCACCCGCGAATCCCCTCCCCGTCCCCCTTCCACTCTCACCTTCGCCCCAACCTCATCCTCTACCGTTGCCGCCACCTTCTTGGCCCGCTTCTGGTGGTGCCCGTGGCCCCTACGGTGGGCGTCCCTGGACTTAGCGGCATCCCGGTCGATCTCTTCCCGAGTCCTCCTCGCCGCCGGTGTCTCCACATTCTTCACTCGGTTCTAATGCACGAAAGGAAGATGGCAAATGACAACGAATCAAATAATGTTTTGGAATGACAACGAATGAGCGGGGTGTGTGAGGGCGGTGGGGGGGTGTACTTCATTTTCATGCATGGCCGTAGTCGTATGACCATAGACCCTCGCATCCCTACAATGCCGGGACGGAGCATGTCGGGTTTTCACCGACCAGGCAGACATTGCTAGCACCAAGCGCGAAGCGG
>MEHQ01002546.1:22843-228762 GCA_008828725.1 Saccharina japonica
GGGCGTCCTTAGACTTAAGAGGCATCACGGTCGATCTCTTGCCGAGTAGTCTTTGACGCCGCAGTATCCACATTTTTTACGAGCACTCGGTTTTAATGTACAAGTAGCAGATGGCAGAGGACAAAAACTAAATGGTTTTGGGGTGAGGGGGGGGGGGGTGAGGGGGCGGGGCGATGGTGTTCCCAAGACGTAGAGGCGTTACGTTCGATCTCTTGCCGAGTCCTATTTACCGCCGGAGTATCCACATGGTTCACTCGGTTATACCCGGAATATTATACGAAGTATATCATACGAGTTGCAGATGAAAAAAAACAAAGGAAATTCACATGAGGGCGGAGTTGGGGGATTGGGAGTCGAGGGGGGGGTAGGGGCGTAGCCGTGGGAGGATCCACAATTTGACCCGGTTCTATTATGTAAGTGGCAGATGCCAAAAAGAAAAGGACAGTTCGGGGGGGCGGGGAGTCGGAAGGGCGGGATGGGGTGGTCATGGCTGGCTGGGGAGGGCATCGGGAGGCGACGGGAAGCGCGTGAAAAAAAAAACGAATGATGGAAGCTAAGAAACGTCAATGGTGTAACATGGAGTGGGATCTTTGAGCAGGGCGACAACGAGGAGGGACTCACGACACCTCAAAGAGGAAAAGGAAAGTGCACACGAGTCGTGGCGGACACACTTTGAAACACACAAGCACAGCTTCCACGTCGCTTCCCAACTCCCATGCGGTTACATTTTGCAAGTTCCACGACTCTTTTCAAGTCGTGGTTGTTGTACACCTTTTGCTAATTCCGACGCAAATTCCATACGGGTACGTACGTATCCCTTTCCGACTTTCAAAAACGTGGCGGTTACACTTTTCAAGATTGAAACGAAACGTTCCACCCCTCGGATAGATCATGATCTAGATCATCTATTGTAGTTCCCTAGATCATCTAGTTCCTCACCTACAGTTGTGAATGGTTGTGCAGGATCTGCGTAGCACAGGTCCAGCCTTAAGAAATGAGTCCTACTATAGATCGTGCAGATTATACGGGTCCCACCCGGCAACGCGAGCTAGATACATGCATACATACACAATCAGGAACATACCTGCCCTGAAACATCCAAATCATGATCTAACAGTACGTGATCAAACAGTACATGATCTGTGCATGATCTGTACATGATCTGTACATGATATGTTGATGATCTGTCCGAGGTGTGAAAACATTCACGTCCCTTCCGAAATTGTGGCGGTCACACTTGTGATTGCCGAAACGCACCTTCCACGTGAGCAGTTTCCGCCTAGCTCCCGCCGCCCCGGCGTGAACAAACTCGCCAAGGGTTTCATAGTCGCGGCCCCCTTCTGATGCCCCCGCCTCCCCGTCCGCTGGCAAACCCTCTCGTCTTGCCTCGTCCTCCCCCGAGAGGTGCTCCTCGTCGACACTCTCCAAGCCTGAGGGTATATACATATGTCCGTGTATGTTCGTGTATGTGTGTGTATTGGTGTGTGTATGTGCATGTATGCGCGTGTATGTACTTGATTCCTGTATGCTACACGAGGCACCGTCACAAACGACCAACCCCTTATGAGGTACAGTTGCCCATTGTCCAATGGTCTTGGGGTCGCTTCCAATAAGCGATGAGTGTCAGGGCAGAAACCTTGTACGTATAAATATCAAGCACCAAGTACACATCATACCAGCGTATCATATAATATGATTCAACTGCTGCTAAACACCTGGCACCTGGTACGTACGAGTACGTAGTGTACAGGTATATACCAGCATATCATATGATCCAACTGCTGCTAAATACCTGGTAGTGTATAGGTGTATTGGTAGACGTGCACACGTGGTACCTGGCCACACAAAACCCCGCCAACCATTGCAATACGCGTCGCTCGTGACTTCATGTCCTTGGTCCATCTAACACCAACACATTGTGGGCAAACAATGGTTGTAACTGACTATTACTGACTATAATTTAATAGCATATGATCAACTGAGGACCCACCCAATAAGGCGCGTGCCTTATAAGGCATACCATATCACCCAGTAAGGCATGCATTTTCACCCAATAAGGCATGCCTGTCTATTACTAGTAGTATACCTCTCAACTGAGGACCTGCCCAATAAGGCATGTGCCTTATAAGGCATGCCTCTTCACCCAATAAGGCATGCATCTTCACCCAATAGGGCATGCATCATCACCCAATAAGGCATGCATTATCACCCAATAAGCCATGTGCCTTGTAAGGCGTGCCTTATAGCTGGAACAACACCTTATGTTTTACTGCACTATAATATGGCATTGTGGATCGGGTTGCGTAGCGCTTTCAGTTTACCACATCAAATATACAAGGTATACAGTATACGTTCACCAGAAAAGAAAGAGAAAAAAAATAGACTGTTCCTCACCTCCCACAGAAGAAATGGTCCTGCCTCCCGCCTTCTTCATCTCCGCCTCCTTCTTCAGCTGATCCAGGCGGTCTTGCAAGTTCTTCAGCGAACCATTCCAAAGAAACGTGCAAAAAACGGTCCACAGAACGGTACCGGCGAAAACAATAAGAGCGCGGGGGGGGGGCGAAACGCAGTTAAAAAATGGCTACCAGGTACTGGTACCTGGCAAAAGGGTGAGCGGGAACAAGTGGAGATTGAGATCGACCATGAAATTGAAAATGAGGTAAGGGAGAGGGAAAATACTAACAAGGTGCGTTCGCAAAAATACTACCATGGCATATACCAGGAACCTAGTACCTGGCATGAGGTAAGCGAGAACAAACTTGTATCAAGATCAGGGTCAAGATCGAGCTTGAAACTGAGATAAGGGAGAGGGAAAACACAAAGAGCAGGTACAAAATTACGTATGTATTAAGGCAAGAGAGAACAAATTGAGATCAAGATCGAGATTGCGATCGAGAATGCGATTGACATACGGGAAAGGGAACACAAAAAAGAAAAATGCGGTAACAAGTGCCTAACAGATGGTACCTGGTACCGGCAAGGCGGGAGCGAATGGAGATCGAAATCGAGATCGAGGCGAGGGACACAGGGGATATACAAACAAAATTCTGTAACAAACGACTACCAGGGACCTGGTACCAGGAAAGCGAGCACAAACGGAGACCGAGATGGAGATCAAGATGAAGATCGAGCTATTCGTACGTGAAAAACAAGAACCGGGTACGTAGCTCGCGCAGTAGCGAAAGAACAAAGGCAAGAAAATAGACACGCGCATACCCACAATGTACCACCCTATGACCCTAACCCTCGAAAAAAAACACCCACAGAATAGGTACTGCGTGCGGACCAAAAACTCACGCGGGCGCGCGAGAGGAGCGGTGACATTATGCGACTGAAACGAAGCAATGCGGCGGGGCTACCAGCCTCTTGGGGCCCAGAGATGGCGACAGAACGAATGATAAATTTGGTATTACCAAATTACTACTACAAGTGCTGGAAGCGTGAAGCAGGATTCGTACCAGTACGTACAGAAGGAACAGGTTGCGCCAGTTCGGCGCGACTGCTTGCATTGTATAAATACGTGTCGGGGTATGAATATCAGGTTTACAATGCCCCACCCAATCAGGTGGCGATGTTTTTTGTTATCTCAAGTCCCAAAACGGCGATGTAGCAGGTAGCAAGTACTGACCTTCATCTCCTCGTCCGTGTCTGCGGCTGCGTCCGCGGCTGCGCCCGCGGCTTCCGCGGCTGCGGCTACGGCTCCCTCCTGACAGAGTGGTGGCACAGAGTGGTGGCACAGAGTGTTGTCACAGAGTGTTGTCACAGAGTGCTGTCACACACAAGAGTGTTGTCACACACAAGAGTGTTGTCACACACAAGAGTGTTGTCACACACAAGAGTATTGTCACATAATGTTGTCATAAAGGTATTGTGTTGTGATTGTCACACAGTGTTGCCACGTGTTGCTACAGAGTGTTGTCACAGGATGTTGGCACATCGTGTTCTTTTAGCTACATGTTACAGAGTGATGTCAATAGAGTGTTGTCATAGAATGGTTGTCATAGAGTGGTTTGTCACAGGGTGTTGTCACAAAGTGCTGTCCCAAAGTGTTATCACCGCGTATTGTCACTTGTTGCTACAGAGTGTTGTCACAAAGGTGTTGTGTTGTTATATTCACAAAGTGTTGCGACAAAGTGTTGTGTTGTCATTGCCACCGAGGAAACAACGCTGTTGCAGAGTCCATATATTCAACTCGACCTTGTTTTTTTCATCAAACATGAATCTTGTGCTTGACGGGTCGGAGGTTAACATCCCGGAACTTCCTGCCAAATCGAATGCAGCTCGATTCTTGATTAAAAAAAAAAAACCACTGCATTCAACATTGTTCTTCGTTCACAAACGGGCGCTACCTGTCGTCAACTTGAGCGCGTTGGGGGAATAACGCGGACGGTACAGCAGAATAGTTAAAAATAAAGTTTCGAGTAAATTTGATGAAAACTGCCGACAAAGTCAACAGTGCAATCTAAAGCAAAAAAAAAAAAAAAAAAGGTCACTTCGAAAAGGGTCCCAATAATTTATTAATAGGAGCTGTCAAAATTAGAAACCCGCCTTCACTCGTAATGTGTTGATTGGTGCTTGACACCAAGATACGATTGCGATGGCAGTTTCATTGTATTCTCGGGAGTTCCAGTGAGAATTAGGCGTTGCTTTTGTTTGGCCACATTAAGAGCCACATTAAGAATTTGCACGTGAGCTTGCTCTCGCTGCCCAACTTGATGTGTCTCTTTGTGCTACGTATGCTTCATCCTGTACGTGTCAAGGGTGCATACTCGATTACAAGGTTTATGTCAAGGTGCTTCCGAGCCTCCTTTCTCTTTCGTTTCGCACTATAATTGCCCACGCTTTGGGGGCAATCCAATATCATGGGATTGCACACAAGATGGTATTGCAGAGCAATGGGATCGTACACAAAAATGGGATTGCAGACCTGTATGGGGTTGCAAATACGGGCAGCTTCTCATCTGAGGAGTATACTACTAGTCATGAGTAGTCAGTAATAGTCAGCAATAGCCGGGAATAGTCGCCAACAGTCAGTAATAGTCAAGTCACAACCATTGTTTTGGTCCGAAAGCACCCCCTCTATCATCCCGCACGGGTGTAGAGGCATGGCAGACGCACAGCACTCGAAACAGCCGGCAAGATTATCAGGTTTCCCACCCACCCACCCACCCACCCACCCGAAAACAGCTGACAAGAGTATCAGGTATCCCACCTACGCACCCGCCCACACTATCCCCGATGGCACTCACCGAAAGGTCTTTTTGGGCTTCCCCGCGTTCAAGCTTCGGGCGGTCATCTTCCTTTTGTTCCACCCTGCGCCGATACGAAGAAGCGCAACACCAACAAAACGGGGTCAGGGGACGGAAAATCAACAAAAAAAGGGTTTAGGGGATGGAAACCCAAGACAACGGGAACAGGGGATGGGCACCAAGATAACGAGGACAGGGGATGGAGAACCAACAAAACGGGGATAGGGGACGGGAAATGAAGAAAACGGGGACAGGGGATGGAAACCACGATAACGTGGACAGGGGATGGAAAACCGAGAAAACGGGGACAGGGAAATGAAGAAAACGGGGACAGGGGATGGACAATCAAGGAAACGGGGATAGGGGATGGAAGATAAAACAAGCGGGAACAGGGGACGGAGAACCAAAAAAACGGGGAGAGAGGGGAAGGAAACCAATAAATCGGGGGCAAGGGACGGAAACCAAGAAAACGGGGAGAGAGGGGACGGAAAATCAAGCAAACGGGGACATGTGACGGAAAATCAAGAAAACGGGGACAGGGGATGGACAGGCGTTAACCCTTTTACTGCTGCACTGTAAAGAAACGTACCTGGTATACCTATATACCTCTAATTCCAAGTAATTTGACCTCCAAACTGGAGTGCAGCGCTAAGCGGGTAAGAAAGCAGCAGCAGCAGCAGCAGCAGCAGCCCTTTCACATTTAGCGGCACCACTTCCTCAGCCGCCATTACCACTGCCAACGCCCAACACCACCAGCAACACCACCATCCTCACCATCAGCACCACCAACAACACCTTACACCAACACAATAGTATTTCACGGCCACATCACCTCCTCCACCACCACCACCACCACTACCACCACTACCACCATCATCACCACTCTTGTTGCACTATGGTTGCACTATGGTTGCATTACGGCTGCACTATGGTTGCACGAGACAACGGATTCACCCTTAACCCAATTAAATCAAACATATTTTTGAGGACCAACGCCCAAACGGGTAGGGTGGATCGTAACTGATCCGAGTCTGGCGGGAAGGCTTCTTGGCCTGGGTTTTTGTTGGTGGATGAGCTGCGGCAAGTTCCACACTAGCCGGAGAGTTTACTCTTCGGGTGGCTATCCCCACCGCACCGGGCCCCTTCGGGGGTCAGGTCGGGTCAACATGCTCAAGTCTTCGGAGTTGTAAGCAGCAAGGGCTGATACTTCCGAGGGGACATGGAGTGAATTGACACACGACACGCAGTGAGACGTGGAAGTGTGGAGGGCGTAAGCTTTATTTTGACCCATCCGCGGGAGGATATTAAAAAAAAAATAAAAAAAATCAAACATCATTCTCCCGAACCTAACCCTGACCCTATCCCTTAACTCAATCGAACACCCCCGCACCCAATCGAACACCACCATGTGCCCTTAACCCCCCACGTATTTGGGGGCAAACTACTTGGAATTAGTGTAGGACATTTTTTCAGTTCTGAATGGGATCAGCTGACCCTATAAACCTAACCCAATGAAACACCCCTCCTTTAGCAATACCACTACTTCTTTACTTGAGTCTCCGAACAAACACTCTGGTCGGAAATATAAGGCCCGTTTATACAAAAACAGGAAGACCAAACGGACCTTATATTTCCGTCCCAGAAACGCGTCACCAGCAAAACCGAAAACTTCGCCTCGACAAAAAAAAACACGGCACCGGCGGTACGAGACAATCCAAAACGCCCTTGGGAGTTCCTCACTTGGGAGGAGGCTGTCTGCTGTCGGGGTCGTCCGGAGATACTTTCTTGCGGTCGTGAAGGTTGTTGCCTATTTGCCTCGTCTGCTGGTCAGCTCTGTGCTTGTTCTGATGTTTTCTGGACGCCTGGTGCAGGCGGCCAAAGGTATGGGGATGGTTCATCGAGGCGGGGAATTATCAGGCAAGCTGACGTGCAAGGTTAAAAAAAAAGCGAGAAGGCAAGGGTACACGCAAAAAAAAATGACACCCCACTCCTTTTTTTCTTTTTCTTCTTTTTAGTCCCAGACAAGGGAGGGGCAAACACTAAAATCAAGTACTCCGTAAAAAAAAAAAAAAACTGTTTCGTTTATTTTCTGAACAAAAATCCCAACCCGCTACGTACGTACTCGTAGTTTGTTTTCAATTCCTACATGGTGACGAGTGTGGCTCAGTTTTTGTGGGTTGTTCGCTTACCCCGGGAGAAGGTGCTCCGTTTTTGTTCACAATCAATATGTAATAGTAACATCACTTAAATCGCCTCAAGAACTGGTCTCATATTTGGGGACAACATACTTGAAATTAGTGTGGGAACATGTTTTCAGTTCTGAATGGGTTAAATCGCCTTACACAAAAATAACAATAAGTTCAATTACACCACATTAGTACATAGCTCTCGTGTTTACGTAGAACTTTTGCCCACCCCTACCTATACACCCGGTAGACCGTAAAGAGGTAAAGGGCGTTGAGTTCGCACAGGGGGGGGGGTGCGATATCAGCGCTTGTTTTCTCGACAGCGGTAAGGGTGTTATTAATACGAGTCGAAGATTCTATTTTTGGAAGGCTCTCGACCGAACCTTAACCTTTCCGAAAGCACCTTGTTCGGTATTGCCAACCTTACCCTTCCCGATCTGGAAAAATCGAGTTTCAACGGTCTTTACGGCCGCACCCCCGTGTACGAACTCAACGGTCTTCAGTACCTTTACGGCAACTTATTGTTTTCCAGCTAAACCCTTCAACGGTCGGACTGTGTGTGAGTTTTCGCTGTACTTCACAGGCAAATAAATACCAGTTGTATTAAGTTGTTGCGGCAAAGTAAGCCCACAAACGGACTTTATTATCACGGGGGACCACAATAAGTAGGATCAAATATTGTTAGTAGTGAAAATAGGTAAGTACGAATATATATAGGTGTTTGTGCTTCCCGTAGGTTCTATTTACTATGGTATGCTCCCCCGACTCCAATACCATGTACAAGGAGCGGAAAGCAGTCAGTTCAGCCAATCAAACACCAGGATACATACTACACGTACCAGGTAGGCAATAAGTGACGCGGTACGTACGTACAAGGGAAGAACGCCGCTCCACCTAGAGGCTCATCCCGCGGCCCGAAGCCAACATGCGTCTACAGTACTGCAACCCCAATGACCCACAAAATATAACATAACGATAAAAATCGAATCGAGCATTTCTCACTTTCTAAACCGACCGCAACAAGCTGCCACCATGACAATGACATTTGTACACACGGTCACTCAGTGAGTCAGCATCTGGTGGTACGTTCATTTCGGCCGAGGGTGATAGAAATACCAATCTTTGATTTCACGACGCCGGTCGACGGTATCTGTTGTTTACACAATAAGAGGCATACACGACTATACCCGGAAATATAAGGACCATTTCAGTATAAAAATGAACACCGAAGGGTCTTATATTTCTGGACAAAGTGGTACATGATGTCAGTTTTTCACTTGCTGACGCAGCAGCATCCTCATGCCTCCCCGTCACCACCATAGGACTGCACACGCCGTTGATCCAACAGCAAGTTAACCCAAAAACGGAACAGAAACCAGATACCATGCAAGTCCGAAGTCATGTTTAAAAAAAAAAACGAATTTCGCAAAAAAACGACAAATCGAAGCAAGAGGNCACACACAAGAGTGTTGTCACACACAAGAGTATTGTCACATAATGTTGTCATAAAGGTATTGTGTTGTGATTGTCACACAGTGTTGCCACGTGTTGCTACAGAGTGTTGTCACAGGATGTTGGCACATCGTGTTCTTTTAGCTACATGTTACAGAGTGATGTCAATAGAGTGTTGTCATAGAATGGTTGTCATAGAGTGGTTTGTCACAGGGTGTTGTCACAAAGTGCTGTCCCAAAGTGTTATCACCGCGTATTGTCACTTGTTGCTACAGAGTGTTGTCACAAAGGTGTTGTGTTGTTATATTCACAAAGTGTTGCGACAAAGTGTTGTGTTGTCATTGCCACCGAGGAAACAACGCTATTGCAGAGTCCATATATTCAACTCGACCTTGTTTTTTTCATCAAACATGAATCTTGTGCTTGACGGGTCGGAGGTTAACATCCCGGAACTTCCTGCCAAATCGAATGCAGCTCGATTCTTGATTAAAAAAAAAAAACCACTGCATTCAACATTGTTCTTCGTTCACAAACGGGCGCTACCTGTCGTCAACTTGAGCGCGTTGGGGGAATAACGCGGACGGTACAGCAGAATAGTTAAAAATAAAGTTTCGAGTAAATTTGATGAAAACTGCCGACAAAGTCAACAGTGCAATCTAAAGCAAAAAAAAAAAAAAAAAAAAAAGGTCACTTCGAAAAGGGTCCCAATAATTTATTAATAGGAGCTGTCAAAATTAGAAACCCGCCTTCACTCGTAATGTGTTGATTGGTGCTTGACACCAAGATACGATTGCGATGGCAGTTTCATTGTATTCTCGGGAGTTCCAGTGAGAATTAGGCGTTGCTGTTGTTTGGCCACATTAAGAGCCACATTAAGAATTTGCACGTGAGCTTGCTCTCGCTGCCCAACTTGATGTGTCTCTTTGTGCTACGTATGCTTCATCCTGTACGTGTCAAGGGTGCATACTCGATTACAAGGTTTATGCCAAGGTGCTTCCGAGCCTCCTTTCTCTCCCGTTTCGCACTATAATTGCCCACGCTTTGGGGACAATCCAATATCATGGGATTGCACACAAGATGGTATTGCAGAGCAATGGGATCGTACACAAAAATGGGATTGTAGACCTGTATGGGGTTGCAAATACGGGCAGCTTCTCATCTGAGGAGTATACTACTAGTCATGAGTAGTCAGCAATAGTCAGCAATAGCCGGGAATAGTCGCCAACAGTCAGTAATAGTCAAGTCACAACCATTGTTTTGGTCCGAAAGCACCCCCTCTATCATCCCGCACGGGTGTAGAGGCATGGCAGACGCACAGCACTCGAAACAGCCGGCAAGAGTATCAGGTTTCCCACCCACCCACCCACCCACCCACCCGAAAACAGCTGACAAGAGTATCAGGTATCCCACCTACGCACCCGCCCACACTATCCCCGATGGCACTCACCGAAAGGTCTTTTTGGGCTTCCCCGCGTTCAAGCTTCGGGCGGTCATCTTCCTTTTGTTCCACCCTGCGCCGATACGAAGAAGCGCAACACCAACAAAACGGGGTCAGGGGACGGAAAATCAACAAAAAAAGGGTTTAGGGGATGGAAACCCAAGACAACGGGAACAGGGGATGGGCACCAAGATAACGAGGACAGGGGATGGAGAACCAACAAAACGGGGATAGGGGACGGGAAATGAAGAAAACGGGGACAGGGGATGGAAACCACGATAACGTGGCAGGGGATGGAAACCGAGAAAACGGGGATAGGGAAATGAAGAAAACGGGGACAGGGGATGGACAATCAAGGAAACGGGGATAGGGGATGGAAGATAAAACAAGTGGGAACAGGGGACGGAGAACCAAAAAAACGGGGAGAGAGGGGAAGGAAACCAATATATCGGGGGCAAGGGACGGAAACCAAGAAAACGGGGAGAGAGGGGACGGAAAATCAAGCAAACGGGGACATGTGACGGAAAATCAAGAAAACGGGGACAGGGGATGGACAGGCGTTAACCCTTTTACTGCTGCACTGTAAAGAAACGTACCTAGTATACCTATATACCTCTAATTCCAAGTAATTTGACCTCCAAACGGGAGTGCAGCGCTAAGCGGGTAAGAAAGCAGCAGCAGCAGCAGCAGCCCTTTCACATTTAGCGGCACCACTACCTCAGCCGCCATTACCACTGCCAACGCCCAACAACAACAACAACAACACCAGCAACACCACCACCATCACCATCAGCACCACCAACAGCAACACCTTACACCAACACAATAGTATTTCACGCGCACATCACCTCCTCCACCACCACCACTACCACCATCATCACCACCACTATTGTTGAAATATGGTTGCACTATGGTTGCAATATGGTTGCAAAACGGCTGCACTATCGTTGCACGAGACAAAATGGAATCACCCTTAACCCAATTCGATCAAACGTCATTCTCCCGAACCTAACCCTGACCCTATCCCTTAACTCAATCGAACACCCCCGCACCCAATCGAACACCACCACGTGCCCTTAACCCCCCACGTATTTGGGGGCAAACTACTTGGAATTAGTGTAGGACATTTTTTCAGTTCTGAATGGGATCAGCTGACCCTATAAACCTAACCCAATGAAACACCCCTCCTTTAGCAATACCACTACTTCTTTACTTGAGTCTCCGAACAAACACTCTGGTCGGAAATATAAGGCCCGTTTATACAAAAACATGAAGACCAAACGGACCTTATATTTCCGTCCCAGAAACGCGTCACCAGCAAAACCGAAAACTTCGCCTCGACAAGAAAAAACACGGCACCGGCGGTACGAGACAATCCAAAACGCCCTTGGGAGTTCCTCACTTGGGAGGAGGCTGTCTGCTGTCGGGGTCGTCCGGAGATACTTTCTTGCGGTCGTGAAGGTTGTTGCCTATTTGCCTCGTCTGCTGGTCAGCTCTGTGCTTGTTCTGATGTTTTCTGGACGCCTGGTGCAGGCGGCCAAAGGTATGGGGATGGTTGATCGAGGCGGGGAATTATCAGGCAAGCTGACGTGCAAGGTTAAAAAAAAAGCGAGAAGGCAAGGGTACACGCAAAAAAAAATGACACCCCACTCCTTTTTTTTTTTTTCTTCTTTTTAGTCCCAGACAAAGGAGGGGCAAAAACTAAAATCAAGTACTCCGTAAAAAAAAAAAAAAAAACTGTTTCGTTTATTTTCTGAACAAAAATCCCAACCCGCTACGCACGTACTCGTAGTTTGTTTTCAATCCCTACATGGTGACGAGTGTGGCTCAGTTTTTGTGGGTTGTTCGCTTACCCCGGGAGAAGGTGCTCCGTTTTTGTTCACAATCAATATGTAATAGTAACATCACTTAAATCGCCTCAAGAACTGGTCTCATATTTGGGGACAACATACTTGAAATTAGTGTGGGAACATGTTTTCAGTTCTGAATGGGTTAAATCGCCTTACACAAAAATAACAATAAGATCAATTACACCACATTAGTACATAGCTCTCGTGTTTACGTAGAACTTTTGCCCACCCCTACCTATACACCCGGTAGACCGTAAAGAGGTAAAGGGCGTTGAGTTCGCACAGGGGGGGGGGTGCGATATCAGCGCTTGTTTTCTCGACAGCGGTAAGGGTGTTATTAATAGAGTGTTTGCGTTTTTTTTTTTTTACTTTTACTTCTCTAAAAATTCTGCCGAAGGAAGGATTTGAGGTAAATTTTTGAAAAAACGGCAAAAATTTACTTTAGAGAAGTATGTTTTTGATCAAAAGTTACGGTAACTTTTGTCTCTCAGTTTGATTGGCCTACACGCACCGAGCATTCTACCGACGCAGAACGCCCCAAATTATGGGAGATGTCTCCATGTCTCCCATAGGCCCCAACCTTGCTGCTTGCTCTACACAACACAACAACCGGTGGGAGCACAGAGGCTCGGGAGGTGTGCTACAGCAGTATGATACGGACAAGCGGTGCTGGATTTTGCTAACGGGGCGCCGGCGGACTGCTGGCGGCCCGCTACGGTACGCTCTCGCCGGCTTGGTGTCGTGGAGGATGCGCTGTTCAGAAGAACTACTCGTACGAGTTACTCGTACGAGTCGTATGGAGACGTACTCGTACCGCCTTGCTTGTAGAGCGCGACAGGATGACAGATCGCCGTGTATCATTTCAATTTCACCACACTGCGGTAGCAGCACTAGCAGCACTAGCAGCAGCGGCGGCGCGCCGCCACGGTCTATATATGTCGGGCGCCGGTCGGGCTTGGAGCGGAGCGTGCCGGCGCGGTGTCGCGCGTAGGTCGTGGGCAGCAGCAGGAGCAGCACACGACGACAAGAATAGTTGGACCCAAAATCGAAAAAAGCGAAAACGGAAGCTGTTGCTTCTGCTGCTCTGCTGCTGCTCTGCTGCTGTTGCTGCTGCTGTTGCTGCCGCTGCTGCTGGGGCTGCCGCTGCTGCTGGGGCTGCCGCCACGTAGCTGCAGCCACCGGTGCTGCTGCTTGCGGTCGTGGGATTGCAGCTGCGGCACTGCGGTCATACCCCTGCCGCCGCCACCGTTGCTGGGCTGCCGTTCCTCTCGTACGCTACTTTTTGTTTTCGTTGTTTCTTTGGTTTGCCGCATTGCCTCACCCCATTTCCCTTATTATTTTCGGAGGCGTCGCCTGCAGGATTTTGTTTACTTCTATCGCAAACACACCGAAACCATGAGGGGAAGGGATTCACTTTTTTTAGCGGAAGGAAAGTATATTTTTTTTTTACTTCTATCGCAAACACTCTAATACAAGTCGAAGATTCAATTTTCGGAAGGCTCTCGACCGAACCTTAACCTTTCCGAAAGCACCTTGTTCGGTATTGCCAACCTTAACCTTCCCGATCTGGAAAAATCGAGTTTCAACGGTCTTTACGGCCGCACCCCCGTGTACGAACTCAACGGTCTCCAGTACCTTTACGGCAACTTGTTTTCCAGCTAAACCCTTCAACGGTCGGACTGTGTGTGAGTTTTCGCTGTACTTCACAGGCAAATAAACACCAGTTGTATTAAGTTGTTGCGGCAAAGTAAGCCCACAAACGGATTTTATTATCACGGGGGACCACAATAACTAGGATCAAATATTGTTAGTGAAAATAGTGAAAATAGATAAGTATATATAGGTGTTTGTGCGTACCGTAGGTTGTGTTTACTAGTGTTTACTATGGTATGCTCCCCCGACTCCAATACCATGTACAAGCAGCGGAAAGCAGTCAGTTCAGCCAATCAAACACCAGGATACATACTACACGTACCAGGTAGGCAATAAGTGACGCGGTACGTACGTACCAGGGAAGAACGCCGCTCCACCTAGAGGCTCATCCCACGGCCCGAAGCCAACATGCGTCAACAGTACTGCAACCCCAATGACCCACAAAATATAACATAACGATACAAATCGAATCGAGCATTTCTCACTTTCTAAACCGACCGCAACAAGCTGCCACCATGACAATGACATTTGTACACACGGTCACTCAGTGAGTCAGCATCTGGTGGTACGTTCATTTCGGCCGAGGGTGATAGAAATACCAATCTTTGATTTCACGACGCCGGTCGACGGTATCTGTTTTTTACACAATAAGAGGCATACACGACTATACCCGGAAATATAAGGACCATTTCAGTATAAAAATGAACACCGAAGGGTCTTATATTTCTGGACAAAGTGGTACAGTATGTACTACAGTAGGTATAATGTATGAAAGCACTGGCTCAAAACCGTCGTTGCTGTGAGAAGAAAAAGCGACGCCCCCTCCCTCCCTCCCTCCCTCCCTCCCTCCCTCCCTCCTCCCTCAATGGTCAGATGACTAAAGCAAGCAATAAATGAGTACGCCCCCCTTCCCCTTCCCTCCCTTATCCCTCCGCCTCGCCCCCCCCCCACCCCCCCCCACTCTCCTCACCTCCTCATAAGCCTTCTGGCTCCTTTCTTGGTGGTCTCTCCCCGCCATTCCCTGAGCCGCCTCCATCCGAGCAATCTGAAACAAACAAAACAAGCGCCCGCAGGAGGCAGATGGCCAGGCACCAGGCACGAGAAATAACGCCGACGCAGTCTTTAGCAAAACCGTCACGAAACCCCCACACTACTTTCACACAAAAAAAAAACGTTTTGACCGCAACAAGCACGTAAGGTAGCAGTACTCAAGCTGCTATGTAGGGTACAAGCTGGAGAGACTTCAGCAAGGATTTTGGGGGGTAAACTCCCTCACGCGTGAAGGCGGCGGAAGCAGCATCAGCAGCAGCAGCAGCAGCAGCAGCAGCAGCAGCAGCAGCAGCAGCAGCAGCAGCGGCAGCGGCAGCGACCCTTGTAAAACATTAGGAGCGCCTGTTGTCTATTTTCACCTCATCGCGGTTCTTCTCCTGCATGGTGCCAGCGTCTCCCGGGAAGCGGTCTTCTCTGTCGTATTCGTCGTCGTCCATAGGGCGTTGAGCGGCTTCCCGTCGTACCGGCCGGCTGCAAATAGCCAGATAATTTAAACCAAAACATACGAAACGCAGGGTAAACATGGTTAGGCAAAGGCAAGGCAAGGTAAAGCAGGGCAAGGCAAGAGCACGCTTTACGAGTACCATTCAAAGATATAATGCAATCGATTTCAGACCATGATCCTCCTGCGCGCGTAGACAATACAACCCGCCTTGAGGAAGGCACTGACACTCGCGTTGACCAAAACTAGTACGCGCACGCCTTTCAGCCACCGCGTGGAAAACACTTACTCCAGCGCGCTATCGTACGTAGCGCCAGTCGCTGTAGCCTTAGCTTGTATTTCCTCAATACGGGGGACACCATTTAATACCTGGCAGGCCGGAAACGTCAGGGCTATTTCGGTCCACGACCCTTCAGCGCACAGAGAAAAGACAACCGCACCTACAGCGATGGGTACACCTCCCACTCGGGTTTTATAACAATAGCCCACCTGGGCCTCTGCTCATCCGGCTCCCTGACTGGCTCTTTACCCATGCTGCGCCGTTCCTCGGCATAGCGCGCTCGATCTGCCGCCTTTTTCTCGAAAGCAGCCTTCCTAGCGGCCTCCCTCCTATCGGCGGCAGCCTTCTTTTCTTCCTCAGACGGGGGTTTCGGCATGGTCTTGGAGCTTTTGGCGCTGTTGACCGTGGGTTTCTTAGCCGGAGGGGCGTTCGCGCGCTGTCCCGGCTTCCCCGCCCCCCGTGCCCGGTCGTCGTCCTCGTCGTCGTCTTCTGAGGAGTCCTGGTCGTCGTCGTAGCTGTCGTAGCTGTCGTCATCGTCCTCGAAACTGTCGTACGACTCATCGTCGTCCTGTTTTCGTTTCCGGCGGAAGGGAATGTCCGGAGAAAAGCGGTACAAGAAACTCGCCGTTACGTAGTGATATTACTAATATTAAGAACGTCAAGAACATGAAGAACGTCAAGAACACGAAGAACGAACACAACATGAAGAACGTAAAGAACACGTAGAAAGTAAAGAACATGAATAACGTAAAGAACACGTAGAAAGTAAAGGAAGTCAAGGTTGTTAAAACAGCGTGAAAACACAAAGAGCACAGAGAACACGCAGAACGTGAAGAAAGTTAAGAGCATGAAGACGAAAACGAATAATAAGAACTTGAAGAACAGGAGCTTGAATAACAAGAACATGAAAACATCAACTCGAAGAACAAGAACACGAAGAACAAAAACATGAAAAACAAGAACACGAACAAAACGAACATGAAACCCAAGAACACGAAGAAAAGCGTTACAACCTACCAGCCAATAATCGTACGAAAACAACTGTAATAGCTACCCAACTACCAACTAGTCGGCGACTTAAAATAGTCAGCTTTAGTCAGCTATATACGATACGAAACTCACACCCCAAATAATACCGAGCCAACCAATAATTTGATCGGCGACACTTACAGTTAGCCAACTCATAGCCCTGGGAAATGTACTATTAACAGTGTACGGTATAAATAACCTGCAGGGTCACGAGGAATCCATCTCACATCTTCGGAGTCTGGCTCGGTGTACACCACGGCGTAGGTGTGCCCAAGCTTCCTCTGTGCCGATCTTCGCATCTTCGAAGGGTCCACGATCGCCCCGTTCTTCACCCGGACAAGCTCCCCTCGTATCATATTCATACGCTGAACGAGGAAATACCATCACAACCACCAAAACAAACACGAGGGGTCGAGAGAGGGGAGGGAGGGAGGGAGGGAGGGGGGTGTTCACTTGTTGCTTGCCTCCGTATTTTGACCATTGACCACGAATCCCTTTCGAGACGGAGTACTGGAGGGGGGGAGGGGGCGTTGGTCAGTCAAGATAAACTTCTGTCTGGTCGTGCACAGCAGTTCACACTCCTTCCGTGTAGGCGACACCAACCTCACCAACCTTACCAACTGCCAAGAGGTCGTACTCGTAACCTCTGTGCCCTGTACCAGGAAATACCAAAACCAAACGAGTGTTGATGCCTACCCTTGGCCGAATGTGCTATTAATATGTCTGTTGACGAGCGTCAAAGCCGCGTTTGGCCCTATTACACTGATTTTAATGTGGGGGCGGTCAGTCAAGGGGGTCAAACCGCGGTCTCCTAGAATATTATTATACTAGTTTTAGCCTAGGGGCGGTCAGTCAAGGAGGTCAAACCGCGGTAAGTTTGTAAAACGAGCAGTTGTGATTTGGTTCGCATGCGGTTCCAGCACTATGCAAAGGTATACAAAGGTAACTCCACTAACCCTACCCGAAACCCTACAACCCTACGAACACCAACACATATATACCCATACGAACCCTAACCCTGTACTCACAGGAACTTTGCCTGGACGAAGTCACCCAGCAAAACAAAGGCGTGAAAACAAAAACGATAGACCATCGTATCGAAAACTATATCAGCGTATATACCAGGTACCAGGAATATTAATCTCCACTCTGAATGCAATAAAACAAGGTACTGACATAAGTTTGTGGTGTTGTGGTGGGAGGTTGGTAAGAATAGGTATGTGGGTTTGCTTATTAATAGTGACTTGGCGGCTACTTTATACCTGGTATTAATACGCTACTTGGATGGCGAAAAAGTAAGCCAGCCACCTGGCTTGCCGTCTTCAGAATGTATGTATCAAACTAATCAAACTAATCAAACTAATCAAACTAAACACGCACGCCGAGCCACACACGCGCCAGTCAAATACGACGACGCAGAACTCCGCATATTCCCGCGCGCAAATTAACTGTACGTAATATATACCCAACTAACCAACAAAGTAGTCGGCAGCTTGTAGTCAGCCAAGTCACAGCCCTATACACTAATCATGGAACCTACCCAGCCAAACAATAGACTAGTCGGCGACTGATAGTCAGCCTACCCACAGCCCTAAATACGAATCATGGAATCTACCTAGCTAACTAATAACTAGTCGGCGATATATACTCAGACAAGTTACAGCCCTGTACGCTAATCATGGAACCTACCTAGCCAACTAATAACTAGTCGGCGACTTATAGTCAGCCAACTCACAGTCCTATATACTAATCATGAAACCTACCTAGCCAACTAATAACTAGTCGCCAGCTGATAGTCAAGCCAACTCAGCGCTTACTGCAATACTTGAGCCAACTAAAAACTAGTCGGCGACTTATACTCAAGCCAACTCATAGCCCTAGACACGATACTTCTATTACTAATAGTAGTTAAACCTACCGGTATCGTGAGGACCTTGACGACGCCATCCGTCAATTCCGCGAGCTTGCAGCCCCTCATGTCGCACTTCAAAGTCGTGGACTCAAGCTTCCGCGAGCAATACGTCCACCCTCCGGCCATCATCCCCAAGCTCAACTAGGAAGGAAAAAAAAAAAAACAGCGGCGGCGGCGGCGGAAAGCGGAAAATGTTACCTCACCAAACCACATACAAAACATTCCGCAGCAGAAGTCTCTTTGGTTGCTGCTTGAAACGTCATCGCTCGCAACTATTGTTACGCGCGTAAATACACCAGGTACGTGGAGTATAGGTCAACGATAACGTACTCGGGACTTGACAGGGAAACATTGAGGATAAAAGCGACGGTTACAGCAGTAGTAACGGCCACTGCTTTTGATTGGAGGATGTACAAAGTTGGCGTTCGAGTTACAATGGTTGCAAGTACAAGGAGTCGGACGGGCACGGGCGCTAAACATGGTCCTACCTACCCTAGGTTATACTGGTGGGCATTCATACTGCTCGTAGTAGACGGTTAATAGCGCAACAGCAGTTGTCGTTGTTTTGGTCGGTATCCCTTATATCCCTTACATCTCTTACGTGGGGTTAGCTGTACATCACGAAGATAATGGAGAGATTTAACTCGTACGAGGCACAATTTGATCCAAGTCGGCGAGGGAAGACATGCGGAAATCTTCTCGCGATAAAAATGCAAGGCACGAACCGTAGTGGGGCGGGAGGGAGAGGAGCCTACTTTGTGACCCCAGATCTGAGCTACGACTAGGGAGAAGAGCAAAGAAGGGCGAAGATAATAAAAGGGATGGAAAAAAAAAAAAAAAAAACGCAGCGTCAAGTTCAACCGCAGGCATCAAACACAACGGGGGGGGAAAGCTAAACGTGGCCCATCAATGAACGCCAAGCTCAAATATGAATATAACAAAACGGCGGAAAACGCGACCCACCAATCAGTGCCGAGCTCTCAACCATGCACGGAAAATAAAAGCTAGAAACAAAAAAACATGTGACCCACCTATCCACGCCAATATCAACTAAATATGGAAACTAATCGAGGAAAATGAAAAATGTGACCCACCAACCACCGCCAAGCCCAGCGAAACACATGGAAAAAAACGGCGGAAAACTGCAAAACCGGCGCACCAGTCACCAGTCAGTGTCAGGCGCAATTATACGTAAAATCAAACGGCGGAAATGTAACCCACTAACCCACCAACCAGCGCCAAGCTACATAACCACAAATCTGAACCAAGGTTTTTACTAAGTATGCGCAACAAATAGGTGTCAAACATGTAACCCACCAATCCGCATCAAGCTAGAAGGCCACGGGTCGGAACTCCCCCCGCTCCGCCCCGGCATTATACGGATGTGACGGTCTATGGTCATACGACTACGGCCATATATGTCATGCGGCTAATGAGTACACCCCCATTCCGTGTTTTCAAAGTTGTTTGCAGCACGTACATGCGTTATAGGTCAGGCTTGTTTTCCCCGGATCCCCGCTCTTGTTGTCAGGTTTTAGAATGGGCTATTTCTTGGGTTTGGTAAGTTGTGTGTTTCCTAGAGCAAAAACATCACGTGTCAAGGTGTGACTACTGCAGGTGCAGCCCATGCAACGTACGGGAGTTTCCCCCCACCTGCTATAATAGCGAACTGTTAATGGAGCTGTGCGGCTCGAGGTCGGTGCATAACGGAGATTAACGATCAAACACTAAACAGAAGCATGTTTGAAAACGGCCTGAGGTAACGGATGGCCCGCCCACCGTCCACAACAACAACGACCAAAAGCCGCCAAATCCGAGCACCGCCCTGTATGTGGTGTATGAGAGGGAGTTCCCCGCAGAAATAGTTATGTCGGCGACGGACAGAAATGGTCGAATCACTACTACTGCTTTGGTGTGTGGTTATTGGGATCGTAGCTTGTCAGAACCAAAAACGTGTATGAAAATATATGATGTTACTAACCAATAGAGATACCAAAGCACCGGCCCAGAAACCTGCAGCGCCTAGAGACAAACAGGTAGGGGGGGGGTTATTTGTCGGCTGGTGTGATGATGCAGCATATCATACCAGTGGCACATCCTGGCCACACTTGGAACACGAACTCGTACATACGGTAGATAAGAGTTTTTTTTCCGATAACACGCAGCCTCGCTTATGACATGGCCTGAAATGGAAGTCTAAAATGTTTGTGTTTCCGGTTCCACCGCCCTTTCGCGGGACTGTCGGCATAACGCCTTTTCTTTTGGAAACCCGTGACTCGACTGCAGAGAGTGGGTAACCCGATTTAAGAGAGGTAGGTGTGGTATACAGGCCGGAAACAACTCTCTTAACCCCTTAAGAACTGGTCCCACATATTTGGGGACAAACTACTTGGAAATAGTGTGGGGTATTTTTTTCACTTCTGAATGCGTTAACTAGCCTTCTCTCTTATCTACAGTGGGAAATGTAAAGGGTTAGTGTGGGCGGGTCCAGCCGATTTGGCCTTTCTTAACTGCACTGTTCTCTTATATCGCGTACCCTCTCTTCAAGTCGGGGTACCCACTGTACTCGTAGCTTAAAATGGGAGGAACTTCCCAGACATCAAACACGCCTCGGTACTACAAAACGTTCCTGCTTCGACCCGCGAACGGCCGTTTTACTAGAGGTTATAGAGTATCATTGGGCTGTTTTGTCCCGATCCCCGCGTTTTTTTTTGCAGTGGATGCAGAGTGGAATGTGCTTGGTTTTGGCAGATTAGCGTGGTTTTGTATTTCTGGAAGCAGGAGAAAACCTGTCGTCAAGGTCTCGCCTACAGTGGTTCATAATGGAAGCTTGCACTCCATGCAACATACGGGAGCTTCCCCCTGATATAGCGGCGAGTGAACTGGAGCTGTGCGGCTCGAGGTATATTGGCACTAGGTAAAACGAAACAAATGAGCAGACCCAAAAACAAACGTCAAACATAAGCCTGTCCAAAACGGCCTGCGGGCACGGGTGTCTTGCCCACAAGCCACAATATCCATCACCAGCAGAAAAATCTAGCACCGCCCAATTTGTGGTGTGTGAGGAGTAGTGGTACGCTCACAGCGTCAGAGGCGGAGAAATTGCACGTACGCGTACGTGCAAGGCTATTCAGATTTGCACGTAGATTCAATGCGGTCGTATATAGGAATAGCAGGAGTTGTTGTAGCTATGTATGGCCTACATGATACCAAATTGGATCAGGGTGCCAGGTGGGCCTCCGGCGGCTCCTGCGGAAGGCTGATTATATTTATGGATCACCAACTGGGAGCAGGGTGCCACATGGGACGGGCCCACTGCGGGGTCGAAACACCAAATGGGAACAGGGTTTTAGGTAGTAAAAAAAAATAGGTGCAAAAATAAATAACCTTGCACGTACATACGTGCAATTTCTCCGCCGGTGTCAAAACAACCGTCTTCGTCAGGCAGAAATGGTACATAGAATCGCTGGTTTGGTGTGTGGTAGCTGTGGAGTTCTAGGTGGCAATAAAAGCAAAAACAAATCGGCCCACAGAAATGAAACCGTTTTTTTTTCGTGACGCGAGAACAACAGTTCGAGAGACCTGCAGCGTCTAGAGACATGCCGTCGGTCGTTTGTCATGATGCATAATGTCAGTGTCACATTTGGGTCACACCCGGAACATGTATCATAAAGAGTTTTTTTCGATGTCGCGTGACCTCGCTTGTGTCATGGCCTGGCACCATATGTATGTTTTATCTCGCTCTGCTTCTGCTGTCCCGCCGCATTGTGCGTGCGGCACATCTTGTTGTGGAAACCCCTGACTCGATTATCGACTCAAAATCGGAAGGACTTCCCAAACATGAAACACGCCTCGGTACTATAGAACTTCCGTTCCCCGACCCACGGCCTTAAGCCAAGTACCTCTATAATGCTGTGAGATAGCCGACTACCAGTATAAATCGCCCCCTACTTGAGATGTAGCTGCTGGATCCCTGGTAATTACGTACCAGGGCATGATACAGCAGCGAGAGTTAATAATAGTTGCGTGCGGAAATTTGTGGAGTTTTGCGTCTTCGTATCTATCTGGCGCTTTTGTGGCTATTGTGTTACTATATCAGGCATAAATAGATGTAAAAGAAAGCTGCAGTCTCACAGCAGTATATAGTGCAGTATGAATGAATTATTAGTGGTTCCTCTATAGGGCCGGTTGAATAGTGCCGGCGTGTCGACTGTCCGCTACAGCAGTGCCTGTGAAATAGATAGGAACAGATGGGAATATATAACCAGTTTGGCAGTGTGTGGAGTAGTGCCGGTTGCCGCTATAGTGCCGCTATTGTTGGCTGGTGCATACATACCATACCGGCACTATACAAGCACAATTCTGCTGTAGTTGGCTTACTGCGCCACCCAACTACCAGGTACATACTGATACTAACATAATAACTAGCCGTGAAGTCCAGTCCATGCAGCTCACAATCCTAGAAACAGCCTAAACTTAGCCTCCGGCGGCGCCTTCAGCAGGAGCTTCCGGAGACACCTCAGGCGGGACCTCCGCGGGCGCCTCCCGTGGGCCCCTCTCGGCCGTGGGGGTAGGGGCGTACTAATTTGTTGTTTGCTTTAGGTATTTTGCCACTGACCACGCATCCCTTTCGAGACGGGGGGGGGGCTCTTTTTGGTTTGTTTCGCTTGCCCGCCTGGCTTCATGTAGTCGAATGAAGTCAGTTTGAATGAACAGACAACTACGTATTAATAGCAACTGTTTTCCTGGGGCATTCTTCCACTCTATATACGAGTATACTGGTATGGTGTTTTGGAGCCTGCCTGTCCTGTGACCGCGGAGTACGTACAGCAGTTTAGTAGGTTTTGGGGGATGAGTCCACGTGAGAACAACTCGTACAGTTAGTACGCAACAGATGTTAAAAGTCTCTTGGTTTTGGCCAGACGGGGATTATTACGCAAGACTGGGTATGCTCCGCACTATTTTCAGTACAAAGAGACGTATCATACTCGTAGCATTACAGTAATATGTTTTCCCCAAAATCGCAGTCTCAAATTCTTAATTATCTGATTCATATAACATCTGTCGCGTTCTACTGCTTGTAGCCCTGAAGTCCAGCGAACGCAATAATGCGATAACAGACAGACAGCGTTGACCGCTGAACTTCGTATTAAGGCCCGAGTCGTAGGGCAGCACTGGACCAGAACGGAACACAAAATGCAAAACAGGTCGGCGAACACTTCCGGCAGACACAGGAGCTGCAGCACGGTTCACCATTCGGGCTCTGGTTGTGGCTGTTAATTGTTGGTTGTGGCCAGGGGAACTGTCGTACAGTCAGTAGTATGGACGCCTTGCCACCGACAACACTGCGTACTTGCTCCTCCTGGCTTCAAGCGGCTCTCTCTTGCTCTCTTCACTGTTCACTGCAAAAAACAAAATGCTGTGCTCTTACTCGTACATGCCGTACTGCTACTGCGACGTACTGCTGTGCTGCTGTTTCGTATTGCCTGGTATACGATGGCGCTTGAAGTCGTTCGTACTGGAACATACTGGAACATACCGGAACATACCACTATGAACGGAAATGTAAGCACCGTAAGCCTGTTAATATCAATGACTCAATGGTTCTTACAATCCGAACAGATTGGTACAATGCCGTGTTTTACTTGGTATCTGGTATGATACACGAATATGTACGATAACTGTCCGCCCAAGGCGCAGGGAAAGCACGGTTAGAGAGAGGAGAGTTGGCTCGCTGGTATACCAGGACCACTACATTGCGCGTGCCATACGCATCGTGAATACATGTCTAGCAAAGCAAGAACCAACACCGCCACGGTCTTGCAAAGCAGCGAATACACCCGAATACCCCGACACAGCCTTCCTGCGAAGCCAGGAGAGTCTAAACCTTCCGAAGGCAAGCCATCAAACGTCTCAGGTAGAGGGGCAGACAGCATAGAGCAGCATGCATCAAGCATCAAGCACACGCAGCAACACATAGGAGGCAGCAGCCGAGCAGCAGCAGCAGCACAACTTCCAGGCTATGCACAAGCTTACGCCGACGGAGAACAACTCACCAGTGCCCAAAAAATGGTGGCAATGAAGGACTTAGATATGGCCGGCTTCGAAGTCCGCGCAGCGCCATACATGCTGCCTCCGCCTCCACCGCGGCCATTGCCGGAGGTCGGGAGGATGTCCCGACCCCCGCCCCTCGTGTTCCTGAACATCGGGGTGTTTGCCTATAAAGCACGAGTCGTGCAACTTTTGGGTTCAGCAGTCCCTTCTCCCAAAAACCATACACCGCTCAGAATTGCAAGGTAGGCCAGAGCAGCACTCCAAGAGAGCGGCCAGCTGTCTCTCCTGCACAATAAAGCTTGTACCCTCTGCTTCTGTCTGGCTGTATGGCCCTCCAGCTGGAGCAAGAGCTCACACGATTCGAGAAATCACAAATCAGGAGTTTCACTCAATGGGTTTCCAGAATATGGGAGGAGTTTCTGATTTGATTGTCACTCGTGGACCAATCAGCGAGTAGGATACTTTAATCAGAGTCCCCAAATCCCGAGTACAGGAGAAACATAACGCATGTGGATCAACTGAAAACCCACCCTAACCCAAACTCTCAAAATTCAAAATTCAAATCGGGGTTGTTCTTTGTTCTTGCTCTCGCTCCAGCTGTGGAGGCACACAACCAGATAGAAACAGAGGCAGGACAAGCCTTGCTGTGCAGGAGGAACAGCGGGCCATTCTCTTGGAAGGTTGCTATTATTAAACCTTCGTTCTGTGTGGTGTTTGTTTGGGTTTTGGAGGAAGGAAAAATGGTGTTACGTTGCAAACACTAACACTCCGATGCCCTCTGGGAACACGACCGGCGCGGGGCGCGGGTCGGCGCAACATCCTGCACACCTCCGGCGCTGGGTGCAGTGGGGGCGGGACCACCATTTATGGCGCTGCGCGGGATTCGAAGCCCGCCATAACTAAGCCCTCCATTGCCACCATAGGTTTGGGCACTGGTGAGCTGTTCTTCGTCGGTGTGAGCCTGCTTTAGCTGCGCATGATGATGGTTCTGTCGAGATCTATCTCTATTTGAGATACGACGTGATGCTCGATGCCTTGCGAAGGTCGAAGAGTCCAGAGTCCAGACTCTACTGACTGGCTTCGTAAAACTGAGGTGTACCCCGGCGAGTACCCGTCACAAACGGGTCGCACTCGGATACTTCTGAAAGTGAAAACCGAACCCGTCGCGGGTAACCCGGGTTTTCCGACGAAATCGAACGGGTTCAACGAGTACTCGGATGAACCCGGTTAACCGGACAACCCGTCTTCGTTGACGGTCAGGTCGCCAAGAGGTACCACGAGCGGATGACAGTGCGTACTACGATTCGATATCGAAACGATAACTATAACCGTCAAACAACGGTAACAGAGCGCCGGGTATTCGATAGTCCTTCCACCTGTAACGCCGTTTCGTAGTCGTACGCTTATACCCACACACCATTCCCCTGAACTGAGCACATTCAGGTAGCGAAAAGCAGAATGGCAGTTTGTTTGTTTGTTTAAAAAATTAATTAATTTAATACAACCCAAAAAACAAGAAATAAAATAAAACATAAAAAAAATAAAAAAACCAAATTAAAAAAAAAAAAAAACCAGGGAAAAAAAAAAAGAAAATAAACCCCCAACCCAAAAAAGAAAAAAACAAAAAATTTTATCACGAGAAGATTTCAGCAGTTTCTTCCCTCGTTGGCTCTCGTCGAATTGTGCTTACCCAAGCCATAATAGGCGCTCTGGATAGTTGGTGTCATTTGAGAACAAAAATCTCCATACGGAGACTCGAACCCTCGACCTCAAACTTAACAGTCTTCATGGATACCTGCTATTTAGACCACCAGGTCGACCGGGATTGTGTGTCATACTAATAGTTGGTGGCCTTCCTAGGTCTGCATGTCGGGCAGGTAGCTCGAGGAAAATAAATGCATGTATATACTCGCACATCGGTAGTAAAATCAAAGGATATCGAAGATATCAACCTAACGGGCACGCGTATGGAAATAACAGCGGAAACTCTCTTGGGATACCGTATAAAAGGCATGAATATTCTTGAATATTCAGCTCTGAATAGTGATACCCGTGGGCACTCCGTTTTCTGTCGATTTGAAAGGTTTCGAGAGATAATGTGAGGGGAGACATGCCGAACATACGGGTACCCGGGTACTCGAACCCACATAGTACCCGGGTTTTGGTCACTCCCAAAACCCGCGGGTGTCAAGTCAAACCCGAACCCCTTCACGCGTTTTGCCCATCCGGGTTGTACCCGCCGGGTAACCGGGTTCCGGTCATCCGGGGTACACCTCTATACAGCAGTATTTATTTCCAAACGAAAAATTAGCTGATGTCACATTTTACGCCACGTTTCGTGATATTTTGATTCTGTCAAAAATCCGCTACTTACGATCCAACGGTATTTGAGGGTGGGGCCAACTCCCGCGGGCCAGACCGTGCCGGGTCGACCGCGCCCGGCCCGGCCCGTGATCCTAATCACTGACTGAGGCCTGACCCGGCCTGCGAGTTTCGAACCTCACACGCCGTCGTCCAGGCCCTGTCCGCGAGATTCCAATCTCGGTGACGTGTCGTCTGCGCGGCCTGGCCCGTGAGATTCTCAGATTATTTTCGCCTTTTTTTCGCGCTGTGTCTCCTCCTCTTCGCGATTGCGAGGCCCTCACGTGCTCGTTAGCCCTCACTCAGAATGGTTTTGGGCAGCCACTCACTGTTCACATTTAGCGTACGAAGCAGAGTCTGCCATGCCACTACACCGACCTTCGGATGCCGTTGGTGCCGTGTGGGTTACGTAGTGCCTTGATCGGGCGTATTTCGAGCCACGACAAAACGTCACGAACCGTGATTTTGTTTTTTAGGGAAAACGTGAAAAAAAATGGCGTCATGATTCGTGGTTTTTTTTGTCGTGAATCATGACATAAAAATCACGATTCATGACAAAAACCTTGCGAAGCGTGTGTTATCTTGTTCGTTAGGAATGGCCCTAACTAGAAATTCATATTTTGAGCTTCAAGCAAAGATGTCACGAGACAGGTAGGAGATGGCACTCTCATCCCTTGGTAGACACAGGCAAGGCCAACGCCTTGACAGACAGCCTTTGACGTCTAAAAACCGGGGACACGAAGAAAAATCTCTTTTTTTCGGCAAACGCCCAACCGTTTGGTTGAAAATGTCGTAGTGCGTTTTCGTGCGTTGTTTTCGGTATTTTTATACTGTACGAAAATCATACCAAGTTTTTTCCGGTATATGAAACGAAAAATGCTCAACGAGCAGCACACAAAAAAAAAAATAACAAATAACAACTAGGGGCTTCCACAAGGAATTTGTTTTTCTACCAGGGGGGGTGCGGGACAACCCGTCTAGATGGATGGGAATGCCTTGCCAGGAAGCCTCGACTGGCTGACAGCTTGACGGTAGGCAGTCTCCTGGCCAACACCACCACCAAGAAGTTCGAGAGAAAGTGGCCAAGAATATGTAACGGGGCACGGACAGGCAACGTGGAAGGCTCTGACTGAAAAGTACAACGGCCACACTAAGGAGGCCAGAAGAGCGTGTCATGAGAAGCTGGTCAACACAAAGATGGTCTCTGTCCAGGATCCCGACGGTTCATTTTTCATCCTGGGCCAATGCCGTGGTATCTTTGAGGAAATGGGAAAGACGATACACGATAAGAGGTACGAGTACATCATTCTGCACGCACTTGCTATCGAATACGAGAGGGTACCAACCGCCAACTACAAGAGACGGGATTTTGGGCTGGACGACATCAGGCATTCGTGTAAGCTGTGGTGATTCCAAGCGGTTTCCGCGTCGAGCGTTTAAGGGCTCACAAAGGCGGCGAGTTCATCGGCAAGGAGTTCCAGGGCTACTGTCTTCAGACGGGGGTGCGGCTTGGGTTCACCAGCACTAACCCCCCGCAACCAATTGGTGTGTCCGAGCGCGTTGGAAGTACTCTTGCAGCTGTGGTACAGTGTGTGCTTGCCGACAGCGGATTGCCAAAGTTCATGTGGGGAGATTGATGTTCACGGTGACGTTTCTGAGCAACATGGCGCCGCAATCCGGGATCAGCATGCAGTCCCAGTACAAGATTCTACACGGGACAGAGCCGGATCTGCGACTTATTTGAGTCATCGATGCCGGGGCCTTCGTGCACATCGAGACGTACTCTAAAAGGCTTGAGCTCAAAGCGGTGGAAGGACCACTGGTGGGTTACAACAGCAACAGCAACAGCTATCGCGTTTACAACCTGCCACCCGCCGCATCATGGAGAGAAGGAACGTCATCTTCATCGAGACGCGTTCGCGCTTACTCCCGCCACCGTCGGAGATGACTTCGGCGCAGACTATTTGGTCGAGCAACGGCATGGACAACCACAACTTCATCACAGGCGAAGACTTTCTGCATGATCTTCAAGATTACACTTCGGTGTTGGAACCTCTTCCCGGTGTTTCTGCTGACCACATCGCGTCGGCAGGCTCTCAGCCAATCCACTAGTGGCCCAACTCTTGGAGAGTATCAGCGAGATCACCAGGAGGGGTGCACTGGTCGGAGGAGCTTCAGGACCACGGAAAAAGAGGAGGCTATGCTCGGGAAATTACCGACGGAGGGATGATCGCGGGAGGGCGTTGGCCAACCGCTGGAGTGGCCAGTGTCGCCCGGGGCAGTCTCTCTGAAAACACCACTGGCTGGATCACCGCCGCTCCAATACATCCGCGTCTAGACGTGACAGCTGCAGATACGCGCGCTGGCACTGCAGCACAATCCTTCGCGAGGTGTAACGCCAACAACCGTTCAAATGCTGCTCACCTAGCAGCGATCACTACCGGGCCTGCACTGTCTGAGCTCCGAGGCCTGGGGCTTTACATCAAGGCGATCCTGCCGGATATCGCGCACGAGACGTACGGAGCAGACTTGGCCGCGGAATACGCCTACGCTACAACCAACATTTCAAGTTGTGAATCGGGAGAGAATGCGGAAATAAGTCCGAACATCTTCAAAGAGGCCATGACTCTACCCGCCAAGGCGCAGTCCAAAGCAGCCTCAGATAAGGAAGTGACAAGCCTGAAACATAACCACGTCTACAACCCCTTGCCGGCAACCCCCGTCCCCACTGGACACAAAACTATCGGCAGTAGATGGGTCTACAAGATCAAGGCTGACAACTCGCACAAGAAACGCCTTGTTGTACTGGGATGAGGGCAATTGCCTGGTATTGATTGCGGCAGCACGTTCGCCCCCGTCTGCAGACTCCAGAGCATCCGCATGGTGCTAGCGGTAGCGGTGAAGTATAATATAGAGTGTTGGCAGCTAGACTACAACGCCGCGTTTCTGAACGTCGATGTCACAGAGGAACGTCAAGATGGCACCCGGATACGAGGAACTCGATGAAAACGGAGTCCCGCTGGTAATTAGGTTTTTGAAAAGCCTATACGACCTCCGCCAGTGCCTAACCAACTGGTGGAACACGATTGACGAACATCTGGTGGAAATTGGCTTCAAAAGTCTCAAGTCAGACCCGTGCGTCTACACCTGCTCGAAGGGCCGCGCGGTTGTCATCCTGACCCTATACGTCGACGATGTTTTCCTGCTCGTAAAATACCTCCTGCTGCTGAGGCGGATCAAGCAGAAGCTGATGAGTCGTTTCTTAATGATGGACATGAGGGACGTGTCACCCGGGCTTGAGATGGGCGTTAACCGTGACTTCGAGAAGGGAACGGTGGCCATCACTCGAAAAGCTGGAGCGGTACGATATGGCAAGCTGCAATCCAACGTACGCGCCTGGTGTGGGAAAAGAGCTGTCGCTGGACCAGCCAGAGGAGAGGCTTCTAAACAAGGAGGAGAGATGGTGCTTCCAGGCCATCACGGAAAGCGTAATGTACCTCGGACAGATGATTCGGTACGAGAACTTATACGCCGTCGACCAATTGGCAAGGGCGATGTCCAAACCGTCAAAATATCACATGGCTGCAGCCAAACATCTACTTCGGTACCTGGCCGGGACGTTGGACTTCGCAATCACGTACAAGTAAGGTGGCTTTAAGTTGACTGCATATTCGGATGCAAAGTAGGGTTACAACCCGGACAACGGAAAATCGATGTCCTCGTACATTGTCTTCATTTCGAACGTCCCGGTTAGCTTCTAGGTGGGGCTGCCGGGGCTGACAGCTCTATCCACAATGGAGGCAGAAGTCGTTGCCGCAGCGCTAGCGATGAAGGAAGTGGTGTTATGTTCTAACATGATGAAGGAACTGGGATTCGGCACGCATTTCGACAGCGTAGTACTGTCTATTGACAACATCTCGGCTCTGCACATCGCCGGGAATAGGACCTATAGTTCGCGACTGAAGTACCGTGACTCTACGGTACATCATCCAGGAGCTAGTCAAGGAGGGTCGAATCACCGTCAAATATGTGAATACAGAGGACCAGCTTGCTGACAAACGCACCAATCATCTCAGTGAGCAAAGGCAGTTGTTACCTCTTCAAGTTGATCAGTGAGTTCGGGCCTGAATGTGCGAAATCTAGACAGTCAAAGCGTAAAGGGTTCTGTTGGTTGTCTATTCGCTATTCTACGCGAACGGGGGAGTTACACGGTTTTGTCGTCTTTGATTCATATCATCTATAACAATAGCGCTGTATCGGTTCAATAGAACATGATACTGAGCTGATAACCCCCTGCTCGCAGTACATATCTGTGATATGCGATATATTTCGTGTCGGTTGGCGAAACACTTTTCAAATGTCATTACACTGTACAAGCTTTACGGGTTTGTATTATATTATCATTGTTCTAGGGAACTAGCGTTGTTTTCAACAAGTGTTGGTGGTCGTTAGCTATGATCGGCACTAAAGTATTGTTTCTTATCGCTTCCAACGAGGGCTGGTGATCGTTAGCCATGATCAGCACCTTAGTCGTGTTTCTATAGCTCTGGGACAGTTTATCATTTTCGCATTGCCACTTACATTGAGGGGGAGTGTTAAAACATAGGCAGTACATAGCCTATTAGAGTCAATGTTTCGTAAGATGCAGTTCAACAAATTACAACGCAGTACGAGTAACATGATATTTAGAAGAAACAGGATATTTGGAAGACCCTTCAGCAGTTGTTGTAGTCGACGAGTTGCAGCGACAAGCCGTCCATAGACGTTGCTGTAAGAGGCCATCAACATTGAGGAACTGGAGTGTTTGCACACCCCCACGTTCACTGGTCAAACCGCATCGTAGCGTACCATAGTTCATCGTCATGAAAAGATTTGATTGCCCTCGAGTGGCCCTTTTAAAGAGTCATCAATTCTTCACACCCTCGACATGCGCAGCGCGCAGCGTGTCTGCTCGGTCAGTTTAACGACTGCCAGCGCCAATATTTGCAGCCGACTACGGGAGTATCATCGAATGTTCCAAAGACATATCTTCTGTGTTGGATTTGTACTATACAGATCCTGCACAACATCTCATAGCGGCAGGTGATAATCTAGATGGTCTAAATGGTCTAGATTGCGATCAGCCCGACACGTGCTACCCTGCCATTGGTATACACACATGTGGTATACCAGTACATGTTATGATGAGCGTTCTAACTCGCGATCAACAATTAGACAACTCGATCCTCAGGGTGGTGATGATGGAGGGTACCCGTAGGTACATCGGAGCGCGCTTGGGGTGAAAACCTACTGTACATTCATATTAGAGCAGCAACAAAAAGTTGTTTTCCTGGGTAAAGTACAGGCAGACGGTATCCGAAAGCCTGATGACGCCAGGGGGTCATCTGAAATTTACGGCACACAATCTGATACGTACGTACCGGTTTACCCCGTTATCTGACATGGAAGATTGTGGATGCCGCATCATGACGATAAGAGGGCTCGCAACCACTACGAGAACATATAATTCCGAAAAAAAAATGGCAACATCGTACGGCACCACTGTATTGCCCCCCTCTATCATACGACTACAGTACGGCCATGCAAGAATATGAAGTACACCCACCCCCCCCCCAACACACACCGGAAATTGAATTAACCCATTGAAGCTGCCATCCATATGCAAGTCCACGTCACAAGCGGTTCTTAGTAGGATGCAGCTCACCCTTCATGCGACTCGCCGAACACCTCACGGCGCTTCGCGCTTGGTGCTACTCGTAGCAAAAAAGGCTTTGACAGCCGGACCTACGCCGAAACTTGCCCACGTCGTGCTCAAGTATGTGATTCTTTATATTACGTACGTTCACGAAAGAAAAATATTACAACACAACGATGAAAGACCAACGATTTGGGTTAACCCTTATAGAACTGCAGTCCCGTTTTGGGGACAAACCACTCTAATTTTAAGTAATTTGTCCCCAAAACGGGACTCCAGTCCTATAAGGGATAAGGTGCCCGATCATTGACAACAACAGTTTTAGCCGGGGTCAGAGAGCCACTCAGCCGACTGCGGTCTTCACAGTTTTTTTACGCTGTCTGCCTGGTAGGTGAAAACCTGACATGCTCCGCCCCGGCATTGTAGGGATGCGAGGGTCTATGGTCATACGACTACGGCCATGCATGAATATCGAGTACCCCCCCCGCCCCCCGCCCCCATGCGACTACGGCCATGCGTATAGCTCACCAGCTATTTTTAAGCAAAACGAAGAAAGCATGCGCTTCGTATACTTGGGATGCAGGGATCGAGCTAAAGCAATACTTCGTATTAATATGATAATCTGGATTGTTATGGCCTGTGTTGGGTTCGGATTCCCGTACACCTTACTCAGGGGCCCCGCGGACCGCGGACGTGGCTCCATTCGAGTATTCCTGCATTCTCCGGCGACAGAGCCGGGTCTATCTCGGATCAGTTTGGGTGTCAAGGCGTTGAGATATAACAGCCGATTTTCCTAATTGAGAATTGCCTTTCCGATGAGAATGAAAATCGATTTTAGTACTGTGTTATCGTTTAACAGTTGTATTTCGCTCACGATAAAAATTTAACCTAGAAAATATGTTCCTCGATGGTAGGTATCGATCCACGAAAAAAAAAATGAAATCGGCCTTGACAGGCTCGAAAAATCAAGGATTAAAGGGAATTTGCATTTATGAGCGAGGTCCCTCGCCCATAAATACAGATTTTCTGGGATCCTCGATATCTTGAGACTGCCGATGCCGATTTCGTTTTTTTTTTCGTTATCTACGGGTGTCACAACTGACAATAGTTTACAGTGAAAAAAAACACTGTTAGGGAAGTACATCTCTTACAATTCAAAACCCAATATTTTCGATTTTCATTCTCATCGGAAAGGCAATTCTCAATTAGGAAAATCGGCTGTTATATGATGAAGGCAAAAACACGGAATTCGGTAGTACATGTAATATCATACTATTAATACGTACATTGAAAAAATATACCCACTGCTGCACCTAGTTGATGCTTTACATTATGTACGCACGTCCTGCACCTACTGTACGCGTACCTACTGCTGTGTGCACGTACCTACTGCACCTACTGATGTACATACTGCATGTACCTAATGCGGATGTACGTACATACACTGAAACAATAACTACTGCTGTCGTACCTCCCCCCACACTCCCACACTCCCTCCACCCCCCCCCCCCCTTAACACGGCTCGGCTGGGCGGACGCGAGGAGTTCAAGTGTACTGCACCTACTCGACTACCTACTGATGGACGTACAACCCTACAGCGCATACTGTGGAGGGAGGGCTGCTGTTCCTACTGATATAAATACCCATTGCTGTACTTACAGCCCCAACTAATGAACAAAACTGTACCTGCTGTACGTACAGCTGCTGATGCATACAGGTGTCTACTGCGAAGTACTTCCTGTACCTACGGCGAGCCATTGACTAAATACCAATGACTGGTGGTAATGGTACTCTCCCGACCTTTCTTTGGGTATAATAGTTTACCGAACACCATTATACCGGAAGTTTACCTCGTTCTTTGCGAAACCACTCCTACGTCACTGGGACCAGCGCAAGCAATAACATCATATCATACGTATATAAATGTGGAACTCTCGGCGGTCGATCGGTTTTGTCCCCGGGTCTGCTGGAGGGGTAGAGAGAGGGGAAGAGGGCTGGCAAACCGCTATTGGCATCCGCATGTACTCGTACACGTGTCTAGGACTTAGACAGGCCGATACTCAGATCCTAATGTTCAATTCTGCATGATGAGCTACCTCGAGAAATCCCTGAAGGGGTGCACACGCGGATTCGATCGGGAGGCTGCGTGCTGATGTGCTCGGCGTGTCGCACACTGTACGGGCTGCTGTGCTCGGCTTGTCGCACACCCTCCACCTCTGATGCCCATACTCGGCCAAGGCCGATGGTGTGTGCTAGGCTGCCGAGGCATGCAAAGATTGTGGCGACGCTGCTGCTGCTGTACGCGCAGAACGGGCTTCGAGAGTCAAGCGGACAAGGGGGTACTCCGGAGTGTGTTTTCTGCGGTCACTTTTCCACTCGATCTTCTGGCGTCAACAGACTCTCTTCCAACGATGAGACTCCAGTCTGGCGACGGGAGAATTTAGGCCGGAAGTTCCCAAAGATAAGGCAGAAGGAGGCGGAAATGAACCCGACGATCATCATCATATACGGTCCCATGGCGCTCCACTTGTTCGAGTCCACAAAGTCCACCTTGTGGGAACGCCTGGCAAACAAAACAAACACAAAACGAGAAAAATCAATAGCAGTAATCTCAATCAATACTTCTGGTTTCGAGAACAATTTAGTCGACAAGTTTCACTTTTTTTCGGTGTACGGTGGGGGTCGTGGTATAAGAGCTACATGGTACTGGTCTAAGACAAATATTAGTTCAAAAGCGGTCAAATGGCTCCACACGGCCACATACTAGAATGTACTGGTATCAGTTACCAGTATATAATACACATCCTAGTTTAAGGGCAACCCGGTATCGGTTTAAGATACGTATATTTTCTTGGCACGGGCATAGCAAAAGCAGCACACTTAACATACCACCTACTCCGGTTTAAGAGAGGTTCGCATATAAACAGGGTTACACATCCACCCTCCTCTTGAACCGTGACGCCCACCGCAGATCAAATTTCCATACGTATTCTGATGTCGATATTTTAAAATTGGACATTAATGATTTCGATATTTTAACATTCGACATCATTGATTTCGATACTATATACAAGGTTCGTGCCTAGGGCAGTGGCGCAAGAACGAATTGAAAGCCATACATCATGCGATATTGTTGTATCATACCGTACGCATATGAAATATGAATACGACATTATGGAATACCCGCATACTATAGGGTTTCCCCAATTATGTTACCCGGAAGCAATAAGAACGTCGTGAAGAACGCACAGTAGTCTCAGTTTAGGATATTTCATCGTGAAGTTGGCCTTGACGTTTGAACGACCGTACATGTAGACCCTGTTAGACCTGCATCAATCTGCTTTTTTGGGGACAAATCATATTTGGGAATAGTGTAGAATCGTTACTATTATTGACTGGATCGTTTTATAGTTTTTTTTAGGGAAATGGTCATTTGGGGGGTATACCCCCTGGTTTTACGGCCATTTGGGGGTAGGGTCAAAACGCGCCCGCGGAACGCGCTCCCGCGGGCCCAAACAGGCCTCAAACGCCATTCCGAAGCCCTGGCGAGATGCCCGAAGCCCATGCCAAGCACGCACACAACTTTTTTTTTTCAGGCACGTCCTTGGGCCTAACAGGACGGCGGCGCACGAGGGAGCAAACGAAGTCCCCCCTTTGACCACATCTTGGGGGGGGATAACCCCACGTACCTACTAAATTTATCTACTCCCCCCGATTGACCACTTTTTTCACCCCGTTTGACCAAAACCATACCCCCTTTTGACCATCTGCGACAGCCCCAAAAACGACTACAGCAGTACGTATCCACGTCACCGCCCAACAGCCCGAATAGATCACGGGGCGGAACATCCAGAACTTGCGAGTAGTCGGGATCGTTTGCCTCCCAAGAAATAAATCTCGGCACAACTATACAAATCAAATCTTTATAGACGATATGAAGATATCGGCTCTTCTGAGAAAACATGACGGTGATGGGGGAATCAGAACACATACGAGTACGTGTATACTCGGCGTATGGGTCGTGAGTTGCTGGGTGCTTGGTGCTTGGTGCTTCGTTCCTGGGTGCTGTGGGTCATGGATGCGCGGTGTTGGGTTGTTGGACGGGAGGGGTCTTTGGGACACGAGCAACATCAGGCGCAACGACGGTCGTTAGTCTTCTTGAGAAGTGCTTTCCTCCTGTCCCCAACGTATCCATCCCCGACGGCAGGCTGGTGTGTTCGAGTACAGATCGCCAGGATCACACCCAGCAACCAAGCACCAAGCACCAAGCACCCAGCAACCCACGACCCATACGCCGAGTATATACGTATGTGTTCTGATTCCCCCATCACCATAGCAACCAAGCACCAAGCACCAAGCACCCAGCAACTCACGACCCATACGCCGAGTATACACGTACTCGTATGTGTTCTGATTCCCCCATCACCGTCATGTTTTCTCAGAAGAGCCGATATCTTCATATCGTCTATAAAGATTTGATTTGTATACTGTAGTTGTGCCGAGATTTATTTCTTGGGAGGCAAACGATCCCGACTACTCGCAAGTTCTGGATGTTCCGTCCCGTGGTCTGTTCGGGCTGTTGGGCGGTGACGACGCGGATACGTACTGCTGTAGTCGTTTTTGAAGCTGTCACAGATGGTCAAAAGGGGGTATGGTTTCGGTCAAACGGGGTGAAAAAAGTGGTCAATCGGGGGGAGTAGATAAATTTAGTAGGTACGTGGGGTTATCCCCCCCCAAGATGTGGTCAAAGGGGGGACTTCGTTTGCTCCCTCGTGCGCCGCCGTCCCGTTAGGCCCAAGGACGTGCCTGAAAAAAAAAAGTTGTGTGCGTGCTTGGCATGGGCTTCGGGCATCTCGCCAGGGCTTCGGAATGGCGTTTGAGGCCTGTTTGGGCCCGCGGGAGCGCGTTCCGCGGGCGCATTTTGACCCTACCCCCAAATGGCCGTAAAACCAGGGGGTATACCCCCAAATGACCATTTCCCTTTTTTTTAAATGCTTCCGCCAAACACTACGTACACCATGTTTGTCAGCGCGTCTATGGATGTCTTCGTTGTGGCGCTCAAGGTGAAGAAGGTCTCTCCCGCACAAAACAGAGGACTCATTTAAATAAAAGCTTGCACGCACTCTAAGCGTGACACACTGCAAACACACGCATGACACACACTCACACACGCGTGGCACACGGCACACACACGCATGACACGGGACACAGAACAGTACATAGTGGGATGCTATTTGCAGAAGCAAGAAAGGATGCACCGAAGAAGGGGGTGGAACTCTCGACCAGTTTGTTTTCTGGGGGATCGAAAGAGACTTGATGATTTCAGTATGGGGAATCGAACTTGACATATTTTTATGTGGGGGCCGAAATGCCTTGTGGGGATCGAAATTGACCTGGTTTTTGTGTGGGTGGTCGAAATTGACTTACTTTTTATGTAATGACTTGTTTTTAGTATGGGTTTCGATTGACTTGGTTTATGCGTGGGTGGTCGAAATGCCTTGGGAATAGTGTGCGGACCGAAATTGACTTGGTTCTTGTGTGGGTGGTCGAAATTAATTTGGTTTTTGTGTGGGATAGAAATTGACTTGGTTTTTGTGTGGATCGAAATTGGCTTGGTTTTTGTGCGGGAAATCGAAATTGGCTTGGGTTTTTGTGCGAGGGCCGAAAATGACTTGGTTTCAGTCGGGGGTCGAAGTTTACTTGATCTTTGCGTGCGGGCAGAAATTGACTTATGTTTGGTGTACGGGGTTAAAAGGTGCACTGGACATTTCTGACCCCTGACCCGCTGTTCGAAGAACGAGTTTTGATAGGTATCCATCGTAGTGTGTAAATGTATGCAAAGCCTTGCACTATATCGATTGTGGATCTGCTGCACAGCAGCAGCAGTGTTGTTGTACCTGTGGCAGCATGCTTGCATCACACAACAGCAGAGACCAACAGCTCTACAAGCCGCAGGGTCCGACAAAAAAACAACTGCAGCTGTTGTAGTCGGAAGTAGCCACAGCAATGCAGCGCGGACTAACTACCGCACGCGCGTGATGTTGCTTCCTGCTCTGCTAGCAGGCGGCAGGCGTGTCAAGCGTTGTAGCCAGCTGGTCGTACCACCTTTGCTGCACTGCTTGTATGTTGTCTGTTGCCTGTGGCGGTGTCTGGGGTACGCACATAATACTCGTACAAAACAAAAGTTAGAAAAAACAGGTGGAACGCTGCAAGGCCAGACTCGAACTCTCGACTACAAATACAAACTTGGGCACCGTGACCATTTAACTTTACTCGTATAACCTCAAAGTTCAATTTTCTTATTTTTCGCTGTGCGGAGAATCGCGACACACCGCACACACATGCACACAGCACGGGACAGCAGAGGAGAGAGAAGGTGGTGGTGACTGATGACGGATCGCAACCTGCGATAAAGCAACTAGCCACAGCCGTACGCCGCAGACCTGCCACACGCGCGTGGTGTGCCCCGCTGCTGCTTGTGCTGCTAGGCAGGGTTGTACAGTAACATTGCTTGTATTATCTGCATGAAATGTCTGATGTCTAGATTTCTGCTGGGGTGTGCTTCGGGGAAGAAACCCAAAACATCGAAAATATATGGACAGTTGAGTTACCAATATTGAATCCAAACGGTCCTTAGATTTCCGTCCAGAGTGACGGTGGGTCTGTCACAAAAACACAGCAGCAAAGTAAGGAAGGTGCTGGATTACGAACCGCATGCTCCGATAAAACAACTACCCACAGCAGTACAGCACAGATTGATGTGTCACACACGCACGGTGTTGCCTGCTCGTGCCTATGGGCGGCAGCGTTGTAACGTCGTGCTCTCGGGGTGTGGTCTGTTGTCTACCTCCGGTGTATGTCGGCTGTGCTATCATGGGAGAGAAAAAAACAGACAACATATTACCAATGCATGCGTACAAAATAAGGCATCATGCAGAGAACCCGGGTAACCATATAATCCACTCCCGCCGACAAAAAACTTTGAGCGCTTGCCACGCGCTCCAGAGTGCACGGATCGCGCCCAGACCTCGGCCAATGTGTCTGGACGGGCTTCCGGTGTCGACGTACTTATTTTTTTTGCCCAAAAGTGCTCGTACGAAGAGGTATGTTCGAAAAAAAAAAGAGAAATTCACAAACTTAACTATGCATACAAGACTCCCCTTCGGGGAGTGGGGTGGTCCCCGTGGGGTGACGCAAGCTGGCATGCGACAGAGAAAAAAAGATCGCTCGTCAACAGCGGTACTCGTAGTTCAAGGGTTCTTCCTAACAAACAAAACATGTATCAATAAGTTGGCGCTATACCACCGGACAAAACACAAAGCCTGTTGTCGGGAATCGTGACGTCGATATTGCTTGAGTTTGTAAACAACAAAATAGTCTAATGCCAAAATTCGCGAAAGTGTCAGCTATTTTTGTCTCGACCTTATGAGTTGTTTTCGGTCGTTAAGAATGGCCGTGCATAGGTATACCACAGCAAACAGCGAGTACGTAAACGTGCAGCAAGCGCTATGTGCAGGAGCAGCAAGCAGTAGCATACAGGAGTATGTCGAGCCTTGTAGCGATTCGTGACGAAGGCCAGGATTCGCGAACGTGTCAGTTGTTTTTTGTCACGGTTCATGATTTGTATGTGTTCGCATTAGGATTGACCTTAAGTACCACAGTAAGTCAACAGTTTGTATACATATATACAGCAAGAAGTTAAAATACATGCGTATATATGACTACGGACTCAGGTATATGATACGTGCTGTCGTTGTTTTGCGTGACTTGATTTAAAAAAAAACACCATTGACCCAAGTTGACCGAAAAAACAGCAGAAACCAGATTATGATGAAAAACACCTGATATAATGTCAGAAGAGAGATTCGAATTTCGCAAATAACGGCGAATCGAAGCAAGTGGTGACGCGAGCCCCGAGCCCCTGGCTCGCGAGCACACGGTTTCCGCTGTCCGGTGCAAACTCGCCCAAAAAGCAGCAAGCAGCAACATTGTACTGATTTGTAGTATACTTACTGCGGCTGCCGTTGTTGCTGTATCATAGTCTGGCACGTAGATATGTACCGGTTTTTACATTTCCGAACAGAGTGGTACTTGAAAAAAAAAAGAGCATCGTGCGAAAGAGTGCGCACAGATACGTATATACACTATTCAGTTCGTGCACCCAGACATCCAGACCTGTAGTGCACCAGCACGCGAGCCCCCCGTCCTGTGTAAACGTATGATACTACACAGCAGCAAGCAGCAGCGTAGTACCAAGTACTACTAGTACTGCTGCTGCTGCTGTTGCTGCTGCATCACAACCTGGTATCATACGTACGAAGAGTGTGCATGGTGTGAGCTCGAATAAGTGCTTGCATACGCACACTACTGCTGTGGCCGGAGATGTAAACAACGTTCCGTTTTTATTACGAATATAATATTGCGTACTATATTTCCGGACAGAGTGGTGCATTCGAAAAGTCCAAGCTACGAGTGCACAGCAGTAGGTACGGAAAAGAGTGTTGCGGGGAGATAAGCGTGCGTATTTAGTTAAGTTCCTTCCATGCAGACCTGGCGGTGCAGCATGTCACGATATACCCATCAGGTCACCCTGCTGCACGACGATAGATATGCCCCGACGCTGTCACGCTGCTGCTGTTGTATGAGCGCACCCTCGCAGTATGCTCGATGTTGTCGTCAGATCGATGCGCTCCATGTGGAATACGTGCGTGGTCTCGCTTCACGCTCTCTTCAAAACTCGACATGAACAGTCCACATACATGCAGGCTCAAAGACTCCTGGCTGCTCGTTATTCATAGGGCTATAGACTGTGGCGAAGGCGTGGCGTTTGTCACGAGGACGCCAGATATATTTTCAAGGTGACTTGCGCTCACAATTCGCAAAACGGGTTTCACTTGTTCTTCTTGGCTCGGCCGAGTGGGACGGGGCACCCCGTGAAACTGACTCCACTTTTTCGACTTCGCGAGCGCGTCGCGCCGCGCCGGCCACGGGCCTCGGTCGACGGCGAGACCCGGAGGGCGCGCCCCCCGGGCGATTCCGCGCGGTTCGAGCCCGGCGCGGACGAGATCGGCCGGGAGGCCGAGGAGAAAAAACGCGCCGCCTGGCGAAAAAATCACAATTTTACTTTGTGATCATATTTCGGTATGTTGGAAACGATCCTATTTGTTTCGATACGTTCGATTGCGGCATGTTTGATTTTGATCTGTCCGAGTTCACTACCCCAGCTACCGTCCCACCCTGCACCCTACCCTCCCGTTACGCTCACGTCACTTCTCACTCTCCCTTCCCACTTGCAGCATACCACTCTCAACGGATATCTAAGCACCGTTGGGTTATAAATAGGAAGACCAAACGATCCTTACATTTCCGGCCATAGTGGTTACCATCGTCCAGCCTTCACCGTCCACGCTTACCAATAACATCTGCAATATGTCCGAAAATATAAGGATCGTCTGGCTATTTTTATTAAGACGCGAACGTTCCTTACATTGCTGGATGGATTGGTATGCACGTACGTGCGAGTAAAACCAAACGCCCCGGGGCTGACCTGCTAACGTAGCTATCGATGGCCTTCTTGCGTTCTCTTGACTTAGATCGACCCAGGCTGTAGCTGGTCGCAAGCTTTTTCAGCTCGCCCTTGATGTGCCAGCTCTGGTGCTTCGATCCGTGGTCGATCTAAGCCCGGCAGAGTGGGACGAAGGAAGGGGGGTAGGAAACAGTAGAGGGGGGTGGGGAGGAGGGAAGAGGGAGGGGGAGGGGAGGAGGGAGGGGGGTGTACTTCATTTTCATGCATGGCCGTAGTCGTATGACCATACAACCCTCGCATCCCTACAATGCCGGGACGGAGCATGTCGGGTTTTCACCGACCAGGCAGACATTGCTAGCACCAAGCGCGAAGCGCCGTGAGGTGTTGGGCGAGTCGCATGAAGGGTGAGCTGCATCCTACTAAGAACCGCTTGTGAGGCGGACTTGCATATGGATGACAGCTTCAATGACTTAATTTAATTTCTGGTGTGGCCAATTCCTGAGACAACAATGGGAGCACTATGTAACTCGCGGGTGCCTTACCATATACCAGGTACATACTGCGCGATACGACCATTCCCCTTGTGCGGAGCAAAGGCTCTCCACCCCGCACAAATGATCTAATTCGACCGCCAGCTTTCGTGACCGCCAAAAAAAAACGGTACCCTGGTTGTCTAGCTCACGCAGTGAAACGCGTGTTCTACAGCGTCGTTGCCAACCGACGCCAACCCAAACTATAAATATACAAGATATTTATAAGGGGGGGAGGGAAGAAGTAATTCAGTTGAGTCTCACCTTTGTCGGTCGTAAGCGTTGGCGGGGGGGGGGGAGGTTATCATTCAGCTGAGTCGCTCTTGCGTTGATCGTGCGCGTTGAGCTTGTGTGTGGGTTTTGACAAGAGAAAATGAGGTCGGTCGGTCGGTCGATTTCATGACATGCCTCCCTCGCATGTGAAAGTAAAACCGCAGCAGAGCACCACAAGGTAAGCACGTATATTCTACCACACCCACGCCGAGAAAAAAAAAACTCGACAAAACGAAGTAGCCACGCGCACTATTTCTGTGGTACGTAAGATGCCCTGAGATAAGCCAAGCACACCCCCTCTCGTACAAATAGTGCCTTGGCTCTCGAATGAGAAAAAAAACAACCCTGACAACGCACGATCATCTACTAGTACATCTTGCAGGGATAATCAGACAGAGAGAGGGGTCGTTTAGTGTTTGCCTGGTGCACGTAAAACAAAAAACTCTCAAGACACTTAGACAAGGGGGTATACTAGAACCAAGTTAAAACAAACTTGAGAAAAAACTCCTTTCGTACGTTCGTCCAGAAACCCCGTCCCACCCCGCTGGGTTGCTATTCATCACTAACACTATTAGTAATACTATTATTAATATGGCATTTTCAGGAGAGTGGTGTATGTCGGGGGGGTTTTGCCATGCACCCCTCCTGAGGCACGTAACAAAAAATAATACTTCAACAGTACGTACGTACGACCATGTACGACTGAACCATTCAACCTTTTTAGGTGTCTTTGTCTGCATTGGGCGGGGACCGGTTGTGAGGGCAGGAGGGGTCTAGATGGTGCAGGATAGTTTTTTCCGGCATCTGTTCTGATCTGCCCCGTCTAGACCACATGTATAGCTCGTACGTAGGACAGCGCAATGTCACCTTCTTTTCTCCAGCTTCGTGGTGGAAGCCAGGGTGCACGTGATGGCGTTGCTGCGAGAGAAACAATCGGGCAAACACGGGGGCGAGAAAGGGGGGGGTCAAAACAAAAAGATAGACGCTTCTCGAGAACTACCGAACAGCATTCATCGTGATACCACCCGTGGGAGATATTTCAATAGAAAATAGTTACTCGTACGCGTCAATTCGATCGGTGTATTTAGCTTCCGGACGAAAATAAATACTTTCTGTTCCTTTTCTCCTATTAATATCATACCGCTGAAAGTACGACAGCGTGAGCGAGACAAAATCGATCAAACCCTACGAAATAAAAAAGCTTCATGACACTATATGGGCAACGAGAATAAAGGTGTGTGCCGGAGGGGAGAAGGGTTGACACTTCTGACCACACTGTCCGAGACATCGCTTCTTGTAAAAAGCTCCTGCAACCTGAGCTGAAAAAAAAGAAAAAAAGACGATCCCAAGTAAATGAAAGAAAGAACGAACCTCTAGGCCAACCTCAAACCCTAGCTAGTATCGGCATCAACCGAAATGATCACCCCGCTGCCGACCGGAACATTGATCCTCAATCTCAACCGGGACAATGACCTCAATCGTAACCGGATCAATGATCTCGTTTTTTTTCCATCCCATTTATTATCTTCGCCCTTCCTTTCTCTCTCCTCCCTAGTCGTAACACAGATCCGGGGTCACAAAGTAGGCTCCTCTCCCTCCTCCCCCACTACGGTTATTGTCTTGCATTTTTATCGCGAGAAGACTTCAGCTTTTTCTTCCCTAGTCGACTAGCATCGAATTGTGCCTACCCACGCTACTATCAATAGGCGTTCTCAGCAGTTGATTCAGTTTTTTTTTGTGCAAATAAACTCAAAAGTCCGACCCACGTGGGATTTGAACTCCGGACATTAACGTTTAGAAGCGTTCGATGTTACCACTAGACCATCGGGACGACCGAAATCGGAACACTCACATATCAAGTATCTGTTCTACGGCAGGTATTGGGGTTACACTTTGTCTCACTGAAGGGGCTCCTCAACCTGCCTCAACGGATAAAACAGCCTAATATTCAACGGATAAAATAGCCCCCAATATCTTTGGATCGGATGTGTACTATAACAAAACAAGTTACCTGGTTTTGGTCACACAGGTAGTCCATGCCATTGTATATTGTCTAGCGGGAGCGCGTGCGAGTAGAATACAAGTTGGTCCCAAGTAGTTTTTTGTGCGTGAGGTATAGAGGTCCTCACGACAGGATCCTCACGACAGGACAGGACCCTCATAACAGTTAGGCGATACCCCCGCAGTGTAGGCAGCCAACTTAAACGCCAACTAGCTGACTTAGTATATTATCAAAAAGAAACACAGAGCCCCGCGAGGTACCGCACGTAATCAACTGTAATACCCAGCCAACTAATAACTAGTCGGCGACTTACAGTCAGCCAACACACAGTCCTCTATACTAATAACAGCCGATTTTCCTAATCGAGAATTGCCTTTCCGATGAGAATGAAAATCGAAAATATTGTTTTTTTTCAATTGTAAGAGATTTACTTCCCTCGCAAGTCATTTTTTTCACTGTGAACTATTGTCAGTGGTGACACCCGTCGATGACAAAAAAATAAAACGAAATCGGCATCGGCAGTCTCAAGATTTCGTCTCCCAGAATTCAGAAAATAAATAATTATTATTTACATTTTCTTTTTTTTTACACGTATTATATATTTCGACCCTCTATCATCATTATCGAGAATCCCAGAAAATCTGTATTTATGGGCGAGGGACCTCGCTCATAAATGCAAATTCCCTTAAATCCTTGATTTTTCGAGCCTGTCAAGGCCGATTTCATTTTTTTTTCGTGGATCGATACCTACCATCGAGGAACATGTTTTCTAGGTCAAATTTTGATAGTGAACGAAATACAACTCTTAAACAATAACAAAGTACTAAAATCGATTTTCATTCTCATCGGAAAGGCAATTCTCAATTGGGAAAATCGGCTGTTTAATCATGGAACCTACATAGCGAACTAGTACCTAGTCGACCACTTGTAGTCAGCCATCTCACAGCCCTGTATACTCATCATGGAACCTACCTAGCCAACTAATATACTAGTCGGCGACTGATACTCAGCAAAGAACAGCCCTATATACTAATCATGAAACCTACCTAGCCAACTATGAACTAGTCGGCGACATATACACATCCCTATAAACTAATAATGGAACTCTACCTAGCCAACTAATAACTAGTCGGCGAATTACAGCCAGCCAAATCACAGCCCTATTCACTAATCATGGAACTATACGACTAGCCAACAAATAACTAGTCGGCGACTTACAGTCAGCCAAGTCACAGTCATATATACTAATCATGGAACTCTACATAGCCGACTAATAACTAGTCGGCGGTTTATAGTCAGCCAACTCACCGTCCTACATACTAATCATGGAACCTATCTAGCCAACCAGTAACTAGTCGTCGACTTGTAGCCAGTCAACTCGTAACTAGTCGGCGAGTGATGGACAGCCAAGCCGCAGGTCTACTTACGGTACAGTTGGCATGTGTCGAAACGCAACCTGTAACACTGACCTCGGCCGGCACTTCCTTGTTGTGGTGGAATGCCTTGTGATGGTGCCTTGCCCCGTTCTCGGCCACCTTTGTTACGGTAACGGTAACGGTATCAGTAACAATGATGCGTAGGTAATAGTAACGGTAACAGTAACAGCAGCGGTAACAGTAACAGCAGCGGTAACAGTAACAGTAACGGTAACAATAACAGCAAGGGTAGCTGCAACGGTATCAGTAACAGTGATGTGTGGGTAACAAGTAACGGTAACGGTGGGAAGGGAGGGGGCGGCACAGCGGCGTAGGGCAAACATGGCTGTTAATGCTTTCGGGACTCGAGAGGTGGGGAATTGGCAGTAAAAAACGGCGACTAAGGCGACGATCACTGCATGGTTGAAAGATGATACATACAAATCGGTGTCCAAGTTATCATACAATGCAAGGAATCGTACGGCACGGTTGGGTCGGAACACGATCCTTCCTACCGGTACTGCTATACTGCTATCATAGGCGCTCACGCTGCTCGTAGACGGCTGATAACAAAAAAAAATGTCATTGTTCTGGTTGCGATCCCTTGGATCTCTTATATCTCTTATATCCCTTTAAAGCGGCGGGATTACGTAGGCAGCATAGGACGGCCCGACCACTGTTAATGCAGTTACACAGGTTGTCTGTGGTTACGCATCATTCACACGTGCTGGTCTTAACCCTTAGACCACCGAAAACAAACATTCCACACTATTTTTTTAAGTTGTTCGTGCCCAAAAACGAGGGTTCAGTTCCGAATAGGTTAAATGTGTTGGTCTCATTATTTATTAATATACTATTACGGGGGACGATGGTAAACACTAGTAAATAGGACCATATATTGTTAGTAAAAAGAGGTAAATGTATAGGTTTTTGTGTATACAGTAGGTCCTATTTACTAGTGTTTACTATGGTACACCGTAATAAAAACAAAAAACATCTACAATACGTATATACGTCAGCTGTGAGATCGAGGATTTCGTCGTAACCCATATTTGCAAAAGTTACGTGTGACGCGCAATTCGATCGCGTATGCTATAGTAGTACGTATAATATATACGGGTGTTGTATGATCTCGTGAAGGATGTACGTCGTGCCCCCCCCTGCGTGCTGATGCAGTACGTACAGTACCGGGGGTCAACAGAATGCGTGTTACAAAGAAAATACGGTTTCGTACATCAGCCTGGTCGAAACTATCAGGTGCATTTGTGCCTTTCGTGGCCATCTGCAAGCTGGTTCAAGCATACCACCCCAAACAGCAGCCAAAGTTCAAGCCGTTTTTGGGAGATATATCCTGAAATTTGGCACACACATATTATATATGAAACCCTGCCGACCCGTACCATTTTTGTTTTCCCCACCAGATTTTTCGGTTTTTGTGTTTCGGCAGGGCCATATAGAACACGTGGAAAAAAAATCAGGGTTCATCTCATGAAAACGGCGTGAACATTTGGGCCGTTGTGCGGTAGAACGAGCAAATCCAGGCATCGCCTCGTAATTTCCTGGTTTCAGCATGAAACCGATTTTTGACGTTAAAAATGACTTAATATTGATTGAACGCAGTCAAATCTTCGAAGATTTGCGTGAAACTTTGTACAAACATGCCTTGGACCACCTGGAAGCAGGTCGTTCAGGTTCAAAGATGGGAAACAACGCATTCCCACGGAAACGCCTGACCATTGTTAAACCTCTTTGAAAGCCGATGATTGGTCGGACCACATCATCGGGGGGGTAGAGCCAGTTCTAGGTCTTGGAAAAACAAAACTGGCGATGTCACCCTCTTCCACTATCTGTTCATGGCGGTCAGTATGATACCAAATATGTGACGTTTGGGTTGCTATTGCATGCGACTTTCGTGACTGCGAAATTTCGGGTGATATGCCTGAACCAGCTCGTGAACGTACCTAATTTTGAATCAGGCTGGTGAGTCTTCTTGCTTCTACAGGATCTTACGAGAGAGGGGACGAGTACATCCCTCTTTCAGGGAAAATAAACGTAGTACGTAAAGCCTCCGCAAAAATACAGGGGAGACGGGGATACCAAACAAACAGCACCGAACATGACGTGGCCACCATCTTCCTGGCGGAACCGTGGAGCAGAAGCAGCAGCTGTTGTAACTGACCACACAGTAGTACACAATAGTCATTGCCACGGAAACGCGCAAGGAGTCTATATAGAGGTACTCGTATATACCAGGTATGTAGGTAGCACACGCGGAACAAATAGTAGTAGATGTAGATCATCTAGACACTGCAGTAGTTCTTAGTCGAGAACTCCTGCAGTCTCGCAGCTCTACCAATTGTATGTATAGACACAAAGCAATACCAGCGTATACGGTATGAATGACGATACCATGTATCGCGCAGCTTGCAGAATAGGTACCTATCGATTGGTCACAGCTGACGTCGGGCGAGGAATCCCGTGAGGCAAGGTCGTAGCGCAACCCATTACTACACCGGTACAATAGAGCGAGGTGCTTCTTAACGCGGTACCACCAACCTTGTCACACCCCCGCCCGCCATCACCACCACCAACCCCCCCCGCACCCCCGTGCTCCGTCATGGCATTGTAGGGATGCGAGCGTCTATGATCATACGACTACGGTCATGCATAACATCAGTACATGACATGAGTACATGGCATGAGAACATGAGTACATGAGTACATGAGTACATGAGTACACGAGTACACGAGTACACGAGTACACGAGTACATGAGTACATGAGTACATGAGTACATGAGTACATGAGTACATGAGTATATGAGTACCCCCGCCCCCATCCGCCCCTCCCCGTCCCCTTTCCAGTCTCACCTTCGCCCCAACCTCATAATCTACCGTTGATTCGATCTCTTCCCGAGTCCTCCTTGCCGCCGGAGTCTCCACATTTTTCACTCGGTTCTAATACACGAAATGAAGATGGACACGAAATGAAGATGGCAAATGACAACGAAAACAATCAAATAATGTTTTGGAATGGGAAGGGAAGGGGCGATGGCGGTCCCTAGACTTAGAGAGGCATCACAGTCGATCTCGTGTCGAGTCCTCTTTGCCGCCGGAGTATTTACATGTTTCACTCCGGTCTACCTGATATGTTGTATCATACGAATTCGATGCGAGTCGACGAGGGGGGAAAGGGCCGTAAGTCTTGTCGCGATAAAAATGCAAGGCACAAACCGTAGTGAGAGAAGGAAGAATAACCTACTTTGTGATCTGAGGTACGACTAGGAAAGAGGGAGAGAAGAAGGGCGAAGATAATACATGGGATGAAAAAAAAAGAAAAAAAGTAGCAGATGAAAAAAAGAAAACAACAAGGGATTTTACAGGAGGGGTGGAGGGGTTGGGGAGGAGGGGGTACTCATGTCGTGCACGGCCGTAGTAGTATGACTATAGACCCTCGCATCCCTACAATGCCGGGACGGAGCACGTTGGGTTTTCACCAACCAGACAGACATTCCTTGCACCAATCGCGAAGCGCCGTGAGGTGTTGGGCGAGTCGCATGAAGGGTAAGCTGCATCCTCCGCTTGTGAGGCAGGCGGACTTGGATATGGACGACAGCCTCGAATGAATTGGTTTGATTTCCGGTGTGGCCACTTCCAGAGACAGCAATGGGGGTACTATGTAACTGCCTCGTGGGTGCTTTACCAATAAGACTACGTGATACGATCATTCCCCTTGTACGAAGTTGAGGTTCTCCACCCCGCACAAATGATCTAACAAGACCACCAGCTGTGACTGACCGCCAAACAAAACAAGAAAAACGGCCTCTGGTTGTCTAGCTCATGTAGTGAGCGGCATGTTTTACAGTGTCGTTGTCAACCGACGCCAACCAAACCTATATAATATATGGGGGGGGTTGGAAGTAGTGGGGGGGGCGGGGGGGGGGTGAGGGGCTTGGCCGTGGGAGGGTCCGCATTTTCAGTCGGCTATATTTAGGACCATTTTTTGACGACACCTATTTAGCAAGTGTTTTACCAAATTGGCAAGTTTATGGAATTTTTCGACTTGCCAAAATAGCAAGTGTTTAGCCAAACTTCATCTTGGACATTTCCGTAGTTCTTCGTTGGCAAGTTTATGGAAAAAAATATTTGCCATTTGCTATTTGGACTTGCTATTTCGAGACTTGAAAAAAAATTCCAAACACTTGCCAATTTGTTACGTGTCGTTAATAACGGCCCTTATACGAGTGGCAGATGCCTTCAACACAATGACAGAGCGGTGGGTGGGGGGTGGGAGGGGCGGGATGGGGTAGTAATGGGTGGGTGGCTGGGGGCGCGGCGTCGGGAGGCGACGGGAAACGCGTGAAAATAAAAATGCGAATGATTGACGCTAAAAATCGTCAATGGCAGCGAAATCGATCATGGAGTGGGATATTTGGACAGCGCGAGAACGAAGAGGGACTAAGACACCATAAGGAGGGGAAGGAAAATACACACAAGTCGTGGCGGACACACTTCGCAGGACCCAAACACAGCTTACACCTCCCTTTCCAAGTTCCATTACATTTTTGCAAGTTCCACGACTCTTTTCAAGTCGTGGCTGTTGTACACCTTGCACGATCCAGCGCAATTTCCATACGGGTACGTATGTATGCCTTTCCAACTTTCCAAAACGTGGCAGTTACACTTTGCAAGATCGAAACGAAACTTTCCACCCCTCGGACAGATCACGATCTAGATCATCTAGATGATCTAGCTCCTCACCTGCAGTTGTGAACGGTTGTGCAGGACCTGCCAAGTACACATCTAACCCAAGAAACGGGCGCTAGATCATGCAGGTTATTCCGCTCCCACCCGGCAACATGACCTAGATACATACAGAATCAGGAATATAACTGCCCTGAAAGATCTAGATCATGATATATCTGTACATGATCTGTAGATGATCTGCAGATGATCTGTTGATCATATGTCCGAGGTGTGCAACATTCACGTTCCTTCCGAAATCGTGGCGGTTACACTTGTAATTGCCGAAACGCACCTTCCACGTGAGCAGTTTCCGCCTAGCTCCCGCCGCCCCCGCGGGAACAAACTCGCCGAGGGTTTCATAGTCGCGGCCCCCTTCTAATGCCCCCGCCTCCCCGTCCGCTGGCAAACCTTCTCGTCTTGCCTCGTCCTTCCCCGAGAGGTGGTCCTCCTCAACGCTTTCCAAGCCTGAGGGTACATATGTTCGTGTATTGCGTGTATTGGCGTGTGTATGTGCGTGTATACGCGCGTAGTGCATGTCTGTGCGCGTGTACACGAGGAAACGTCACAAATCGACCAACCCTTCCATTGGTCCAATGGTCTTGGGGTCGCTTCCAATACGTGATGCCCGTCAGGGCAGAAACCTTGTTCGTATACATACCAAGTACATATGATCCAACAGCTGCTAAATACCTGGTAGTGGTGTATTGGTAGACGTGCAAACGTGGTACCTGGCCACACAAAACCAACACCAACCATTGCAATGCGCGTCGCTCGTGACATCACGTCCTTGATCCATCTAACACCAACACATTTTGGGCAAACAATGGTTGTGACTGACTATTACTGACTATCACTGACTATTAGTATACTTTTCAACTGAGGACCTACCCATTAAGGCATGTGCCTTATAAGGCATGTCTCTTCACCCAATAAGGCATGCCTTATCAGCCAATAAGGCATGCATTATCACCCAATAAGGCATGCATTATCAGTCAATAAGGCGCGCCTCTTCACCCAGTAAGGCATGCAACATCGCCCAATAAGGTATGTGCCTTATAAGGCATGCCTCATCACCCGATAAGGCATGCCATATCACGCAATAAGGCATGCATTACCGTCGGAAGAACATTCTATAATTTGCTATAGATGCTGTTCGCCGTACATGCCTACGAAGGCCATGGCTGTGCTTTCATGTTATGATATATATATATTAGTTTACGTACTACGACTCTTTTAGTCAGTTTCTGGGCGAGGTACAATAATAGTAGTACTATTAATAATAGTATATAGTATATATAGCTCAAGTGAGCAGCGCCAGAAAATACAAGTGCACCTCAATCACAGGGACGACCGAAAACTGCGCGTCTAATACAGGAGGTGTCCCCCATTAAGGCGGGGGCATGCCGAAACAATATGATGCCTTATTGAGGGAAGCCGCCTTATTCATGCCAGGTTATGAGTGCCATTCCCCAGTCGCGCCAAGTGGTTTTGACCGCCTTATATCGGCATACCGCCTTACTCAGACCGCCTTATTGGGGGACCCCTACTGTAGTATAATGATGGCCATGATGATCTAGTGACGTTATCGCATTATGTCATTTATCACATCAAATCCAGCCAGTGGTCACAAAAGCAGGCAAAAAAGAAAAAAAAAAGTGCCTCGACGGAAGAAAACGAGCATAAAAAAAAACGCGCACCGCAGTACCAACAACAATACGCAAGAGAAGAGGTACTAACGGGCCTGTGACACACCATCCCCCATCACTAGCGAAAAAACAAATAGAGTCGTAGTTGATCCCTCTATAGTGCCGTGGTCCCTCTATAGTGCCGGTGCCCGCTATAGTGCCGGTGAAACCGCTTGGCACAGATGGGTTAACCAGTGTGGTAGTGTGCGGAGTATATAGTGCCGGTTGCCGCTATAGTGCCGGTATTGTTGGCTGGTGCATACATACCGACACTGTACATAGAGGGACCGGCACTTTATGATACCAGGCAAAATACCCATGGTATATACGTTCACCCGAATAAAAAGAGGCCAAAAAAAAAAGAAGCAGGAGACTCTTACGTAGGCTCAAGACCCCCCTCCTCACCTCCCAAAGAAATGGTCCTGCCTACTCGTATCGCCTTCTTCATCTCCGCCTCTTTCTTCAGCTGAACCAGGCGGTCTTGCAAGTTCTTCAGCGAAACATTCCAAAGAAAGGTGCAAATAACGGTCCACAGAACGGTGCCGGCGGCAAGATGGGGGGGGCAGACGAAACGCGGTTAGAAAATGACTGCCAGGCACCTGGTATCTGGTAAAAGGGTGAGCGAGATCAAATGGAGATGGAGATCGAGATCGACAATGAAATTGAGATAAGGGAGAGGGGAAATACAAACAACAAGTGGCTACGAAACGAAAGCGTTAAGCAGTACCAGTACGTAGGAGCAGGCTGCGCCAGTTCGGCACGACTCCTTGCATTGTACGTGTCGGGTATGAATACCAGGTTTACCATGCCAAACCCAATCAGTTGTCCATGTTTTTGTTTTCCTTTCAGGTCCCAAAACGGTGATATTATATAGCTACTGTAGTCTATCTAGCAGGTAGCGAGTACTGACCTTCATCTCCTCCTCCGTGCCTGCGGCTGTGCCCGCGACTGGGTCTACGGCTGCGTCTACGGCTCCCTCCTCGACGCCGTCCTTGGCGCCCTTCAGAGTGTTGTCACAGAGTGTTGTCACAGAGTGTTGTTACAGGGTGTTATTTAGAGTGTTGCTAAAGAGTGATGTCACAGAGTGTTCTTGCAGAGTGTTGTTACAGAGTGACACCACAGAGTGTTGTCCTAAAGTGTTATCACCGCGTACTGTCACGTGTTGTCACAGAGTGCTGTCACAAAGGTGTTGTGTTGTGATTGCCACACAGTTTTGTGTGTGTTGTGTTGTCATTGTCACCGAGGATACAACGCTATTGCAGCGTCCATATATTCAACTCGACCTTGTTTTTTTCGTCAAACTTGAACCTTGTGCTTGACGGGTCGGAGGTTCACATTCCGGATCTTCCTGCCAAATCGAATTAAACTTGATTCTTCAAAAAAGAAAACAGCCCACTACATTCAACATCGTTCTTCGTTCAAAAACGGGCCCTACCTGTCGTCAACTTGCGTGTGTTGGTGGAATAACGCGGACGGTAACTTTTAGTTAAAACGTAAAGTTATGAGTAAATTTGATGAAACTGCCGACAAAATCCAACTGACTGTTCAATCAAAAGAAAACAAATATACTTTCCGCCACTCCGAAAGGGGTCCCAATTGTTTGTTAATAGGAGTCGTCAAAATTAGAAACGCGCGTTCACTCGCAATGGGAATTCACATAAATTGAATTGCAGACCTGTATAATGAGATTGCACACAAAATGGGATTGCAGATCTGTATGGGATTGCAAATATGAGCAGTTCCTCAGTTGATGAGTATAATAATACCTGGTAGTCAGTAATAGTCAGTAATAGTCAGTGCTTTGGTCCACAAGCACCCCCACTATCATCCCCACGGGTGTAGAGGCATGGCAGACGCGCAGCACTCGAAACAGCCGGCAAGAGTATCAAACATCCCACCCACCCACTCGGAAACAGCTGGCAAGAGTATCAGGTTTCCCACCCACCCACCCCATCCACCCACCCACGCCATCTCCGACCGAACTCACCGAAAGGTCCTTTGGGGATTCCCCGCGCTCAAGCTTCGGGCGTTCATCTTCCTTTTGTTCCACCCTGCACCGATACGAAGAAGCGCAACACCAACAAAACGGGGTCAGGGGACGGCGAATCAACAAAAAAAAGGGTTCAGGGGATGGAAGCCCAAGAAAACGGGGATAGGGGATGGAAACCAAGATAACGGGGACCGGGGATGGACAACCAAGAAAACTGGGATAGGGGACGGAAACCAAGATAAGGGGAACAGGGGATGGAAAACCCATAAAACGGGGACAGGGGATGGGAAATGAAGAAAACGGGAACAGGGGATGGACAATCAAGAAAACGGGGAGAGAGGGGACGGAAACCATAAAACGGGGACAGGGGACGAAAACAACAAAAAAGGGGACAGGGGACGGGTAACCAAGAAAACCGGGACAGGAGGCGGAAAGCCAAGAACGCGCAAACAGGGGACGGGAAACCAAGAAAGCGGGAACAGGGCACGGAAAACCAAGGAAATGGGGACACGGGACGGAACGCCAAGAAACAAACATGTCAGGAGACAGACAGCACTTTCACTCCTTCTTGACAGACAATAATTTTGCCTTGACATGAATTGACTGACACCAAACTACTAGGTTTTAGCGTGGACCAATCGGTCCTATACCCTTGACAGCGCACGTTTTGCCTTGCTTGACGATTCTCTTATTAATGGCATATTTGCCGAGAAAACGGCGACAAGCGACGAAAAAACAAGAAAACGGGGACAGGGGATGGACGGGCGTTAACCCTTTTACTGCTGCACTATAGAAACGTACCTGGTATGCCTATATAACTCTAATGCCAAGTAATTTGACCTCGAAACGGGAGTGCAGCCCTAAGCGGGTAAGAAAGCAGCAGCAGCAGCAGCAGCCCTTTCACTTTTATCGTCACCATTACCTCAACCACCACCACCACTGCTAACGCTCAAAACACCAACAACACGACCCAAGCAACACCACCACTACCTTCAGCACCACCAACACCAACACCGGATACTAACACAATAGTACTTCACTGCCACATCACCGCCTCTACCACCTGACCAAAGAAATGTCACCACTTGACCAATGAAATGTCGCTACTGTACTTGAGTCTCCGAACACCACTCTGGTCGGAAATATAAGGCCCATTTATACAAAAACATGAAGACCACACGGTCCTTTCATTTCCGCACCAACACCCTTAGTGGCGCCACCAGCATAACCGAAAATTCTGCCCCGACACAAAAAAACACGGCACGGCGTTACGAGATGATCGGAAATGCCCTTGGGAGTTTCGTTTCTCACTTTGGAGGAGCCTGTCTGTAGTTACGGTCGTCCGGAGAAAATATCTTGCCGACGTGGTGCTTGTTCCCCATTTGCCTCTGCCCCCGGTCAAATTTGTGCTTGTCTAGATTTTTTCTGGACGCCTGGTGCAGGCGGCCAAGGGCAAGCGTGAGGGGTGTACGGCGATGGTTGGCCGAGGTGGGGTGTGATGGCAAGTGGGCATGCAAGGCAAAAAAACAAGCGAGAAGGAAAGGGTACACACAAAAAAAAAATCGGCATTCCACTTTTGTTTACTAGTCCCAGACATACACTAAAATCAAGCAAAGAAAACTGACCAAAAAACATGTTTTATTCATTTTCTGACAAAGATCCCAACCCGCTAGTCTGTTTTCAATTTCGGCTGTGGTGGTGATTGTGGCTCCGTTTTGTGTTGTGTTCGTTTACCCCAGGACAAGGCGCTCCGATTCTGTTTAATAGCAACATCACTTAAATCACCTCCAGAAAACAAAATGAATAGGTACCCTGTGTTGACAGCACTGGCTCAAAACAGTCGTGGCTGTGAGAAGAAAAAGCGACCATCCTCCTCCTAGCGACATGACGAGAATAGTAGCGATAAAAAAAAATCGCTATCTTAGGAGATAGACGCTGGCCACAGGCGGCGAAACAGGAAGGGGATAAGAATAGCAAAACGTTTCTTTGCAATATATGGAAACAACGTAATGAGCGCCCAATTGTTGGAGGTGTCTCTATTAGGAGTAGGAACGGTGCTCCGTCTCGAAAGGCATGCGTGGTCAATGGTCAAATGACTAAGGCAAGCAACAAATGAACAAATGAGTACGCCCCCCCCTCCCTTCAGCACTCCCCCCACCCCCTTCCCCTTCCCTCCCTTCCCCTCCGCCTCGCCCCCCCCCCACCCCTCACCTCCTCATAAGCCTTCTGGCTCCTTTCTCGGTGGTCTCTCATTGCCATTCCCTGAGCCGCCTCCATCTGTGCAATCTGAAACAAACGAAGCAAGGCCCGCAGGAGGCAGATGGCCAGGCACCAGGCACGAGAAATAACGCCGACGCAGTTTTTAGCAAAACCGCCACGAAACCGCCACAATACTTTCACACAACATGAAAGACCTTTTAACCGCAACGAGCAAGTAAGGTATTAATAGTAGGACTTTGTAAGCTGCTATGTACGAAGTATAATACTAGCGGGGAGAGACTTGAGAAAGGGTCTAGGGGGTTAAACTCCCTCACGGCTTGACCCTCCAGTTACCAGCTGACCCCCTAGATTAGTACTTTGTATGATACCAGGTATTCAATTTCAGCACGTACTGTACAGCATCTACATAATAAATAATAACAATAGAGTGCCTCGGCCTGCGAGTACAGCAGTACGTACAGCAGTACACACGTAGATGGAGGCCGCAGTAGTAACAGCAGCAGCAGCAGCAGCAGTAGTAGCAGCAGCAGCAGCAGCAGCAGCAGCAGCAGCAGCTGCCACAAGCTGGAGATACTTCCAAAAAGAAAAACCTACGGGGCTTAAATTCAATCACGCGGTGCGCAGACTTGTAGTAAAACAGTATGTAGAAGGCGACAAAAGTTACCAGTACCAGCTTTGACTTAACAGTATGTAGAAGGCGAGAAAACTTACCGTACCAGCTTTGACTTAACAGTATGTAGAAGGCGAGAAAACTTACCAGTACCAGCTTTGACTTAAGTAGGGTCAGCATTATTCTTTTTTTCATTTACTTCCTCGGAAGTAAAACTTGACTTCCATGAAAGTTCGTAGTAAATTCATTTCCATCAGAGTTTTTTTTACTTTCACGCAAGTAAACCGATTTTACTTCTATGGAAGTAAAAATGCTTCCATGGTTCCGTGGAAGTTTCCGTTTGAAGAGGGCCTTCGGCCACTAGACAGATCTAGTGTGGTTCCGCGCTGCGCGCTACACGGTTTTTACATCACGTTTGTAATCGGTCCACATTTTGGTAATCGGGATGGGCCCACTTTGGGTAGGACGGTGTACCAACTGGGAGCAGGGGGTGAATTCATGCCCTCGCTTCCATGTTTTACTTCGATGGAAGTAAAATTAAATTTAATTCCAATTTAATCACATGGAATGGATGTAAAAAAGCTTCCATGGGAGGGCCATGAAAGTAAAAAACTTCCGTGCAAGTAAAACTGTTTACTTCCACGAAAGTAAAAATTACTTCCATGAAAGTAAAAAAAAACTTTCGCGGACTTCCATGGAAGTACACTCAAAAGTCAAATAAGAAATAAGGTGGTAGATCGTCGCCTACCCCTCTAATACATGCAGAAACCACCATGTCTTACTGGGTAGTTGCTGAATCGAGGAGGCCATTAGTAGTCACTAATAGTCACTAATAGTCACTAATTATAGGGTAGTTCTTCAGCTGAGGAGCCTATTAATAACCAATAATAAACTACGAGTAATAGTCACTAATAGTATAATGCGAATGTGATTCGAACGATAAAGCATGCCTTATTGGCTAGTTGATCAGGGGTATATTAAAAGTCACTAATAGTCACTAATAGTCACTAATAGTTGAACCTCGTCGAAGAGAGTAGTTACTCCGGCAAAATAAACACTACACAATATATGATTGGCCTACCTAGAAGTACAAACAGTAGACACATGCGCGGAAGGCGGCGGAAGCAGCATCAGCAGCAGCGACCCTTGTAAAACATTAGGAGCGTCTGTTGTCTATTTTCACCTCATCGCGGTTCTTCTCCTGCATGGTGCCAGCGTCTCCCGGGAAGCGGTCTTCTCTGTCGTAATCGTCGTCGTACATCGGGCGTTGAGCGGCTTCTCTTCGTACCGGGAAACGGTATTCTCTGTCGTATACGTCGTTGTCGTCCGTCGGGTGTTGAGCGGCTTCCCTTCGTACCGGCCGGCTGCAAAATAGCCAGAATATTTAAACCAAAATAAACGAAACGCAGGGTGAACACGGTAAGCCAAGGCAAAGCAAAGCAAGGTAAGGCAAGGCAAGGCAAGGCAAGAGCATGCTCTACGAGTACCATGCAAAGACATAATGCAATCGATTTCAGACCATAATCCTTCTGCGCGCGTGGACAAAACAACCGGCATTGAGGGAGGCACCGACACTCGGGTTGACCAAAATCAGTACGAGCACGCCTTTCAGCCACCGCGTGGAAACACTTACTCCAGCGCGCTACGTAGCGCTAGCCGCTGTAGCCTTAATGTATATTTCCTCATTGAGGGGGACACCATTTATTACCTGGCAGGCCGGGAACGTAAGGGCGATTCCGGTCCACAATCCTTCAGCGCACCGAGTAAAGACTATACACCTGCAGTGATGGGTACACCGCCCACTCGGGTTTTATAACAATAGCCCACCTGGCGTAAGCCAACCTGGCCTTCTGCTCATCCGGCTCCCTGACTGGCTCTTTAACCATGCTACGCTGCGCCTCGGCATAGCGCGCTCGATCTGCCGCCTTTTTCTCATAAGCAGCCTTCCTAACGGCCTGCCTCCTATCGGCGGCAGCCTTCTTTTCTTCCTCAGACGGGGGTTCCGGATTGGACTTGGAGCTGCTGACGCTGGTGACCGTGGGTTTCTTAGCCGGAGGGGCGTTCGGGCGCTGTCCTGGCGTCCCCGCGTCCCATGCCGGGCCGTCGTCGTCGTCCTCGAAGCTGTCGTACGACTCATCATCGTCGTCCTGTTTTCGTTTCCGGCGAAAGGAAATGTCCGAAGAAAGGCGGTACAATCAAATCGACGTTTTGTATATATGTAAGAGTACTAATAGCATGAAGAATCTAAAGAACACGAAGAATGTAAAGAACACGAAGAAGATGAATAATAAAGTGAAGACTGCTAAAACGACGTGAGGAACACAAATAAGAGCACAGAGAACACGAAGGACGTTGAAAACAATTAAGAACATGAAGAAGACGAAAATGGAGAACAGCAACTCGAAGAACATGAAGAACAAGAACACGAACAAAACGAACATGAAAACCAAGAACACGAAGAAAAGCGTTACACCCTACCAGCCAATAATCGTACGAAAACAACTGTAATAGCCACCCAACTACCAACTAGTCGGCGACTTGAAATAGTCAGCTTTAGTCAGTTATATACGAAACTCACATCCCAAATAATACCGAGCCAACCAATAAATGATCGACGACACTTACAGTTAGCCAACTCATAGCCCTGAGTAATGTGATATCAACAGTGTACGGTATAAATGTCTTGCAGGGTCACGAGGAATCTATCTCACATATTCGGGGTCTGTCTCGGTGTACACCACGGCGTAGGTGTGCCCAAGCTTCCTCTGTGCCGATCTTCTCATCTTCGAAGGGTCCACGATCGCCCCGTTCTTCACCCGGACAAGCTCCCCTCGTTTGATCTTCATACGCTGAAGGAGGAAATCCCATCACAAGCACCAACACAAACACGAGGGAGCGAGGGAGGGAAGGAGGGAGGGAGGGAGGGAGGGGGGTGCTCACTTGTTGCTTGCCTCCGTATTTTGACCATTGACCACGAATCCCTTTCGAGACGGGGTACTGGAGGGGGGGAGGGCGCGTTGGTCAATTAAAATAAACTGCTGTCTGGTCCTGTACACCAGTTCATACTCCTCCCGTGCAGGCAAGACCAACCTTACCAACGTTACCAACTGCCAAGAGGTCGTACTCGTAACGTCTGTGACCTGCACCAGGAAATACCAAAACCAAACGAGTGTTGATGCCTACCCTTGGCCAAATGTGCTATTCATATGTATGATGCCGGTCTGTTGACGCGCGTCAAGGCCGCGTTTGGCCTTACTATACTGATTTGATTGTGTGGGCGGTCAGTCAAGGCGGTCAAACCGCGGTCTTCTAGCACCTTAGCATGCTAGTTTTAGTGTAGGAGCGGTCAGTCAAGGGGGTCAAATACCGGTCTCCTACGTAGCATATTACAGTAGTACACTGCTTGAAACCGCGGTCTCCTAGCGTTTTATTGTACTGATTTTAGTGTGCGGGGGTCAGTCAAGAGGCCGAACCGCGGTATTCTATATATACTGTATATAAGTGATATACTAAGAAGGATATTGGCCTTGTGACGGACAACCTCGCCGGGGGCATCCATCGCGCCCCCTAAACATACTATTACGGGCGAATACGGCACTAACAGTCACAAGCACCACATATGGTACTGGTGCGTAAGCATAGAGGGGTACATGGTTTTGGGGTCCATCGTGGCTTCTCATTACTATTCTTACTTCAATAGCCCACCCCGTAATAATGTATTACTACAATAGCTCACCTCGTAGTAATTTTTTACTACAATAGCCCACCCAGTAATAACACGAAAATGAAAGCAGCCACCGTCAACGGAGCGGCATGGTCAAACAATCAAACACGCCAAACACACTGAGACTGCTCCTCCATAATACCACCACTAGTATAATGGATGAAGTTTGTCAAATGTGCATTTGTGATCGGGCCCGCATGTGATTCCAGCATTGGTCAAAGGTAACTCCACTACTCGTAACCCTATCCAAAACCTTACAACCCTAACCACACCACAAACCCGTATGTATGTATATAACCTGTACTCGTAGTATTTTTGCCTGGAATAAATCGCCCAGAAAAAAACTACAGCAGTAGTAGTGAAAAAACGATCGGCTATGTGAAGGACAGGGTAGTTACGTATGTATCGTAGACCTCGGAATCACGCATGTAAACATGGATACCTCAAACGACAGGCCTAAAGAGCCTGCCAAGTCATCAACCCCGGGTCGGAAGCGGTCCCTTCGTTTTGACGTAAGGTCGAACTCTTCCCGGGGAAGCGACGGGGTCATCCATTGTGGGGCCCCGCATAAGCAGGGTCCCACAGGACGGAAACCTCAAGGGTGGTGCCCTCGCGCGCTCGCCCCTTGGCTCACTCCGAGACATAGACAATTAGCACCTCCTTGCTACATGAGACGGAAGAAAACTGCTCGGCACGGTCGGCCGTAACGACCCCTGCAGGCATCAGGGATTGGGAGCTCGTCACTACGACATCATTGGCCTCGGGGGCAGGCGCTAGTTCCACAGCTATCGTATTAAAAACTATACCAGGTACCCCAGGTATAATATGTTTCCACTCTGAATGCTACCAGAAACTGATACCAGGTACATGTTTATGGTGTTGTGGTGGGAGACTGGTAAGAGTGGGGCTGTGCGTTCGCTTATTAATAGTGACTTGGTGGCTTCTTTATAACTGGTATTAATACTTGGTTGGAGAAAAAAGTAATTCGGCTAACTGAGTTCATGCATAATTTATCAAGCAAAACACACACGCCGAGCCACAAACGCGCCAGTCAAATACGGCGACGCAGAACTCGGCAAAATTGCCGCGCACTACTAACGGTACTATATACCTACTGTGCTAACTAATAGACTAGTCGGCGACTTACAGTCAGCCAACTCACAGCCCTTTATAGTAATCATGGAACCTAACTAGCCAACTAACAACTATTAATAGTCGGCGACTTGTAGTCAGCCAAATCACAGCCCTATATACGAACCATGGAACCTACCTAGCCAACTAATAACTAGTCGGCAACTAATATTCAGTCAAGTCAGTCCTATGTACTATTCATGGAACCTACCTAGCCAACACATAACCACTGCAATTGAGACTTACAGTCAGCCAAGCCACAGCCCTATATACTAATCGTGGAACTTACCTAGCCAACTAACAACTAGTCCGCGACTTATAGTCAGTCAAGTCACAGTCCTATGTACAAATCGTAAAAACCTACCTAGCCAACTAATATCTAAGTCGGCGACTAATGGTCACCCAAGTCAGAGCCCTATATCCTAATCATGGAACCTTCCTAGCCAACAAAAAAACTAGTCGGCAAACTGATACGCAAGCCAACTAAAAACTAGTCGGCCACTTATACTCAAGCCAACTCACAGCCCTAGACACGAGACTACTCTTAATAATAGTAGTTAAACCTACCGGTATGGTGAGGACCTTGGAGACGCCATCCGTCGATTCCACGAGCTTGCAGCCCCTCATGTCGCACTTCATCGCCGAAGACTCAAGCCTTCGCGAACCACTATACGTCCACCCTGCGGCCATCAGCCCCAAGCTCAACTAAACACGAAGAACAAAAAAAAACAACAACAACAACGGCGGAAAATGGAAAATGTGACCAACCAACCACATCGAAAACATCTCAGTCTCTCTTTGGTTGGTGCTTGAAACGTCATCACTCGCAGCTACGTATCGTTGCGCGATACATATACCTAGGAGTATAATTTACCGATAATGTACTCGGGACTTGACAGGGAAAAAATGACGATAAAAAGTGACGATTACAGCAGTAGTAACGATCACAGCAGTGACTGCCTTTTGATTCGGGGGTGATATCATACAGTGGTTGGTGTTCGAGATACAATGGTTGCGATTCAAGGAGTCGCACGGGCACGGGCGCTAAACATGACCCTTCCTACCGGTACTGCTGCTGCACTGCTGTACTGTTTGCTACCATAGGCGCTCACGCTGGTAATATTAATATATTAGTAGTAGACGGTTGATATCACCACACACAGCAGTTTTTGTCGTCATTGTTCTATTATGGGGGATCATAGTAAATACTACCGGTAGTAAATAGGACCAATTATTGTTACGAGTAAAGATAGGGAAATAAATAGGGAAATAAATAGTGATGTGTGTACCGTACTGTAGGTCCGACCAATTATTGTTAGTAAAAATAGGGAAATAAATAGTCGTGTGTGTACCGTAGGTCCTATTTACTAGTGTTTACTATGGTCCCCCGCAATAGTCGCTATCCCTTATACGGGACCCCTTACATCCCTTAAATGGGGTCCCTTACGAGGGGTTAGCTGTATACTTACAGTAGTATCACGAGGAGAATGGAGAGGCTTATCTCGTGCAAGGCAGCGTCAAGCTCAACCGCAGACATCAAACATAACGGGGCGGAAAGGTAAACGTGACTCGACCACCAGCGACGTCCAAGCTCAATTAAAATATATCAGGTATATATTTTATATATGTATAGGTACCAAATGGACATTTTCCAGGAATACTTTCACTTTTCATCTCCGGCCGCGGGTCTTTTCTCGCGCTGTCGGCTGCGGGGCACGCAGGGGGGCCGCGTGTACACCACGGCGCAAGTGCGGGTCCCGGCCGAGGCCCGTGGGGCGTGCTCTGGGCCTTCAATATCGCCAATTCTGGCAAATAACTCGACTTGACACCGCCTCGCAACTACTATGAAAACCTGTCGTACGACTTATCCGTATGAACTTTGATGGTTCGTTTTTGACCCGCCATATGAACGGAACACACACGGTACGCACCACGCACGAGACAGCAAGGATCACACTGCTATTGAACGAGGCATGCATCAAGCGTCGTGCAGCAGTAGTTGATACCATGTTGCATGCGTCTGTTCTGTCTGGGTTGTGTACAGCAGTAGTAGCAGTTGTAGGAGGCGCTTGAAAAATCACATGCGCATTTTCTGTAAATTTATAATTTTTGTTCCAAGATTTTGGAATCTACGTAGAGTACATACACAGCTCTACGAGTACTATGTACAGTACGAGTAGGCATATTATATTTACCTCTCTATCAAACGATAGGCCGATCTACATACGTCCGAATACGAGTATTTTGGTGCAGCAGTAGTAGTAGTAAGAAGCTGCATAACACGTATTAATAGTAGCCGCTGTTCAGATTGTTGCCTTTATGACGGCTGTGGTGTCCTGTTTGCACGCGCACGACCCGTAGCACACAGCTATTATTAATAATAGAAGGGGATTGTGACAGCTACGAACTACTGCTGTGTTCAGTCTTTCTTTGTGTATGCGTGTGTGCATGTTTGATGTATGCGATTCCAGCAAAACTTCCCCCTCTGATTTGACGTACCCACGCAGTACAGCAGCGATTGAAAACAACAAAACAGCCAATACCCGTCACGGGTATGGATAACACTTCATACTCGCCGAGAATTTGGGCCCCGGGCACCGGGGTACCCAGGTGTTCGACGGGTACCCATAGACGAGTACTCGGCTGCTAAACGCGTAGCAGGGTACCCGCCGAAAAGGTAGTAAAAACTCTTATCTAGGACCGGGGCGGGACTCGTCGGGCAACAGCTCTGTCATAACTATCTTGTGCATATACTCATCTGTACAGCGTAGAACAGCCGTGATACCTCGTTGTGTACTATTTATAGTGTGCACACTCTGCTCTCCAGCACAACAACTAAATATAACTGTGTGTGCTATGTGTACTCAATCGTTGTGTATTGTTTATTGTATGTGCTCTGTGCTATGCCGTCGGTACTGTTCTGTATACAGATGTCACTTCTTCTGTTGTACCGGTATTATTGTGTACTCTTCGTAGGTCCGCTCTGTGTGTATAGTCTTCGTACTGAACTATTTATACTCTCTGTACTCTGCGTGATATGTGCTGCTGTAGTGTGGCCCGGCTGGCGAGATGTCAATCTCACAGGTTGTCTGCCTGGCCTCGCCCGGATTATCAGGGTGTTTTGCTTCGTTTTTGTTTGCGCTGTGCCGCCTCCTCCTCGAGGTTTCGAGGCCGCCACGTGCGTGTTCGCCAGCGCTAAGTGGATGCTTTGGGGAGCCGCTTACTGTCCACAATCGGTGTACGCAGCAGAGTCAGCTGTATGCCCTTATACCGGTCCTGGGATATAATATACCGTTGGGTTGCGTGTCAGGCGCATTTACTACAGAACAGTTCGTAGCCACGACAAAAAAAAATGTTGCAGATCGTGATTTCACTTTTTTTTAATCATAAAACCTTATGTACCGGTCGGTTTGGTTTACCGCACTCTTCCAAACTATTTGTGTTTGGGTATGTGCTTCTACGCGTCAAACCGCACAACAACAAAAAACGTTTTATATTTAATATTTTCAGGTGCGGGGGTGCAATCTTGGCAAAACAATAAAATAATTAGATTGCATTTGCAATTTTATATTATTTCGTACCAGAATTAGAGTTAATTAATTATTTCCGGAGTTCGGGCACACGAAATGGCGTCGCGATTCACGAGTTCGTAGATCTACTCGACATAACAAATCAACATTCAACAAAAATACTCGTAGCAGTGGGTGCCTGCAGTTCATAAACTATGGGTCAAGAATAACGAGCTTAGGTTGGCACGAGCAAAATAAATAGTTCACCATTGTGGGATCGATATTAAACCCTACACAAAATAGCTAGATCGACGTCGGAAACAAAATAAGTCGTTGAGCCTGGACAACGAACTAAAGTTTGTATACACCGGTAGCCCACTGTACCTCAGATACGATATCATCTCGTGACATATTTTTCGTTAGCAATGGCGGTCGCTACGCACTACTTTTTCCTTTAGACAAGACAGCAGTCTAATATACCACATGTTTGCTAAAAAAGAGAACTATGAAGCATGTGCGATCTCTTTTCGATTTGCGACACCCCCGGGATTTCAAGTGACCAACATCCCGAAGGGGAACCTTGTATATATATTAAAAAAATTAAAAAACAACAGCTGTGAGCTCGATATATATGTAACCGTGAAAAATGTGACCCACCAATCAGCGCCAAGCTCAATTAAATGTGGAAAACAACGGCGGAAACAGGAAAGTGTGACCCACCAATCAGCGTCCACCTCAATAACACATGGAAGTGTACTGCGGAAAATTGACCCGCCAATCAGCGCCCCGCTCAACTTGAACATGAAAAACAACGGCGGAACATAGAAAATGTGACCCTGGGAGCATCGAGCTCAGCTATCAGTTTTTAATAATAAACTAAGAAACACGTCAGCTGTGAACTCTCCCAACCGGTCGATATTCATCTTTGCTAGCTGCGTGGCGATATTCCATGATGTTATCAGTTTTTGTACATGAAATACAAGGGCGGAACATGGTAAACGTGACCCACCAATCAACGCCACACTCAATTGCAATGTAAAACAACGGCGTGAAATGACGCCCATCAATCAGCGCCAAGCTCGACAAGACACATGCAAAATTACGGTGGAAAAAAAAAGAAGAAAAAACTGACCCACCAGCCCACCAGCAGTCAACGTCATACGCTCAATTATAAAGGCGTACGTAAAAACAAATGGCGGAAAATGAGGCCCACCATCTATCTCACCAATCTTCGCCAAGCTCAACTACACTGCTGCAGTATAGTAGTGATTCGTTCACTTCTGCCTGCCAACGACAAACCAATTCCGCGTACTCGTAGAACTTCTCACACACCACATGATACTATTCTACTATTCTAGGAGGTGCTCGGTTTGGCGGCTTTTGGTCGCTGTTGCTGTGGACGGTGGGCGAGCCATCCGTTACCTCGGGCCCTTTTCAAACAGGCTCATCATGTTTAGTGTTCCATCATACTCTCCGTTTTTCGTTTTGTTGTGCACCGACCTCGAGCCACACAGATAGTTCACTACTATTAACAATAGTATTGCAGGCGAGGGGAAACTCCCGTACGTCGCATGGACTACAAGATTCCGCGCTGGACTTAAGTCACACCTTGACGTGTGCAACTTTCTTATGTCTAGGAAACACAATCATGCCACCCTCTTCTTGCCAAAACCAAGAAAAAGCCCATACCATACCATACAAAAACCTTGACAACAAGAGCGAGCATCGGGGGGGAAACAAGCCCACTCTACGTACGTACTCGTACCTGGTACGTAGTTTTGAAAACAGGGGACGGGGGTGGTCCCATGTCATGTATGGCCGTAGTCGTGTGACCATAAAAGTATATGCATTGCCGGGACGGGCTGAGGGGAGTTCCGACCCGTGGCCTTATGCTTGATGCTGATTGATGGGTTTCATATCCATACCCTTGGAATGACTGTTACTTGCATAGTTGAATGTTTTGGCGCTGAGTATTGCGGTCACTTAGCTTGGCGCTGATTGGTGGGCCACTTTGTCCTTTTTCCGCCTTCATTTTGTTGGTTTGCATTGTACAATAGACAACCACAACTATTAATAACTGTGAGTACAGCGCACCTAATAAGAAACATGAAAGCTGGCTCAGGCTCATGTTTTGAGAGAGTTTTTTTTTCTAGTTTTTTTCCCCATCCCTTTTATTATCTTCGCCCTCCTTTTTTCTCTCATCCCATTCCTATACTCGTAGTAGTCGTAACTCAGATCCGGGGCCACAAAGTAAGCTTTTATCCCTCCTTCCCCACTACGGTTCTTGCCTTGCATTTCTATCGCGAGAAGACTACAGCCTTTTCTTCCCTCGTCGACTGGCATCGAATTGCGCCTACCCACGCTCTCAGCAGTTGATTCCGGTTTTTATTTATTTTTGCCAATAAACTTAAAAGTCCGACCCACGTGAGATTCGTACCCCAGAAACCACAACTACACAACTACCTACAGGTATTATTAATAGTAGTTTCATAATTTCGAAGATAACGACTCTCGAATATCAGCCTCGTTTTCGCATGTTTTTCGTAAATATGTTTCTTATTACATGTCCTGTGTACGTAGTGTTGGTAAGCAACTTTTAAAAGTTGATTTTTGTTGCTTATTTAAGCATGCTTTTGTATAAGCAAAATCAAAGCAACAAAGCCGTGCTTATTTGCTTATTTCGCTGGACAGGCAGTATAGTTTTTAGTATGGTATACTAAACGCCATACAATAAGTTTGTATAGGTTTTAGTATGCCCATTTTAAAATATATACAAAATGAGTGTACTGTACGCGTGTTAGTGTACAATTAAATCGTATGTGTTTTAGTGTCGCCATACTAAAATTGACTTATAACATTACATATGGGGTTTAGTATAGTACACTATACGCCATACAAGCCAAATAAGCAACTAACTTGCTTAAGCAAAGCAACTAAAAAAACCCAAAAAAGCAATAAGCAAAGCAACCCCTTTTTGGGGCCAACATACAACTGTAGTATTAATAGTACAGGACACCTAATAATAAGAAACCGTCTACAAGAAAGCCAGGCTGATATCTAGAGGAAAATAAGAAATTCGGGAGTCGTTATCTTGAAAAGAGTAAAGAAAGCACCCTCTCTCAAATAAGAAATTCAGCCTGGACCAGATTTCCTGTTTCTTTTTACAGTTGTCCTACCAAAAAATGTTTTGTAAAAAGGTTGAAATTACAATTTTAGAAATAAAAACACAGAAACTCCGGAACGTACGGAAAGCAAATAACTTTTGCTTCGGCAATTAGAGGCTGAGAGTGGCTGTGAGGTGCCAAGATATGCCGAGGAAAGCTTCCGAACCAAAGAAGATAAAGCTATGTATTGATATTACTACTGCTGTTGTTGTATGTACGAAATATAGTCCTGTGCTGCAAATACCGGGATTCACTACGTATACTCGTACATGTTTCGCGTGCAATACGTAATACGTACGTACGCGTCGTGAACAAAAAGAAACAAAAAACACCAAAAAACAACACCGCCACGCTGCCGCCACGGTCTTGCAAAGCAGAAGCAGCGCATACTCTCGAATGCGAATACCCCCGACACATCAGCCTGCCTACGAAGCCAGGAGAGTCTTAACCCATTCAAACTGAAATTATGTCCCACACTAATTCCAAGTAGTTTGTCCCCAAAATCGTGGGACCGGTTCTTAAGGGGTTAACCTTCGGAAGGCAAGCCGTCTCAGTTGTTTTATGCGGACAGACAACACAAAACAGAAAACAGGATGCATCAAGCTTCAAGCACACGCAGCAACACAAATAACGATAAGCAGAGCAGCTGCATCAACAACAAACAGCAGAACAGCACCACCACCAGCAGCAGCAGCACAACTTCCAGGCTATATTGCACAAATACGCCGACGAAGAACAACTATAGGGTACTGCTGGTAGTTACTCACCAATGCCCAAAAAATGGTGGCAATGAAGGACTTGGATATGGCCGGCTTTGAAGTCCACGCAGCGCCATGCATGCTGCCTCCGCCGCCACCGTGATCAGTGCCGGAGGTGGAGAGGATGTTCTGGTCCCCGTCCCTAGTGTTCCTAAACATCGGGGTGTTCGTCTTTCAAGCACGAGTCGTGCAGCTTTTGGGTTCAGGGGTTTCTTCTCCCTAATAAAACCATGCACCCACAAAGCAGGCCAGAGCAGCAGCACTCCAACAGAGCGGCCGACTGGCTCTCCTGCACACTACCTATAGCTTGTCCCCTCTGTTTCTATCTGGCTGTACGATTATGTGGCCCTCCTGCTGGAGCAAGAAGAGCAGACAGGCTGGGTAGGGTGTTGTGTCCGGTACTCGTTTTTGATACACTGAGACAAGCGGCGAGTGATTATTGCGACAACCAACGACACGGGTACGACGAAGTACGTACGGACGTAGAGCACGTGAGAATGATGATGAGAAACAAAGCGATAGGTTGGAACCAAGGAAAATGCTGAGAAATATATCAGGTCTGGATCACACTTTTTAAAAGATAATCCGTGGTAATTATGGCGGTCTCTGGGTCTTCGGGGGTCTGGTGGTGTTGCCTTCGTCCATTGTTCTACCGAGCTACGTACCGAGCCTGGTTTTACCCAACTACTTCATCAGCAGTACACCCAGTGTCTGTCCTGATTCCTAATCCTAGAGAGATTAGATTTTATACAACCCGTTATGATTTTGTCTTGAAATTTGGGTACGTGTGGCAGAGGTCTGAAGTTCGGAAATGTTGGTCCGCAATCGGAAATTTCTGGCAAATTTCTTGGTAGTTGCAAAACCGGCGCAGCCGGGTTTCTCGCCCGTTTCTGGTCCGTTTTGTAGCTACCGTTTTGTGGGTCATGTTTGGAGTGGTTGTTGTGTGTTGTGTGTTGTCTTCACATTAAACTCGTTCTTTCTAACCAACTACTCGTACAATAATATCTATTGATTGTTGAGGGATATGAATATATATGTTGGATATTGTTGGATACCAATACGTACGTTTGAACCTTGACCATAGGAGGAGTGGTAAGAAATTACAAGGTTCCCCTCCGGGACGTGCCTGGGGGAGTGGCGCAAGGGCGAATCGAAAACCTACTAATAATATCAAAACAACAGCATGCGATATTGTATCATACGCATATCCACTTAGTTTTTGTGTGCTTCCTGTCGTATATTATGGGGGTCTGGGTTACGTACAAAACAAAACAAAAAAAAAGTATCCAGAGTCATCGCCAAGGATCGAACTCAAGCCTTCAAGCATAAAATCGTGCATGGTGACCGTTTGCCTATACTTTCAAAGATACATTTTCCTGTACTACACGATTATTTGTCGCGGCCCGCGTCAGCCACACGACAGGTCGCACATACATGATGCAAGCACAGCAGCAAGCAACAACAGAACAGCAGCAGAAGAGAGAGAGATGGTGGTGCCTGATGACGGATGCAAGCCTGCTGCGATGAAGCAACCACTAATTAATAGCCACAGCAGTATACGGTGGATCCGCCACAGTCACGTCTGCTGCTTGTGCTTCTAGCCGGGGCTGTGGCGTTGCTTGTGTTCGTTGCATGTTGTGTGATGTATCGTGGTATTCAAAAGCGGTCATTAATTTCCGGTCAGAGTGGGCGTGGCTCTGTTACACACACAGCAGCAGAACAGAAAAGGGTAGATAGATGGTGTGGATTATGGACGGTAGGCTCCGATAGACACAGCTAGCCACAGCACTACAGCAACATCAACAGCAGCAGCGGGTAGAAGAGTGGTGGTGGTGGTGTCGTTTGGTGACGGATTGCTGGCTCCTATGAAAGCAAAACTACTCGTAGCTCGTAGCAACAACAGAGCACATCACAGATCTGCCTTCGAGGCGCACAGTGTTGTATCACTCTGCCCGGAAAAGTAACGACAGTTTATATATAGTTTTAATGAACAAAAGTTTCTTACATTTCGGGACAGCGGAGAGATTCGTACATGAGCATCGATCTGCAGGTATTATACCATGACTCGGAAAATCGCAGGCTTCGACAAAAGCAACTCGTCACGGTACAGCACGGATCTGAGGCACGCGCATGCATGATGTAATGGCTGCTGCTGCTGCTGCTGCTGCTGCTGCTGCTGCGCAGCAGGTTTGTAACATTGAGGTTGTACTGTTTGTAACACGCTCTCTGTGGTGCTGCTGTTGTTCGTGTGTGCTCCCCGTGCTCTCGGCAAGAAACGCACAAAAAACGCACGACTGAACATAAACAGGGCCTCACGCAGCGAAACCCGGGAAATCGGCTTATCCACTCCCGCGGGAAAAAAAACTTCGAGCGCCCGCCACGCGAGCCACAGAGCTCGGATCGAGCCCAAACCTCGACCAATGTGTCCGGCCGGGCTTGCTGTGTCGGGATACTTAGCGTTTTGCCGAAAAGTGCTCGCGCGAAGAGAAAAGTTGCGAAAAGTGCGAAAATTTCACAAACATAACTATACATATACCCGTATTACAGACCCTTGGCATAAACTCTGCTGTCCTATTTCCACAATATTAATATTGTTGTAAGTCAACAACCCGTTCGACCCTCTCGAGCTCTGCCACAGCGACTAAAACTATGATGCTACGGGTCGTATATATCTATCTTACATCTAAATATCTATCCCTATACATATATATACTAATGTTTATATACGTGCCGTTGATTTGGCCATATATACGTAAAGGGACAACAAACTGAGAATTGCGGCCAAATCAACGGAACGTATAGGAAAAGCATGAGGCAGCATATACGACTTCTCATCTTCTCATCAATCATCAATGCTGAGAGAGCGTGTCCGTGTGTCCGTACATCTGCCGATGTCGCACTCCCGGTGCCGTGTCCAGGATATCATACACCCCGTGTCTAGGATGGGCCATACATCTGCCGATGTTGCTCCTCCTTCGGGCACACACACACCCCGGCCCAGCAACCAGGGCTCGTTGATGGAGCTAATGTGGCTAATGGTGCTCTAATCTTCATATAAATATAATATACGTATATACATGGATTCGTCAATTTTTCCCTCTCTTAACCCCTTAAGAACTGGTCCCACGAATTTGGGGACACACTATTTGGAATTAGTGTGGGACATTTTTTTTCAGTTCTGGATGGGTTAAGCCCCCAATAAAAGCAAACACAAATGCCGTCTGGTAGGTCTCGTGTACGTATAGACGAGAGCTTGAACATTTCATGACATCATGTGTATGTGCGTATATTTATATTCCAGTAGAGTCTTCCACAGTGTAGAAATAGAACGTTCTGGGAATATTCCCCATAAAAACAAGCGGGAAACAAAAACTGGCGGGAAAGCAAAACAGGCCTTTGTTTGCTCCCCTGATCCCACCGAAACCTGATCCCACTCGGATATGATCCCATTTGGCACCCTGCTCCCACCCACAAGGTGCAGAAATATAATTAGCCCTCCGCAGGAGCCGCCGGAGGCCGTGAGCGCGAAGCGCGAACCGTAAACGGTCAAAATTCCTCAAATTCGTAAAATCGCCGATTGCCAAAAAAAAAAAAACGTCGCAGCAGCGTGGAATCGAACCGCGCCATATTTATGAAGCTGTGCACCATAGACCGCGGAGCTATATTACATCCACCACCCCCACCTGCCACCTCAAAAGTTTGGGCTATTTATAGTCGCAGTACGTATATATGTATATATATAGAGCAAAAGAATATTCCCAGTAAATTCTATGTCTTCTACAATGTGGAGTACCCAGCTCCTTCCTTCGTGTCGTTGCTTTCGGAAGTCAGACGCTTGGACCCCGTTGGGTTTTAGGGGCTGGGTTGGGTCTACGCCCGCAGGTTGGGTCTACGCCCGCACCTTGATCCCACCAGGAGGAGGTGTGCCCCCTACCGAGCAAAGCAATGCAATACTATTATTATCAATAGTATTAATATTTATATTCCATTTGCCATCTGACAATATATATATATTTCACTTAATTTTTTTAATTCCATCCCTTTTATCATCTTCGCCAAGGGTGTGCGCGGATCTGAATCCCAGACACCCCACTACCGCCCCCCCCTATATTGGAGGGAAAAACCGGACCGTTGTGATCCAAGGAAACAATAACCCAACGTGTTCCGTCCCGACATTGTAGGGATGCGAGGGCCTATGGTCATACGACTACGGCCGTGCACGACATGAGTACTGCTGTACACCCCCCCCATACCAGCGAAAACAAAATAGGGGGGGTCTCTAAAACCAAGTGAAACAAATGGAACAAAAACGAAAAAAAAATGGGTTTCGCTCATTTAGTCCTGTGATCACAGCGATCCAGTTTGTTTTTCATTCTGACCTTCCTAGGAGTGAGAGGTCGTTATCTCTTTTTGTCGCACACCCTTGTCTCTTCACCCTCCTTTTCTCTCTCCTTCCTACAGTAGTAGTCGTAACTCAGATCTGGGGTCACAAAGTGTGGGCTCCTCTCCCTCCTCCCCCACTGCGGTTCGTGCCTTGCATTTTTATCGCGAGAAGGCTTCAGCCCTTTCTTCACTCGTCGACTTGCATCGAATGTGCAGCTCTTATTCCAATCATACAATTCACACATATCACATAAATACCCATCACAATCATCATCAACAATCATCATGCCTGAATACTTGACAAAAACTTGTACCATTAACAATAATGCCGTCCCCCAAATGAATTGCTTTCTTTACCGACTCCTCGCCGACGTGTCACCAATCGAAGGTGAAAGGGTGGGTGACATATACATGTATGTACAGGTGCCTTTCAATTTTCAATCTAATCTATGTTCGTTCCCCTTCTCTTCATGAAATATCGGTGTTTCGCAACGACCGGCCTACAAATTCCACAGCCGAGCCATAAATCCTCACCCCTCGCCCTCCTTTCCATCGGTGGAGTATTTTTAGAATCACAGCTGACGCGTTTCTTAGTTTATTATTAATCATCCACTTTAACGCACGCAGAAAAACTCAATCCTGCAATATACATACGTGAACAGCCCGCACCCACCCGTGTAAAAACCCTTGCTAAGCGGGGCGATTGACACCACCAGCGATGCAAGCATCGAAATCGAAAACGGCCAACGTTACAATGACCCTGTGGGTCGTGGGGTGCCTCGCAACCCTGATGGTTTCGTTGGGCGGAGATGCTGGCTCAAGCCCTATCCATTTTGTTCGAGAGCGTAGCTGTGGGGCGAGCGATTTGCAGTTTTGCAGCAGCTCGGAGACACAACCTCGTTGCCAGATCCTACTGCCGTGCTTTGACCACGAGGGATCAGGCGAGACCGGAGTTGCGGCAAACGTACCCCAGTACACTGCTTGCTGTAGGTGCAGTGATGGCGAGCTATGCGTTTCCATGAAAGCCGCGGCTCCCTCGCCTCTTTTACAGCTGAAAATACGAAAAATACACAGCAGTTCTTGGTTGCCCAAGGGTTGCTGGCTCTTTTCATTTTTTGTTGTTGTTGCCAAATGGGGGGAAAAAATGCAAAAAAAAATCCTGGAAAAATGCAGGTCTTCACGTGACGACTCCTGTAGACAGATCCTGCACGACATCTCAGAGCGGCAGGTGAGGATCTAGATGATCTATGTATTATAAAGAAGATCTATCTATTAATAGTAGAAGATTTAGATGATGGTCAGTCCGGCGTGTGCTACCCTGTCATTGATATACATGCTATGACAAGCGTTCTAACTCGCGACCAACAATTAGACCATTCGAGCACCAGGGCGTGGTATGATACAGGGTATACCTGTACGAGGTACATCGGGAAGCGCCTGGAGACAAAAACCAATATTCATATTACAACACCAACAGCGAATTGCTGTCATGGGTAAAGCACAAGCGGATGCTATCTGAAAGCCTGATGACGCCAGGGGGTGATTTGAAAAGTACGGCACACAATCTGATACGTACGTCCTGGATTACCCGGTTATCTGGCATGGAAGATTGTGGACGCTGCATCACGACAGACGGCTCCGCAACCACTACGAGAACATATCATTCCAAAAAAACAAAATGGGGGTCACAGCGTACGGCACTATTCGTAGTGACCCTCCCCTCCGATACGACTACGGCCATGCGTGACATGAGTACACCCCCACCTCACCAACGCGTGACAGGCACTACACCCCCGAACTTCTACACGTACCATAGCTCACCAGCTATTTTTAAGCAAAACGAAAAAAGCATGCGCTTCGTATACTTGGGATGCAGAGATCGAGCTATATACTACATATATACTGTTGGTAATATACCAGGAACTTGAAGACTAACTCTGCAAGACTTGCGATGGGCTGTTGTACAATCGCCGGATCTCGGTTACAAGCCACAGAAAACGAAACTGGAGCCTTGGCGACTGCTGCAGAATCGGAACCAGACAGCTCCTTCCGTAGTAAGCACCAAGCAGGCACGATGTACGCACACTTCCCCACACTAAAGTACAACGGAGCACCAACACACGTACCAAACCACAGCAACAGGAGTTGCACAAACACGCCGCAGATATAATCAACGTAGGACACTTCAATCGCTAACTGGTGGTACATTTGGACAAGAGCCAGCCAGCGGTCACCCACCCTGTACAACAAGTTAACCACAACAGCAGTGGCGGCAGGAGTCAAAACTCTACAACTCTCCGTAATCTGTAAGCTCCCAACAACTTCCGTACTGGTGCAACCCCGCATACCAAAAACCATAGTCAGCCGCAAAACACGCCTCGGAAATAAAAAACCTGTATGGATACTTGACCCCTCGACTCACCGCCCACACACTAAACTCAGTATAATAAGGACAAAAGAGGCCTTGATACGCCCAAGAAGATCGGTCTCCTGTTGACAGCATCTCCCGTATTGGTGCAACACCGTATATCAAGCCATGGTCAAAACTCACAAAACACGCCTCCGGGAGGGGAGTAAAACCAGCCGATCAGCGGCCTCTGCCCGTTTCGGTTTTGCACGAGCAACGTTTGGCGTTACGATAGAGAGGGGCGAAACCAAGAAGCTCACAACTGCACACGGTACAGCAAATTAGCTATGAGACTGCGGTATGACATGACCCCTCGACTGGCCGCCCCCGTACACTACAACTAGTACATTAAGGCCGAGAGATGTCTCGACGTGCCCGAAACGATCGTTCTCCTGTCAATAACATCTCTGCTCTGCAAGGGGGGCGAAAACAGCGGTCCGTTTCGGTTTTGCACGCATAGAGAGGGGCGAAACAACTACACCCACACCCTAGATGGTACAGCAAATGGGCTAGGAGACCCCTTGACTGACCGCCCCTACACTAAAACCAGCACACTAGGGCCAACAGAGGTATCGACGCGCGTAAAACGATCGGTCTCCTGTCAATGGCATATTAGCTCTGGAAGGGAAGCGAAAACAGCCAATCAGCGGTCGGTCCGTTTCGGTTTTACACGCGCAAGTTTTGGCGTTACGATAGAGAGGGGCGAAGCAACTACGCCCACACCATACATGGTACACAGTCAACGATATCAGTCGACGGCTTTCTTGCCCCTTGACGAATGGGAGCCTTCAAATAACTCCCCACACTGAAACTAAGATATCATGTCCACACATCAGACAGATAATCTACAGATAGATCGTCTAGATCACCTACAGTAGATCCTATCCCGCCGCTATGCGATGTTGTGTAGGATCTGTACAGCAGATTCAACCCGGGACACACGCGCTAGATCCTGCAGATGATACGGCTCCTACCCGGCAACAGGAGCTAGACCATACAGATCATACAGATCAGAAAACATATCTGCAAGGAGATAGTAAGACCATCAAGTGGGAGTCAGTGATCTGTAAAGGAACTGTGAGCACTTCATAAGAGGCCTTGGTGGATCAAAACTACTTTACACCGTCTTGCGTACCCACACATCGGTGGTCCAGGCGTACCAGGGCACCGTGTATCTGTGCATCGCCGGTGACTGCACGCACCACCAACACGTCAACATTCTTCCCTCCCCCCCTCCCGCTCCAGAGTCGGTCAAGCAAAGGTCCTCCCCGCCCTCTTCTTCCCCACAATATTTTAGAATAAAATTGCTGCTCCAGGTACTCCAGGCGAGGAACATTACTTGACGTGTCCTGCCTGTGCACGAGCGCCGGACTGTCACGCGCTGAACGTCACGACCGCTGCATTGACCGCGAACGTGATGATGATCAAGTACCTGGAAAAAAAAAAAAATGAAGAGGGTGTGAATTGGGTTACGAAATGAAAGGCTTCGGGCAATACTCCCAGAGAAAAAGAAACGAATAAGCCCTTAAGAACTGGTCCCACGTATTAGGGAAAAACTACTTGAAAATAGTGTGGGATGTTTTTTTTTCAGTTCTGAAGGGGTTAACCCCTTAAGAGCTGGTCCCACGTTTTAGGGGACAAACTACTTGGAATTAGTGTAGGACATTTATTTCAGTGCTGAATGGGTTAAGATGTTCCCGCGGTGCACGCGTACTGCTGTGTATGAAGGACACACGTACATAATAGGTCGTGTTACGACCGAATGCGAGTTTCTAATTTGGAAGGCTCCGAAAACAACAGGGACCCCACTCCACCGAACGCCGTAACGCCCCCAAAAATCACGGCAGAAACAAAAAAAATGGTTGAGTTGAGTTTCGTTAGTTTACACCTTCCACCTACGTACACAAGTTGGCAGCAGTTACAATACATAGCGTGCCAAACCTCTTATCTGGACAAATAGATACAACTAGACAGCCCGCGAAATCAATGGTGATCACTGCGGTGGTCGACATTTGCTACAAGTAGTGAGACAGACTCTGAGATATTTCGTACCGGCAACCCCTATCGATGGACAATCGCCGATATCAGTTGTACAAGCAATAGTCTATTGCAAACAACGATTGGCCAGGGTGTGCTGCAAACCATACCCACCACGTAATTCCCAATGGAAGGTATTCCCCCAAGCGCAGACGCACTTTCTACAGGGGGTTAACAATGCCGCCTGAGGGAATACTTCAATATCTTAATTTGTTCAGGATGGAACGCACGAATATTTGGATACCTTACTATCTTCTTGTTGACGGTTTCAGGATGAAACGCACGAATATTTGAATACCTTACCATATTCCTGCTGACGGTTTCAGGATGAAACACGCCTCATCCATACAACTCACATGGGAAATGTAATTCTCCACATGAGTGGAGAAGTTCCTCCTGGTCCTCCGCCTCCGCCGAACCACAATACCTGCGCGGTCAACACGAACCCCAACAATTTCACACATCAATACATCAGATAGATTCCCAATCCACGATCTAGATATTTCGGGGGCAGATACGGCAAACATGGTGTAGACTTTACGGGTATGACACTATTAATAGTAATCAATAGTTATTGGTTGGGCCCTCAAGAAAGCCACAAAGGTGCCAGCGAGATTCAAAGACGCAGAACTCTGCAACTTGCCAAACGCAACAGCTAACTGTAACTGTAATATATACCTACAGTAGCCAACTCACAGCCCTATATCCTATTAATAATCATGGAATCTACTTGGCCAACTAATAACTAGTCGGCGACTTACAGTTAGCCATCTCACAGCCCTCTATACTAATAATGGAACCTACCTAGCCAACCAATAACTAGTCGGCCACTAATAGTCAGCCAACTCGCATCCCTATATACTAATCATGAAACCTACCTAGCCAACTTATAGACTAGTCGGCGACTGATACTCAGCCAAATCACAGCCCTATATACGAATCATGGAAACTACCTAGCAAACTAATAGACTAGTCGGCGACTGATACTCAGCCAAATCACAGCCCTATATACTAATCATGGAACCTACCTAGCCAACTAATAGACTAGTCGGCGACTGATACTCAGCCAAATCACAGCCCTATATACGAATCATGAAAACTACCTAGCCAACTAATAGACTAGTCGGCGACTGATACTGAGCCAAATCGTAGCCCTATACACTAATCATGGAACCTACCTAGCCAACTAATAGACTAGTCGGCGACTGATACTCAGCCAAATCACAGCCCTATACACTAATCATGGAACCTACCTAGCCAACTAACAACTATTAATAGTCGGCGACTTATAGTCAGCCAACCCACAGCCCTATATACTAATCATGGAAACTACCTAGCCAACTAATAACTACTCGGGGACTTATAGTCAGCAGACTCATATCCCTAGAAAAGGGTAAAGCCAATTCCTTACCGGGTAAAGCGAGCGGAGTCCCACGTAGAGCCAACCCACAGCAGTGATGTAGACATAGGATAGCCCCCCGTACGACGACAGGCATATGTTTAGCCAAAAAAGGCCTAGGAAGGGCACGGACTGCTCCAGCATGTTACCCACCGTGCGGTCCCACCCGAGCATTTTCCTATCTCGGCTCAGGTAGCGGTCGAACTGGGGAAACAAAAAACAAAGTGGACGATGGGCGTATATGTACGATGTCGAACATGTTACACTTGTGTGGCAATATCACACTGGAAAAAAATAGCACGTGACACTTCTGCGAAAATGTGACACTCCATATGTGCGATGCTCTTCACAGTAAAACCAAACCCTTTTGCTACAGCAAGCACTATCCCACGCTAAATCAAAGTAGGTTGTGCCCAAAAATAATCAAACCCTATTATACGTCGTACAGCTCACGATCTATCTAGATATCTATCTCCAGGTATACGAATATATCTATCTTTGTGCAGTATCTACTAGTAGATCCGAACCTGCGGTTATGAGATTTTGTGTACGCTCTGCATAGTACAGACCTAACTCAGGGGAAAGCGTCCTAGATCATGCAGATCATGCGGCTCCGACCCGGAAAAATGAGCTAATAATGTATCATAGATCGCACAGATCAGGAACCTATCTTCCCTGGAATATCTAGACCATGAAGCGGCAATGGTCTATATGATCTATATGATCTATCTGTAGATGATCTGCCCGTCCGAGGTGATAATGCAAACAGGATACCACACGAAGACGCTCTTCCAACAGACAGCTGAATCCGACCCTTTAACTATATACGCGCGATCAAAGTATCCCACGCAGCGTGCAAAGATGAGTTTCGACGAAATCCTCGTTCTCACAGCTGTCGTTTAAAATATCTATCTCTATACTGCAAAACCGTATCCAACACAATGTAAATCAAGGCAGTTTGTGCCTACAAAAATCGTTGTACTACTAGTACTAGTACTGCAAATAGTAACATTAACCCACACCAAATCAAAGTGGTTTTTGAACACAAACGCGGATACAAGTTCTGATACATAAGAGACTCAACAGACTGAAGGGGTTTCATAACCATGGACTTGCCTTCTTGCCCTGCTCCGAGTGGTACGTCCGCAGCTTGCGCTTCATGATCGCTTGCGCGAAAATGAAAAGGTAGTACACCAAGAAGAAAGCGATCGTCACGCGAGCCCCGTTCCGCACATTAGGGGGCAGGGAGGCCGAAGCCGCCTCCGCCGCAGTCTTCGCAGCTGCAGACGCGGCAGCAGCAGCCGCTGCAGCTGCATTGGCGGCCCTACCCATAACCAGCTAGCTGCAGCCTCAGACCAAAGCCAAGGAAGGAAGTGGCACAGGCGTTGAGACGAACCGGGGAGGTCAAGGTTTCCGGCAGAGACTAGAGGACGGGGCGGGGCGGGGGTGGGAAGGGTGTAGATTCAATACCAATACTACCGCGACACGCTCACTCGTCGTATATATCCTGCATGAGGACATATAAAAACCCGCAAGTACGCGCGATCGAAGTATCACACTCAGCTACGTGTCAAAGATGAGCTTCGACGAAATCCTCGATCTCACAGCTGTTTTTTTTTTTTTTTTTCAAATATAGAGCAAACATGGCAGGAGACAACACTTTCACCCTTTGACAGACAGCAACTCTGCCTTGACATGCCTTGACTGACACCAAACTACTACCAGGTACAATCTGGTAGGCTTTAGCTGAGAATACTCGGTCCTACACGCTTGGCAGCGCACGTTTAGCTTGCTTGATATGTCTCCTGATTAGAGGTGGGCATCGGATGGGATATTCGGAAAATCGAAAACTGGATGGGAGGCGTTATTCTCAAAAACAAAAAACCGGTTCTGACCGATTTTTTTTCCGGACGGTTTTAACCGGGTAACCGAAAACCGGTTCAACCGGTTTTAACACGTTAAAGCACCAATAATATGGAAAAACATAGGTCTCAGTATCAACACAATTAATAGTGCAACCACTTCATGACAATATACCGCGAGGACCCATGCCAATCACACTCGGGAATGTTTCCACCCCTGTCTGCAGCAGTAAGGTACCCAATGTCCTCCGGCCATGAACTGAGCAGTGTTGACATTTTCACTACAGCGGTGCAATGGCGACTCATGCAAGCTCTGCAACCTACAGCAGTGTGGACGCCAAAGCAGCAACTAACTGCTCTGTTTTACTTCCATTCACGCCCGTTTCTGCAACACCAATTTTGTCCATATACGTAACTCGGGCCAGCACCTTCATCCTCATCGTCCGAATCGGGGTCCGAACCGACCAAGGCTTGCTCGCCCGAGCTACTGCTATCGTCGTTTGCCGCATCCACCTCTTCGACAACAACCACCTCTAGGCTTCTGTCGGAGTGGTGTGTGTGTGGGACTTGCGAGCAGAGATGGGTTGGGTGTGTGCGAGTGTGTGCGAGTGTTGGGTGTGCGGGATGGGGATTGTGCCGCACTGGATTCGCCGACTTTCAGGCCGTCACCCTCCCTCCCCCCCACGTATGAATTATTGCCCTGTTCATTGCCGCAGTAGCGTATACGTTCTAGAGTAGACACAATGGACGTTGCATCAACTCTGACTGTCACACGTTCCCTAACATGCCATGCACTGCTGCAGGCTACGAGTATGTACGTATACTTGTATATGATGGCTAGGGCCGGAAGTTTTAGTGTAGATGGGTTATTTGTTGTTTCCGGTACCGGTGTTTTTACCCGGTTCAACCGGTTAACCGGACCTCTAAAACCTCCAGATTTTTTTTGCAAAACCGACTGATCACACACGCCTGCTGGGTTTCCAAAAAACGGTTTAGTTTTTTTTTTGGTTATCCGGTGCCCATCTCTACTCCTGACATCTTTGATAACAGGAGCTCTCAAGATAGAGCTCTACCTGGTATGGTGTATTGGGTCCGAGGGTCAAAGCGCATGCATGCCAGGAACTGAGAGCGGTGCCGGTTGGATGCTATCGTGCGGGGCTGTACACAAGGTGTGCGAGGTGTGTCGGTACTGACGTGATGGGAGCGGGGGCGAAAGGAAACGTGGTTAAGTTATGTTCTCGTACCGCCTGTGCTCGGACAGAGTGGTATGCTGTACTGAAGAAAAAGCCTCTTCCGGGTGTGTGTGTTGTCTTCATATTAAACCCGTTCTTTCTACCCAACTACATCAGTACACCCCGTGTCTGTCCTGATTCCTATTCCTAGAGAGATACAAATTATGTGGTCACAAACTGTGAGCCAGAGAAAAACCAAACCAAAACAAACGCAAATGAATGGGTAAAGCACGTGAAATGCCAACGAACCGGGTACGAGAACACAACGACACGAGCCAAACCAAAAAATGAGAACAAAAAGACAATAAAACAAATGACGCAAAGAGACAGAAGCGCCCCTAGAAGTAAAGCATATGCACGATGCACGTGCCCAAGTGGAACATATAACTGCAGCACGGGCGAATCAACCCGAAGAAGAGGAAGAGGAAGATGTGTCCCAAAAAAACAAAGGAGTTGCGTTTGCATTTACTTGTGGATGTGGATCCCAACATCGCAGCAAAGCAAGCCTCCCCCCGCTCCCCATCATGGCTCATGTGTGTTGTCTTCACATGACGTATCATAGGATATGTCTGAGATGCTGAGATGTATGCGGGTGTGGGCCAATAGTATTAATAGTGTGCTACAGGCCGGCCAATGATTGTGTACGTAATCATATTATTAGTAAGCGGGTCAATGGTAAATTTTTACATTTTTGTACGAGTACGCTTTCACAGATGCTCCGAGTATACTCGATACTCCGAGTGTACTCGGAGTATCGAACATTTTTCGTACTCCGCGTACTGAGAGTATTATAGTACTGGTGGCCTAAATACTCGGAGTACTTGGAGTATGAACAGCACTGAAGGCCCAAATACTCCGAGTACTGGGAGTATGAGCAGTACTTATACTCGAGTACAAGCAGTACCCGGACTACTATTAATAACATCTAAATTACTCGAAGTACTCCGAGTATCGAGAGTATTGAACACCGAAATACTGCGAGTACACAAAGTACCTGAAGTAGTTTTTATCGAAAATACTCTAATTGTACTTCCAGGTAATCGGAGCATCTGTGAATTTTGAAGTGCTATAAACGCCAGCCACATGCTCCCAGAACCTGGGAGGAATGACCGCCGAGTCTTTAAAATGATGCAAAGATGATCCTAATATACTTTGCCGTGTATACTCCGAGTATCGAGTAAATTTCGTACTCCGAGTACTGAGAGTATTATAGTACTGGCGGCCTGAATACTCAAAGTACTTGGAGTATGAGCAGTACAGCAGTACCGAAGCCCCAAATACTGCGAGTACAAGGAGCATACCCGCAGTATCGACCCCGAAATACTCCGAGTATGGCAGTATCTGCAGTACAGAATATCGAAATACTCCGAGTACGAGCAGTAGTCCGAAGTACATAAGAGCCCAAATACTGCGAGTACGTACACGAAGTACCTGGAGTATTTTATCTCCAATACTCCTTACTTTACTCCAAGGTACTCGGAGCATCTGTGGAGTACACGAAGTACCTGAAGTATTTTATCTCCAATACTCCTTACTTTACTCCAAGGTACTCGGAGCATCTGTGGAGTACACGAAGTACCTGGAGTATTTTATCTCCAATACTCCTTACTTTACTCCAAGGTACTCGGAGCATCTGTGGAGTACACGAAGTACCTGAAGTATTTTATCTCCAATACTCCTTACTTTACTCCAAGGTACTCGGAGCATCTGTGATTCTAAACCAGGGCAGCAAGCCGGCCAATTTGTGTAAATCCCAAGTTTCTGTGCGGCGTGCGGCAGCAATACGTGCGTACTGTTGTTTGAATACGTGCATACCAGACTGCTTGGGTTGCGTGTTTCGTATATACTGCTGCTGTGCGATCAGAGCATCAGAGCAGCGGCCCCGCAATTCGAACGCTAAATGTGCGCCGTTTTGTAGTGTACTACGTACGAGTCCTCTGTACTGCTGTGCACACGTAGTCACCGCTGCACACTGACGAGAGTTGACGAGGGAAGAAAGAGCTGAAATCTTCTCGCGATAAAAATGTAAGGTAAGAACCGTACGTACGAGTAGTGGGGCAGGAGGGAGAAGAGCCTACTTTGTGACCCCGGATCTGAGATACGACTACTGCTGTAGGAAGGAGAGAAAGGAAGGGCGAAGATAATAAATGAGATAGGAAAATAAAATAAAATAAAATACGAGTACACTGTAAAAAAGGACGGCAACACTTGGTCTTCGAAGTCTGGTCTGTAGTCTGGAGGTTGGAGATGCCAGAAATTTGATACCAGTACGTACAAGTTCAACAGCAATACGAGGACTACGTCCCGTACCGGTACATACTGGATGTACATCCTACATGAGGACATATAAAATCCGTAAGTACGCGCGATCGAAGATGAGCTTCGACGAAATCCTCGAGCTCACAGCTGTTGTTTATTTTATTTTTTAAAATACTGCTGCTGTGCTGCTGTAGCATACGGGATACTGGTATACTGGTACACTTGGTACCCGCGGGTACGTTTGGCAGGGAACGGGAGAAAGGAGATGTTCCGAGTTGCCAACATTAAAATCCGTTGGTGGTATTGTTGGCGTATACGTACGCACCGCAGGGGTACCGCCGTATATATAGATCACGGCGTATATATTACCAGGTACCAAATATCAAGGAGCAAGCAGCCAACGGGCCGTGGCTGCGAGCCAAAGGGCACGCTCTGAATAGGGCGGCTGCGTCAGTGCGACGGCATTACAGCAGTGGTCGGGGCAGATACTTGCGTGGGTGCTGCAGCAAAGCTACTGCTGTAAGCTTCCCCTACAAAACTCCCCCTGTCCATGTACGTATCATACTATCCGTAGCACTGATTTTGTATGATAGCCATGTCACGAGATGGAAGGAAGGTAGACAGGCCGACCACCACAATGCAGAGTCTCATGTGCGTACTGCACCCACACCACCAAGCGCACCCAGCACAATTCGCGCTTCGCCCAATGCACATCTAGCAACCCGAGACGACACTTCTTGTGCTTGGCACAAGCTGTAGTCGTGGCTACGTGCAGGCTGTCCTCCAACTACCGCTGTGCCGCTATGTATCATAGTGCAGCAACAGCAGCAGAGGATATCGTACGAGACACCCAATAGAGCCTGCGGCGAGAATACTCAACTGTCGTTGTACAGCAGTGCAATTAATGCGTCACATAATCGATTCCCGCTCACCGCAAACTGAGAGTCTCGTCTCTGTGCTCAACACCACTGCTTGGTCGGGTCTTGAGAGAGTCTAGTAGCCTTGGGCACGCCTTGGACTCTGCTGGAGGAAAGAGAAAACACGAAAAAAAGGTGGCTACGTACGGTTTTCGTAGTGAGACGTTCCAGAACCACTGAACAGGGGACAAAAGGAATATTCCCCCTGAGTTTCTCGTATTTGTATCTTTCAGCGCGATCTTCGGGGTTTTCGGTTTGTTTTCTGCATCATATCACCCTCTTGACTCTTGAGGTGTTCACCACTCAACGCTTGTTCCGTAGCAAGCAGCAAAGGTTACCCCGGGGTGATCGAAGGCGTTGCTCTTCATGCCCACCACCCCGCAGCATTGAAAGGTTTGCATACTGTAGTGTGTGGACGGTGGATGATAATGATGAGGCTTCAAAGAATCCTCTCCCAAATGCAAATAAATCAGGTTGTTGTGCACGTACAGCAGTAGTATTTTGCCAGCACAACCGCAAGCAAGAGAGCACTTGGCTCTCTATTACGCGATCTGTTGAAGGTCCCGTTATTTAGTTATTCTCCAACTGACGGATGCATGCTGTCTGTCGCCGACAATTGGCATGCACATTTCATGACGCATACTCCATCGATTGCAATGCGCCCGGCGTCGGAGGTTGTCCTTCTGTTCGTATGATAGGTATTTTTTTTGCATTATTAAGTTGCAGAAACATTTTGTGTCTGTATTCCAGCGTAATTGGCTTAAGACAGACAGACAGACAGACATACAGACAGACAGACAGCCAGACAGGCAGACAGACAGACAGACAGATACACGGCAGACAGACACAAAGACAGACAGGAAACATTCAGGCTGATTTTGGCTATACGTGGCCAAGACACAAAAACAAGGAAGAAAGAAACAGAAATAGAAAATTCCGACTGAAACAAACCAAGGCAAGGACCGTAGTGGGGGAGGAGGGAGAAGAGCCTACTTTGTGACCCCGGATCTGAGTTACGACTAGGGAGGGAGACAGAAGTGCGAAGATCATAAATGGTATGGGAAAAAAAAAAAAGCGAAAAGCGAAAAGCGAAAAGCGAAAAGCGAAAAGGCACGGGGGATCTCGAAGACAAGTCTGAGCTGTGCGTACGAACGGACTGTACGCACTTTGAGTCGTATGCTATTAATATGCATCTCAGCCCGCCTTGGTATGATACGAGGAACATGGAAGGAGGAACAAGAAATTACCTGCTACTGTACAAAATATTATCCCTGCGTTTATGAGCGGACAGATTACTGGGCTACCAGGGCATATCGTCCACCTTCTTCATTGTGCTCCCTCTTCCCAAGCTACCTTTAGCTCAACTGCACCATCCATAGCAAATGGTATCAAACTGAGCACGCACAGGAAAAAAAACGCTGAACTGTTGAGGTACGGGGCACGGGGCAGTATGGACTTAGGGACCGACCTGCCGTAAGGCGTATGTCGTAAGTGCTTGACGTGTTGCTTAGGATGTTACAGCAATGAGTATTCTTGAAAGGGTTGCTTGCCTTGACCGGGTGTGTTTTGATAAAGAAAAGGGTAGAAGGGCCGAGTAAATAATGATCGAGGCAGGCCATAACGCCTGCCAGGTATGATGAGGGGATACTTACTGCAAAGAATAGCGCCGCAACAGGGGAGAGGATATACCGCAACACTAGCCCACCCTAAAGGGCAGCATATACATGCATACGCATAGGGATTCGGGAGGAAACTTAGAGGCATGCTACGGTAGAGGTGCACCTCATTTTTCCTGCGGGTCCTCACTTGAGGAGCTCGATACTCATAGTAATAGTAAGTAAAAGCTGACTTTGCAAAAAACAAGGAAAATGCAAACCGATGAACCTCCCCAAGGCCTTCGTACACAACGGATAATATTGCCAAACAAGAATGCCATCCCGACGATATCCCCTTAAGAACTGGTCCCACGTGTTTGGAGACAAAGTACTAGGAGTTAGTGTGGGATATGTTTTTCTAGTTCTGAATGGGTTAAGGAGCCCTGCCATTCAGAAAATAGTTTATAAAAAAGTGCTACTTGTACAGTATGGTACCCCTATCGTCACAGCACGGGCCACTAAGCAATCGTAATCTATCCCGAGTTTCTGGAGAACGAACCAAAGATGCTGCGCTTCATAACCTCTTACTCCGACAACAAAAACTCACAGGGAAAAGGCCGGTTAAACGTGTATACAACGCACGACGAACAAGGGGCACAAACCCAGGACGAATCGCACCTCGCTGTCAATTTACAGGGAAGAACAAGTTCACGGAATAAACCAACGTGTGACACGACCAAAAACAACACAAACACACGAACTATGTGACCCACCAAAAACACAACACAACCCTTCATGGACCTTTCCCGTTGTACACCCAAACTACTCAAGCGCAGTTTTTCCCGCCGACCAGACACGATAATCATTCCCGACGCACGAAACCAACCAAACAACAACACAAGGCAGGATCTGTGATTGACGGTGGGCAGTATCAGTCCAACTCCTTCGTAACCACACATTCTCCGCACCCCTGGAGAGAAACGCCGGGTCCGATATATCACGCGAACGCGGGCCACTGAACTACATGTGAAAACAAAACTACTTGGTACTCAATGCGCCTTCCTGTCTTGCTCCTATGATGCTAAGCATACCCCCGAAACCCCTCAGTATCCATTTGGCGCCCATCACCGTTCCATGTGCTGCCGCATCGCATCGTGGCGCATCCGGCAGGCGCGAATTACATAACCATGGCCGCTTGTACTTCGCTAACGCTTGGGTTCTGCATGGCTTCCGCTTGGGTTCCGCTTGATTTTCGCTTGGGGTTCGCTTGGATTTTGCTTGGATTCCGCTTAGACTCCGCTCGGGTTCCGATTGGGTCCCGCTTGGATTCCGCTTGGGGTCCACTTGGCTTCCGCTTGGATTCCCCTCGGCTTCATCTCGGCTTCTGCTTGGTTCTTGGTTTATTCTGCTGCATACATGGTATATAGCGCGCACGCCGCGTCGAAACTATCACGCGACCGCGGGCCACTAAACTACGTATGCAACAAAAGCGTAATCAATGGGCCTTCTCGTCTTGCTCCTATGATGCTATTATTAAGGATACTCCCGGAACCCCCTACTAATCATTTGACGCTCATCGCCGTTCCTTGTTCTGCCGTACATGGTGGTGTACGTGAAATACATACCAGGTAAGGCATGGCCGCTTATGCTTCGCTTAAGCTTTTGTGTCCGATTATTTTAACGCTTAACTTTTCCCCTTTGACTACGCTCCGCACCCGCTTCCCCGCGAGAAGGAACAGAGCAGGAGCCGTCACAGTTACAGCCGGTTTCAGCGCTTCTTCGTTCGACCTAAAAATCTCGGGTCTTCAGTCCCCCTTCTGCGCAATATCACGCTTTTTTGCAGCTTGGAACTCCCGAACGTTGAGCAGCACCTTAGCCTTCATCCGCTTCTGCATATCCGCCTTGTACCCGAACTCGAAGAGCACCTCACACAGTACGAACAATGGCGCCGCCAAAAATGCCTGACATTGCACGGGAGGGGGGGCGGGGACAGGTGAAAATCGCTCTCAAGTCAAGGCCAGGAACGAAGTATGGAGTTGGAATCACCTCCACCAATCGGACGGGACCACACGTACAATTCCAAGGTAGGGTGACGTACGTCGAAGGACATATTTAGCCGCCGGCAAGTGTGCTGCTGTGGGTCGTTATCCCTCCGAAACGGGTACGATATGCAAACTTCTGTACCAAGTACCAGGTACATGATACAAGCGCCTGGTAGACCTGAACAGACGTTGAAATTTTCATTTATATGGGCACGATCAAAATCTTGGTCCAGCTCTGACAAACAGATTTAAGCATTCTTGACTTTAAACCCCAATCCTAACCCCAACCGCCTGGGGAAATTTTCGGAAATTGATACGTGATGAGGGGTTCGTGTGTAATACCAACCGTTTCGTCGAAGTAGGGTTAAGTCAACAGCACTACTGTTCCAAGGGGCCCCGAACCTTCCTCCAAATATCGACATCCCATATACATACGACACCAGGGTATACTGTAGATCACACCACGGCGTTGCAGAGCAGCCGTGCAGAAGCGGCCACGAACGGTGTCGGGTTGACGCACCAATCTCTCTTCAGACCATGTGTATGCCGCGAAGCGGGGGGGGGGGGGGGGCGTCCTTGCCTGTTGAAAATATAGACCGATTAATAACGGCAGTGACATCACCCATGGCAAAATACGTAAAAGTACAGAAAGCGACGTTACATCGAGTGAACTCACTTTTGATCCAGGTATTTTATACCAATCGCAACACTCCTTTAAAACAATTGACCAATCAGAAAACTGGGGGGCACGAAAATGATTCATCTCTGCACGATACCCTTACGATCATCTTCACCGAGGCCAACACTATTCGCCTTCTTCATCTTCTTTGGCGGCTATGTCGGACCCGATTTTCTAATGGATTGTACCGTATACTGCTACTGACCTATCTGCGCTTGAGAGCACTAGCGACAAACGTTTCCCAGGCCCCTACCGAAGCAAACGTTCTGTCCGGAATCATTTAAGGGCCGGGTAGGTAAATACATGAATACCGAAGCGGTCCTTACATTTCCGCACCCACTTGGTCGAGGTCGAAACACGATGCCACTCTGTCCGGGAATGCAAGCGCCGTATTGGGTACTAAACTTAACACCGAGGCGTTACTTACATTTCCGGACACAGCGTGCGGGAATGTAACGTCCGTTCGCGTATTATTATGAATTAACCGAAATAGTTCTTCTGTTTACGGGAAAAGCGGTATACCAGTAGGTTGCACTCTCTTCTTTCCGAGGGTTGTCAATTGAGGAACTTTATACGGTCCTCAACCCAAAAACTGTTTTTGGAGGGAAACAAATGTGTTACGTATATACCATACGTACTCGATGAAACAATGCCATGGCCCAAGTATAACATGAAAATATCGTAAAAAAAAAAAAGAAGTTCCGACGATTGTGGCTTAAGGGCCCGAATTAACGAGTATAAAATGAACTCAATTTGGAAAAAAAAAATCAAATTCGCTTTTCATTGGTCAACACACGCACCAGCACCAAATATTATGCCCCAAGATCCTAATCTTTGGTGCTGGTGCGTGTGTTGACCAATGAAAAGCGGATTTGAATATATTTTTTTCCAAATTATTTTTTTTTCTTCTTCGTTAAAACGGGCCCTGAGGAGCACCGTCACTCGGAAAAATTTCAGCCAAAATGTGCTGCCTCGATCGTAGCATGAGTCGGTATCCTTTTTCGGCCTCGCCAAGTGTTTTTTTCGTTGGGGTTCCTCACTTGGAAGAGGTTGTCCAGTAGGGCCGGCGCCCTGCCTTCGTGCACACCGTGTCCGTAGAACTGCGCGATCCACGACGCCGCGTTCACGCCCGCCGCCAGCGCTACGGAGCCGCCGTCAGCAATCCACATGTTAGACGTCATGTACGAGGCCACCACCAAGAGCGAGGCAAGCCCTCCGGCAAAAGGGTCCATCGCTTTGCAACGACAATGTAGAGAAGAGCGCGGGGGCGGTACCATCCCGGCCGAGGGAGGAAGGAGGGGGGGGGAGCAGGGTGGGGGGGACGGGGAGAGGGAGGAAGCCGGAGATTCAGTAAAAATACTGACAGTTGGGGGGAGCGGGGGAAATAGGGGGGTGGTGGAGTAAGCCGCAGGTTCAGTACAAAATCTGACAGTTGTTGTAGGTGAATCCGTCGTGAATGGCATCGCAAACCTGCTGTCGCTGACTGAGCTGTCATCTTGCGGTCGGCCTTGGGGGGTTGTTTTGAGCCGTGACATCCGCCCAAAACCCCGGCCAATACGCTCGCGAGGTGATTCCACTGTGCTGACACAATCCTAGTTTGTTATGAATCATCTCTTTTACTGCCCAGCTCAATTCGCGGTAGGTTTCATCCTCAGCGGCATTCTGGACTAAAGCAGGCTAGAGCAGTAGCCGTGGCCATATGAGCCTCCCCTTCTCCCCCCCCGGTACTTGCCTCCATCCTTATCGCGCACGCGGGTCAGCATTTCGTCGAGTTTCGCTAACTCACGCTCCCCCGCTTTCAGCGACAGGAGAAAAAAGGCACAGCGCCTACCAAGCCTGACAGTAGGTAGGCAAACCTCTCCCCAAGACTGTATATACCTTGGCCTTGCTTCGATAAGATGGTTTACAATGTGCTTGACTTTAAACCCTAACCTTTAACCCTCACCTCGTATACCACTGCTAACCCTTACCTGGTATACCACTGCAAACATTACCGGTACACCACACTATGATACGTATTTATAAGTTCCAAGTAGGGCGTCTCCAAAAAAGTGGCTGGGGCTAACCCTAACTTCAACCGCTTGGTAATTTTCTCGGAATTAGCATGTACCAGGTAAGGAGTACTGACTATCAACCATTTGGTCGAAGCTGGGCCACGTCGTAAACACTGCTGGAGCCCCTTCGCCCCCTGGTCTATCCTGAAATTTTCGTCGGCAAACCCAATGCACGCCTCACAACACACGAGTCTCACCAAGGTACACGACGATGTAGATCAGCACGACCGGAGTTCCGGCGTGGATGTTCCAGGCGTCTTCTCTGACGGGGAGGGACTCCAGTATCCCCGGGGGGAGCTTTCCGAAAGAGCATCGAGTCGCCAACGCCAGGGTGGTCCACAGGATGGGCCATATGCAGAGCAGGTGGATTGCCTTGTTGATTCGGTTGTTGTGATCTGCGAACCATACGAAAAACGAAGGAAAATCGTTTGTTTTTTTTCGTTTTCGTTATAAATGAGTTCGACGACTTCGACTATTAATAGCGGGAGCACAGCAGCAGCAGCTGGTGGGTTTTGATTGCGACGCTGATTCAGTTACTTTTAATGATATTGTGCGTATACTTCGAGGTGTACCATACGACGGTACGGTAGCTTTCGCTAGAAACTTGCTATGGCGGATATTGTGTGATTGTCGTCGACTCTGTGTGCGTCGGTAGAAGGCGGAGAAAAAAAAGTGATATTTTCTGCTTCAGATTTCCGGCTTCACACACAGCTCAAAAATAAGGCATACCCTAATACGGCATGCCCTATAGTTTAGGCGGCCGTGTAAAATAGCAACTCGTTTCGCTCGAATTAATCGCGAACCACCGATATCTACTCTATATGGAGTAAGAACCTACAGCATATCAAGGCCGCGGGTGCCAGCCCACAACTTTTGTAGTCAAGAGGCGTTATTAATGTTTCGGGATTTCACCCGACGTTTACGTTGACAATCGAGTAAGGGGTTTCCAAAAGAAGGGGCCTACGTATGTTCACAGTCTCTCATGCCCCCGGCTCCCAAGCAAAATCGAACGTAGATTTCAGGGCGATGGATGGAGGATGGATGAAGGGGGCTCACTCGGCATCGCAACAAAAACCACATGTTCCAGATGCAATCCCTACGTGACAACATTTACGTTGCCTCGTGACACCAGCCGGTGTTCCTTGGACAGGTGCCTTCTACGACAGGGTCACAGGTACAGTAGTAGCACTTTTTGAACAACATAATTACCGGTGTCAACAGTGAATAATGGGGTTTGTCGACAGAGGGACTACCAAAACATAACATCGTATGTTTTTTTCATACTTGTATCGTTTTCGATACAGACCTACCGGTGCTGTAGGCCATGGGATTGCTCGTGTGGCTACTGTTTGTACGTGTGAATTGTTTCTTAACCCCTTCTAATAATCGGTCCCACCTATTTAGGGACAAACTACTTGCAATTAGTGTGGGATAAGTTTTGCAGTTTTGAATGGGTTAAAGCCAGTTTTTGGGGTGGAATATAGAGCTCCTATACTATAATCAAGTGACCACCCTGAAAAAAATGCGGGCTGCACCCCTGCCGCACCATGCGTCCCTCCCTGCTTACAGGGGCTTGTCTCTAGGAGCTACAGGTCTCTCGAAGCATCGTCTCGACGCAGACAACGAGAAGGCTACTGCTGTGCACGCTGTTTGTTCCGTAACCAGAGCAACCACTCGCCAACCTATCCGCGACTCTACCATGTCTGCCTAAGACGTACCGACGACGGGCGTTTGGAGAGTACTCCTTTCACACACAGCATAGAGGGCGGTACTCGGTTTCGCGGCTGTTGACAGCTGTTTTAGGTTTTGTGGGCAAGGCATCCGTGGCCGCAGGCCATTTTGACCAGGCTCGCTTTTTCCCATTTTTTCTGTGTAAGGTGCTGACATTTTCCCACCATTGAAATGCATCGACCTTGAGCCACACAGCTTCAGTTCACTGGCCCAACCCCTAAGCTCCCGTACGTCGCATGGAGGGCAACACTCCAATACTTGTCTAGAAGTCCCTTGGCGACAGTTTTTTTTTTGTGTCAGGATACATTAATAAAACACCTCGATTCAAGCCAAAATGAAGAAATTTCCACTCTATATCCCAGTCAATTGAATCGTGGGAAGGGGACCGAATCGGCCTCCTCTAGAACCTCCATTACAACAAACCAGGGGATGAGGAAAAAAAAAACCGTCCCACCCGCGGCTTTAATCGAAAGTACGAGCGCCACTGCTGTGCGGGTGCACGTGGCAACATAAAATACATCTCGAGGACTGCACCGTTTTGGCTCCACGACTCCACGACACAGCAGAGGGCAAAGTAGTATCAAATGGTGGACTCCCTGATGCGAGAAGATGGTTGACACATACGAGACAAAGGGACTAGCGCTACGTAACGATTGGTTTATTGGGTCTGATCGGGTCAGTTCGCCATCCATTCGATAAATTGGTTGACACATACGAGCCAAAGGGACTACGTAGTGCTTGTTAATGGTTGATTGAGTCGGATTGGCTCAGGGGTAGGGTTAGGGTTAGTTCTGTTCGTCTCGAACGCAGGGTGTGTCAACCATTCCTCGAATAAGTAGTGGCAACCTTACGACCCCCCCACGACAGCTTCAATGATAGCCCTACACCATTAATAACATACCAAAGGTAGTTTATGTAGCCCACGGCCCACCCGGGGTGTGCGCCGCGAACGTGGCCCGGTGTCGTATAGTAAGCCTTGTATGGATGACGCCGGTGTCGCAAATACGGAAACATGACATCGGTGTCGCACATATGGAATCAGGCAAAAGGGTATGTTCGGTATGGTACGTACCAAAGTATACCGGGGGCATTTGCACTGTAAGAAAACTACCGAACCATACCGGAGGGTTCGGTACGAACTCGATACCGGTACCCGACACTTTGGTAAGTTCGGTACTTTTTCAATACCGGTACCCGACACTTCGGTAAGTCCGGTACGGTTTCAATACCGGTACCCGACAATTCGGTAACTTCGGTATTTTGTCAAATATCGGCACGGACACTTCGGTAAGTTCGTGACCTTCTTCAATACCGGTACCCGACACTTCGGCAAGTTCGGTACGCCCACCCAAATATACCCCGGGTACCGGTATACCCCCGACAATAATACTGAGGGTACCGGTATGCACTTGTTCGGTACGGCCTCGATACCAATACCCGACACTTCGGTAAGTTCGGTATTTTTTCCAGTACCGGTACAGGACACTTCGGTAAGTTCGGTACTTGTTCAATACCGGTGCCCGGCACTTCGGTAAGTTCGGGCCGCCAAAAATACCCCCGGTACCGGTATACCCTACCGAATACTCCCTTGGAAAAATCATGATACAGGCGTCGCAAATACGCAGCCGAATCGATTCAGAAAATCGGGTCTTAGGCCGTCTCTTATGGGCTTTTTTTAGAGGTTCGAAAAAGGACCCTTTTTGACCAAGGGCAAAAAAACAGCATCTTATGGAACCCAAAACGACAAAGTTTGATCATAAAAAAAATGAACATCAGTTTGACTAGGCCACCTCACTCATTCTGCGCCCCAGAATGAACAGGGTCAGAGGTTACAATCTGAAGTTCTAATTTGATCCTTTGTATAGGTTTTTATATGCACACTATGTTTAGTATAACGAACAGCACTCGTACGTACATCTACCCGGCACACCAGTAGTACGAGTAGAGCTGCTGCTGTATATAGGGACTGAAGAAGCGGTCGCGTACAAGCCCACACTCCTCGCCCGGCCCTCAGTCAGGAACTCTCACTACGGTATCGGGGAGGGACGATGAGGTAGATGTGAGCCGTCGATCGTCTGGAGGAGTTATCGACGAAGGAGCTCTCGCTTGGCAGCTCGTATCCTACCACTGCTGCTGCTGCATCTATCTTGCTGTGCGTGTGTGTTTTGTCCCTATACAAAGCCGACACGATACTCGCGACTAGCCGAGCACGCTCGGCATCTAGGTGCCATCACCGCTCTCTTGGGGTCGAAAGAGCTGCGTGCGGAGAGGCGGCACGTGCTGGGCGATGTTGGGTTGGCTCGATACAATTTTTTTCCTTGAAAGAGTACTCGTACGATCTCGATGGTACCTGCTTCGTACACTCGGTCGCAGTGTCGCAGTAGCACTGCTGTCTGCTGCTGTACATATACATACAATATACCTGGTATAAAATAATACTGGTACCTGGCACAGCAGTAGTACTTGGTTTGTGTGTGGTCTCTCTCGTCTTCCGTGGTCTCCGCCTCACACGAAAAAAATGAAACGCGTTTCTTTGCATACGCTTCCATAAGAAACTACACTTGGCTACAAGACTTCAAAAATGAAGTCACAAACAGACGAGTCAAAAGGGGTCCATTTATGAACCTCTAAAAAAATCCCGTAAGAAACGGCCTTAGTGTTATTTTTCGTTCATCATCAACGAACTACCAAAGAAACAGCGGCGGCGCCAGCAGCAGCAGCAGCAGCAGCAACAGCGCAAGTGTCCCGGCTATTATCCCTCCTTACTGGGATATACGAGGTACGAGGTACGAGTGAGAGTGAGAGCGAGCTGGCGCTGTTTCATGTTCAGGCTCAACGTTGAACATGAAATTTCGAATTTTTGAATTTTCGGATTTTCTCCATCACCGGCGATGCGCACAGCAGTTAGTTACTCGTCCACGTAAAAAGAGAGCCTGCACACCACAGAGTGAACAAGTGCTGCAACTGTACATTCAGCAAAACGAAGATAACATGTACGGGTGTACAAGCACACGGACAGCAACTGGCCAGCACCCGAGCCTGGCGCACACGAACCTCCACCAAGATGCACCATGAAGAGCCAAACTGCACTTGAAATTAGAGTTAAACATTTTGCTTGTTGCTGGCAATTGTTCAGCTCTCTGGAAATTTACTCGTGGCCAAAATACGGCTAACCCACCCACCCGCCGACTTACATGACGCGTAGAACGTGAATTGGTCCTCCAGGCTAAAGAGAGACGCTACTTTGGGGGTGCCTTTCGATGGCGAAGTCATTGTCTCCTGAATGCCGTCGTCGATGATGCCTGCTATCCTGCTTTTTGCTAGCTACTTTTTGCGTCAAAAGCGGCCCAAATTATGGTGTTCCACAGCTTTATGAGGCATGTTTACTACGGGAAGGTGTGCACCGCAGGACATCGCGAAAAATGCAGTGAGCCACCTGTGTTGCAGTGCCCACAAAACCGATAAGGAGGTTCCAGCCAATAACGTCAATTATTATTGAAACCGGGATTTTGCAAAAACCAGCCCCTCACAATCGCTTTGGGACATGCAGCAGTCTGCGCTCGTTCACTGGCGCCGTGCTCCCCACTGAACCCTCCCAATGACACACCACGCCCGGACGAGCTCAACCAAGTCACGATATAGCCTGCTATGTAGTTAGTTTGGCCTTTGTCGTTCTAGAATTGGAGAAATTTGATGCACCGCGGCCACGCAATTTTATCCTTGCACAGCCGGTACGTAAGCTCCAGCAGCCGCGCCGCCAGTTTAGGCAATTTTCACGGGCACTGTCGCGGTGGTAAACTTTAACGAAATCGCCCAAGATTGAACGTGTGCGTGTGTATACAGCCAGGGAAGGTATACCAGGGTGGCGCACTTTTTGATTAATATCATCGACGCCGCAATCGGCTTGAGACGTACTGCAAAAACAAAGAAAAGTGGACTAAAAAAACACTGTGTTTTAGAGTTGAAGAGCTGCCACACAAAAAAGTTACGAGCGTTGATATTTTTTTGCAATGTTCGTACGTACGTGTGAGTACTGCTCACCATGGCTGCAGCTACAAAAAATAACTTGGCCATAGTATGAGAAATAACAAATCCAATGTCCTGGAACCACATTTTCAAACTTCAGCGACTTTGTCGCGGTGGTTAGAGGTCACGAAAACTGCTGCCGTTCTGCCACACTGTAGTGAGAGCACCAAAGAGCCCATAGCAGGGTGGCGCACTTTCGGATTAGCTGTGAGGCTGGAGTTAGAGCGGAATTGCGGGATATCGTACAAAAAAATAGAGCGGTGGTGCTTCCAGGTTTCGATTTTTTGGCAGGAAAATGGCCAAAAAACGATTTCATTTTGTGGGCACTGCAACACAGGTGGAGCTGCCCACCTCCATCTCATGGCGGACGTATGGGCAAGCGGGCCTTCAAGGCGCCGAGGTGCAGGCACGGTGGACCGACGACCCAGGTTGAAAGCTCTGGCGGCAGCTAGTGCCCAAGAACGTCGGCGCCAGGATTGTATTTCCAAACAAAAACAGGTCAGCGATAACAATCTCCGCTGTATGTATCGTATACGAGGCGACTCTGATTTTGAATCCAGGGGCAGCATAGCATGGCCGGGCGAGCGACCAACACTGCTGTAGGGATACATGCGTCCGCAATCCGCAGATGTCCAGGTCTAGCTGTTGTGTCTATGGGCGATGGCCCTTTCATCATGTACGTATCTGTTATTATATTGTTGGCAGTCTCGCAGACATCGGATAGATAACACAGCAGGCTAACTTATTTGTGGTGGGTTGACAGTTGACAGTTGATTTCAAACGGTTTTCTCAGCTGAGAGGCGAGCAGCGAAAGCTTCGAGACGACAGCGAAGGGAGCGACAGAGCTTCGCTTCCTTGCTACCTAGGTAGATTTGGTAGATTGGTAGCCGGCGGCCGAAGGACGTGTCATTGTTATTGCCGTGGTTTTTGGCTTCCCTCCGTTCACGCCATCTTGGTGGATTGTTGATTTCAAGCAGTATTCTGATGAGGGCTTTGAGACGACAACATGCATGAGCGACCCGCTCGTATTTCGTACGAAAAGTGCTTGATTGTGATACCTGTGGTACCTGGTACCTGTCAGCAGCACGCAGTACAGAACTACGCGTACAGGTACAGCAGTAACTATGAACTCGCTTGCCCCGGTTACTTAGCCCGTGGCTAGTTCTTTTTTCTTCAGCTTTCTAAAGATGGTTTGCGTTCTTCGTTCTTTGTGGCTACGTACTAGTAGCTGGTACGACGAACGGCTACTGCTGTGTTCTCCCGTTTCAGCTTGCGACACCCCCAGGATTTCAAGTGAACCACCATTCCGAAGGGGGACCTTGTACGTATAGATCGATACATTTTATTGGTAAGTAGGCGGCGGCCGAAGAACGTGTCATTGAAATCGCCGTGGTTTGTTTTCCTGCTATGATATTCTAACTATGGTTGGAACAATTGTTGATTTCGAACAGTTTTCTTGGGTGTATACTGCTGTAGTCTAGAGGTGGGAGCTTTGAGACGACAGCAGCAGGGGCGACACGGACTGACGAGAGAAAGCCTAGCTCTCGATGCTGATATTATACATTGATGGGCGGCAGCTGAAGGCCGGTGCCATTGGAATCGTCGTGGTTGGTTTATTGAGAGTGCTCGCGTACTCGGTGTACGGATATTCCTGGTACATATTTATGTAGCGGTATTTGGGAGTTCCACAGAGGAAGTATGCGTGTTTCTCTGTGGAGCATTCAACCGTTTTGTGCCATGTTTTGTCATCCACTTCCCTTTTCATCTGTGTACGACGATAACATATATAAATACATCACGAGGAGCTTCTACATCATGTGTGCTTATCTTTGGACCGATCCCGGCCCAGACCGTCTCACCAATGGGGACTCTGGACACGCTAGCGACTGTTCCAATTGTAAGTACTCTCTGGTTGGGGTTCAGCCAGGAGCCAGGAGAGCTAATCACCCCTCGAGGACGAGAGTTCGATTTTCGGTTTTCCGGATGAAAGGTCTAGAGGAATCCCCACCGGGCAGTGGCCTTGCCGACGACGAGGCCAGCAAGACCAGGGTAGCTTCAGGATCTACAGCGACCGCAGAGGCGGCGAGCATCACCGTGGCAGAGGCCGCGGCGATGGCTTAATAGCGCAGGAGCGCGAAACGAATCTCTGCCAGAGGGAAGAGCAAGAAGCCACGAGGGCAACAAGTCTCAACCAGAGGGTGGAGCAACGGGCCGCGACGAGGAGGTCGCCAGCCTAAAACAGGAGATGCTGGAGATGAGGATACGGATGGAAATCCGGGAGGAGGAGATAACGAGGACTGAGAGAACTCAGCTGGAGAGGCTTCAGCTGGGGGGCGGAGGAATAATGCGCCCGCTAGCCGTATGTCAACCTGGGCCAGCGTTCCTTGGTCCGTTTTGGTAAGTCCGCCCCAAAGCTGGACAACATTACAGCTATTTTCCGTGGTGACAGCAATTTCTGACGTAGGGCACCCCACGACAAAAAATTGCTTCGACACCCGGAAAATAGTGTAACATTGTCCAAGCCTTTGGGGCGGCCTTAACCAAGACCGACCCAGAACGTTCTAGATTTTCGCATGCGGCTCAGGTGGGCGCATTCTTCCTCCGCGGCCCACCCCAGCGTGAAAGCCCCTCTCCAGCGGATCCTCGCATGGCCTGCTAATTTTGACCATCTTGTCGTCAATGGAAGAATTGCTCCCTCTTGAGCCCGTATGGTCAACCTGAACACGTTCCTGGTCGGTTTTAGTAGAGCCCCCCCAAAGGCCTGGGAAACAACATTACACAGCTATCCTTTCCGTTAGTTCGAAAGCCAATTTCTGACGTAGTCCACGTCAAAAATTGCTTCGACCACGGGAAATAGCCTGTAATTATTGTCCAGCTTTGGGCGGGCTTTTATCAAAACCGACCAGGAGAGCGCTTTCTTAGCATTTTCCCATGCGGCTCAGTTTGGGCCGCATTTCCTCCTCCGCTCGCCAGCTCTGAAAGCCTTTTCCAGCTCAGTCGCCTCAACATGGTCCCTGCTAATTTTGACCATCCTTGTCGTGAGGGAAAGAATGCGCCCGCCTTGAGCCGTATGGTGCCAACCTGGCACGTTCCTGGTCGTTTTCCGGTGAGCCCGCCATCGAATAAAACTGGACAACATTACAGCCTCTTTTCCGTGGCTCAAAGCAAGTTCTGACGTACGGTTGCCACGACCAAAAATTGCTTCGACACGGAAATAGCTGTAAATATTGTCCAGTTTTGGGGCGGGCGTTACCAAAAACGACCACGGAACGTTCTGAGTGTTTCCCATTTGCGGCATCAGGTGGGGCCGCATTCCTTGCTCCGCCCCCATCTTGAAGCCTCTCAATGCTAGAGCGTCCGTCGCATGCGTCCCTGCTAATTTTTTGACCATCTTGTCGTGATGGAAGAATGCCGCCCGCTTGCAGGCCGTATGGTCAACCCTGGCACGTTCCGGTCGGTTTTGGTAAGCCCGCCCAAAAGCTATGGACAACATTACAGCTATTTCCGTGGTTCGAAGCAATTTCTGACGTAGCCCCCACGACAAAAAAATTGCTCGACCACGAACAATAGCTGGTGAGACATTGTCCACTTGGGGCGGCCTTCCAAGGACCGACCAGGAACTTCTTAGATTTTCCATGCGGCTCAGAGTGGGCGCATTCTCATCCGCCCCCCAGCTGAAGCCTCTCCAGCTGAGTCCTCGCATTGGTCCCTGCCGTAATTTGAGCCATCTTGTCGTGATGGAAGAATGCGCCCGCGGTTGAGCCGTATGGTCAACCTGGCGACGTTCCTTGGCTCGTTTTGGAAGCCCGCCCAAGCTGGACAACATTACAGCTATTGTTCCGTGCGTCGAAGCAATTTCTGACGTACAGCCCACGACAAAAATTGCGCTTCGACCACGGAAAATAGCTGTAACATTTCCAGCTTTGGGGCGGCCTTACCAAGATGCGACCGGGAGACGTTCTAGATTTCCATGACGGCTCAGGTGGGCGCATTCTTCCTCCGCCCCCCAGCTGAAGCCTCTCCAGCTGAGTCCTCGCATGGTCCCTGCTAATTTTGACCATCTTGTCGTGATGGTTGATTGGTGATGTCAAGCGGTGCTCTTCCGTAGAGCTGAGACCTGAGAGCTTTGGAACGGCAGCAGCAGGGGCGATACGGACTGACAGCCTCGCTCTCGCTGTTGATGGGTTGGTAGATTGATAGGCGACGGCGGCTGAAGGACGTTTCAAAGAAATTGCCGGGGTTTGGTTTGCTGCTATCTCGCTATTCTAGCCACCTTGGTTGCTACTCTAGCAATCTTGGTTGATTTTGCTGATTGCTTATTTAACAAATGGAGCAAATACTTGAGGGGATATTGAGACGGCGCGCGGCACGAACTGATGAGAGCCTCGCTAGTGGATGATGTATTCGAAGTAGATTGAAAGGTGGCGGCTGAAGAACGTCTCATTGAAAATTCTTGGTGGGGTGGTCCAGTAGTCATAATCTTAGGTAGGTTGTAGGTTGTACCAACGGCCTGTGCAAAAGGCAAGCCCAGTTGGTGCTGTGTTTGCAAGTCAGTACCTCATCGCCACCATCTGGTGTCGCGTGTTGCCTGCGTATTCTTGTCAGTATCCTCACACGGCACACCCAGCACGTCCCGGTGTAGTTTATTCTGCAGCAGCAGCACTGGTTGACCTACACGAAGTATACCTACGTGTATCCGATAGAAGGCTATGTATTGTGTATCGTTACAGTATGGTGTTGTCTGAGTGTGGTACTGCCTGCAGTACAAGGCCCTGCGGCCAAATATGGAAATATAGTAAAAAATGACTGCAAGCTTCCGCCTCGGCCCTTGCCTACCCTCTATGTACCCTTGTTGTCCTTCCATGTCCAGGCACGGCGGAATCTATCGGACCACGCTCGCCTGCTGGCCTCGTTCCCCTCAGAAGAAGCCGACCCTACAGGCAACGAAGAATGCAGCGGCGGCGGTTTTACGCCGACGAAAGAAGGAGAGGAAGTGTCATGGGGCGGGGGTGGGGGGGGCGCCGATGGGATGGCTGTGGAAGGGCAGGTATGTATGGTGCGGTGCGGTGCGCTGCGGCTGAGATGTTTGGCGCTGCGCGTCGACGAGCGCTCTTCAGTCGGATATAATGCGATGGTTGGCAATTGGTAGCACTCTTGCCGCTTGACGGACAGCCGTCAAGAACAGCCGTCAAGGGCAGCCGTCAAGGACAGCCGTCAAGGACATATGTCTAGGAAATGACCACACTAAAACTAGCATATTATAAGTTTAAAAACGAGGTATTGACGGGTCGTCTTGACGGGTCAAAGCAATCACCGTCAACCGAGATGTTTGCTCTTCAGGAGGGCGAGCTACGAGCTTCTGTTGCAATGTCGTTACAAACGTGTTGATGCGACGAGCGCCGTCAGGTGACACCAACTACTATTCTGTACGTATAGAGCCGTAAAACTATTTCCTGTGGCGGCCCCCACCCTCTCCCGTGGTCTCTTCTTTCAGGCCCGAGAGATCGCTTTGGGCCCCGCGGGCAACGGCGAGGGTTTTCCTAAACCTTTTGGCGGGACTGAAGGGGGCACAGGAGGTGTTGGACAGCCAAGCGGCAATGTCAGTAGTAGCAGCGGCAGCCGAGGGGGGGGGGGCAAGCGGAAGGGGAAGCGTGGTGCAGGGGGTGGGGTCGATGGCGGCTCAACGCAACGGGCGGTTAAGCGGCGGGACCACTGGGCCAATCAGCTCTGCACGCCCGAGTGGATGCTGACAGTCCCGAGCGACCTTAACGGCGCCGGAAGCTCTGTGGGAGCCGGTGAGCCGAGCGTTCGATTAATCGAGTGAAAAATAGGATGCTGGATATTGCTGTGATGTTTATATTTTCGATGGGGCGATGGAGTGCTTCGGGTGAAGAAGCCGAACTTATGAAATAAATGATGAAATGATGCACGGGGCGTTGTTTGCTCCACCCGATAGTACTGCGCAGTGATCGTGCGATGAGACAGCTGTAGTGAGTACTATGATTCAAGATCTGTACGCTTACTGAAACGTCTCGAGCGGCTGGTGGGGTGCTACATCTACACAGCGTTCGACCAAGCCGAGTAGCCATTGAACTCCATCCAAAAACCGTACTCCATGCTCACAAAGCAGGCTCCAAGACTAAGGTTACCTGGTATAGAACAAATTCCCGTACAACTTACCGAGAACTGCAACCACGTGCCCGAAAGGTGTACGTATATATATATATATATATATAATGCGAGAGGTTTGGTGTCAGGTATCCGATAAACGTTACTCGTAGACCAATGCATGTCACCGGAAGCCCTCTTAGTTCCGTATTATGTTGTTCATGCTCGGTACACACTGTCTTTCGGATCAAGTCATTTGGTAGCACACCCCTCGAGGAGGTGAGTTTCCAAAACAAGAGGAGCGCACAGAACGAACAACAATGTCTTTGGAACGATACCATCGAGACCTTAGACCTTTCCGTATCATACCCGCTGTCGAGGGAATCGGCTTCAGACACGCACTCGTCCGAGGTTGTGTGTGCTACCTTGTCCTTACAGTATACCAGGTACGGTACTATCTGCAACACTTCTTATTTGTGTGACACCTCGTTCTACGATCGTAGAGAGGGGGTGTTAGCTTGAAAATTCGTAAAAGTTGTTTGTGTTGTCTTATCATATTGATTACAGTATACGGTATTATCTGCAACACTTTCCATCTGTGCGACACCTCGTACAGTATGGGCCCGCCAACAATTTGTTTCGTGGCCTCCAAAAAGTGAGTCTCGTAATGTTCTTATTCGGAGGCCTACGCTGGGTTGTTGCTGAAATGGTGCCAAATGGTGCCTAATGGTGCCGGTGGCTGGTATGGTATGGTATGTTGGCGTGTTCTTTGCCTGTCCCGTAATTTTTTTTTTCTGTGTGACACCTCGTATTGTGGCTGGAATGGCGCCAGTGGCTGATACTGCTGTATGTTGGCGTTGTGCACTCTTATGGCTGGCCGATATGTTTAGGATGGTATGTCATGGCCAGGCCAGAGGGGAAGCGAGTGCTGGTCATCTCATCCAAGGGGGAGACGGTGGCCAGGCAGATGAGCGGGGCGGTCATGCACAGGTGAGATGTACACAGGTGATACACAGATAATATCCGCACAGGTGATATGTACTACTCTATAGGTGATATGTACATAGGTGACGCGTGCTATGGTTTAGGAGGGGTATATGTGCGGCAGCCATGTCTCGTCCAACCTGCACGCCGGTTTCCGATTGGAGACATAATCGGGCTTTCATATTCTACTACTGATGAAAAGGAGCCTGTTCGATCCCAACTTTTTCGGTCGAGCAAACCGATCCACGCATCCCGACGAAAACGTCGTGATTGTGTTTTTCGACGGGATGCGTGGATCGGATTACTTGATGCAGTTTGTTTTTTGAAGCACACCGAATCTCTCACCACCCAACGAAACACACAACCACGCCACACAGCAGCAGCCTAAAACCGCTCCGATGCTGGGTTGACTGATCTACTGCTGCTGCTGCTGCTGCTGCTGCTGCTGCTGCTGCTGCTGCTGCTGCTGCTGCTGCTGCTGCAGCTCACAGCGAGTCAACGTGGCACATCCTTTTCTCCGTCCGCAGTTTTCAACATATTTTCGCCTGCCCAACTTCCATGTATCAAACGCCCCCCAAACCTACAAACTCGATCCCACTGACGATAAGGAAGGTATCCAGGCACACCCCGTCGAATATATAGTGGATCGGAAACCGACCCTTTTGATCCTCCCAATCCGTCTGCATAAGAATTGGCCTAACAACAATCTTGTCGAAAAATTGCTGGGTCGTAAACACTATTGCTGTGGAAGCAAGCTATTGCTTTGCTTCGGTTCGTTTGAAAAACGCAATGCCGTGTTGTGGTTCACAGGAATAATCTGTTACCTGCTAGGTTTTCAAATCTCGGACAGGTGATGATCTAGATCATCTATAGGTCCCAACCTGCCGTATTGAGATGCTGCGCAGGATATGTATGATCTGTGTAGTACATACCTGTGCAGGATCTGTGTAGTACAGATCCAACACAAGATAATATGAGCTAGATTATGCAGATTATTTCGGCTCCCACCCGGCAACATGAGCTAGATCATACAGATCATACAGATCAGGAATATCTCTGCCGTGAATGATCTAGGTGATGAAGTGGGAATGCTCTATATGATCTATATTATCTATTAATATGTGATCTATATGACCTATGTGATCTATATGATCTATAGGATCTGTCCGACGCGTGTAAGGTGCCCTCATCTTGTCCATAGATGCAGTTATCACTTGCCTGGAGGGTCGAAGGGGGGAAGATATTTCTGATAAGGTTATTTCTGGTGGTTTCTTGTATGATTCCATTATTTATTCATACAGTAGATCCAGCTCTCACCTGCCTGGAGGGGCAAAGGGGAGAGGAAAATTATGATAAAGTTCTTCCTGGACGTTATTTATGGTGTTATTCCATTATTTTTTTCATAGATTCAGCTCTCACTTGGCTGGAGGATCGAAGTAGGGAGGGAAAATTATGATAAGGTTCTTTCTGGCCGTTTCTTGTGGTGTTGCTCCATTTTTTTTCATAGATTCAGCTCTCACTTGCCTGGAGGGTCGAAGGCGGGGCGGCGCGGAGGATCTAAAGGCGGCGGGTACTGCATCCTGGACTGTGTGTTCCATGAGTTGGATCAGACATTCTTCGTGCTGGACATGATGGCTTGGAAGGTGCGTCAACCCCCTGAGGTGGATACGGCCTTCTTTGTTGCTGGACATAATGGCTTGGACTGCGTGTCCCATGATTTGGATGGGATCTTTTGTGCTGCACACGGTGGTTTGGACTGCGTGTTCCATGACTTGGATGGGACCTTATTTGAGCTGCACACGGTGATTTGGACTGCGTGTTCCATGACTTGGATGTTGGATGGGACTTTCTTTGTGCTGGATATGATGCCTTGGACTGCGTGTTTGTTCCATGAGTTGGATTACACCTTTTTCGCGCTCGACTTGAGGACTTGGACTGCGTGCTCCATTATTATGATTGTACCTTATTTGTGCTGGATATGCTGGTTTGGACTGCGTGTTCCATGAGATGCCCCGAGTACCTCGTTTCGAGAAAATACTGGCGGAATTTCGCCCGTTCGCGCTGCTTCGTTATTTTCTGCTTGTTTTCAGAACCATTGACGTGTTTCGCGCGTTTAACGTATTGGACGTGTTGAGGAGCTCAAATTGGTGCGCGCTTGTGATATTTCAGGGATACCCGCTGTACGACAGCAACACGGATTTCCGCTTTTTCTGGGTGCGCACGAAGTTGATGGAAGCAGACGGACCGCTTGAAACCGTCAGCGCCAGCAACGCCTTCCGAATCAAGGTGTGAATGACGCCATTGTTGAAAGTTCAAGTTGCACACGTCGGACAGATGATCTACAGATAGATCAGATAGACCAGATAGATCACCTAGATCAGACAGATGAAATAGATCAGATTGATCAGACAGATAAAATAGATCAGATAGATCAGACAGATACTTTGGTTGATTGTGGGTATTTGCGACCACCCCCTCCCCTGTGGGCCTCCTGCTGTCACGGAGGAGTGACCAGGCAGGGGAGGCAAATCAGAACATACAGTAGTGACCCCCTTTTTTCTAAGGGTACCAATTTGGGCCGCTTTTGACGCAAAAAGTAGCTAGCAAAAAGCAGGATAGCAGGCATCATCGACGACGGCATTCAGGAGACAATGACTTCGCCATCGAAAGGCACCCCCAAAGTAGCGTCTCTCTTTAGCCTGGAGGACCAATTCACGTTCTACGCGTCATGTAAGTCGGCGGGTGGGTGGGTTAGCCGTATTTTGGCCACGAGTAAATTTCCAGAGAGCTGAACAATTGCCAGCAACAAGCAAAATGTTTAACTCTAATTTCAAGTGCAGTTTGGCTCTTCATGGTGCATCTTGGTGGAGGTTCGTGTGCGCCAGGCTCGGGTGCTGGCCAGTTGCTGTCCGTGTGCTTGTACACCCGTACATGTTATCTTCGTTTTGCTGAATGTACAGTTGCAGCACTTGTTCACTCTGTGGTGTGCAGGCTCTCTTTTTACGTGGACGAGTAACTAACTGCTGTGCGCATCGCCGGTGATGGAGAAAATCCGAAAATTCAAAAATTCGAAATTTCATGTTCAACGTTGAGCCTGAACATGAAACAGCGCCAGCTCGCTCTCACTCTCACTCGTACCTCGTACCTCGTATATCCCAGTAAGGAGGGATAATAGCCGGGACACTTGCGCTGTTGCTGCTGCTGCTGCTGCTGCTGGCGCCGCCGCTGTTTCTTTGGTAGTTCGTTGATGATGAACGAAAAATAACACTAAGGCCGTTTCTTACGGGATTTTTTTAGAGGTTCATAAATGGACCCCTTTTGACTCGTCTGTTTGTGACTTCATTTTTGAAGTCTTGTAGCCAAGTGTAGTTTCTTATGGAAGCGTATGCAAAGAAACGCGTTTCATTTTTTTCGTGTGAGGCGGAGACCACGGAAGACGAGAGAGACCACACACAAACCAAGTACTACTGCTGTGCCAGGTACCAGTATTATATTATACCAGGTATATTGTATGTATATGTACAGCAGCAGACAGCAGTGCTACTGCGACACTGCGACCGAGTGTACGAAGCAGGTACCATCGAGATCGTACGAGTACTCTTTCAAGGAAAAAAATTGTATCGAGCCAACCCAACATCGCCCAGCACGTGCCGCCTCTCCGCACGCAGCTCTTTCGACCCCAAGAGAGCGGTGATGGCACCTAGATGCCGAGCGTGCTCGGCTAGTCGCGAGTATCGTGTCGGCTTTGTATAGGGACAAAACACACACGCACAGCAAGATAGATGCAGCAGCAGCAGTGGTAGGATACGAGCTGCCAAGCGAGAGCTCCTTCGTCGATAACTCCTCCAGACGATCGACGGCTCACATCTACCTCATCGTCCCTCCCCGATACCGTAGTGAGAGTTCCTGACTGAGGGCCGGGCGAGGAGTGTGGGCTTGTACGCGACCGCTTCTTCAGTCCCTATATACAGCAGCAGCTCTACTCGTACTACTGGTGTGCCGGGTAGATGTACGTACGAGTGCTGTTCGTTATACTAAACATAGTGTGCATATAAAAACCTATACAAAGGATCAAATTAGAACTTCAGATTGTAACCTCTGACCCTGTTCATTCTGGGGCGCAGAATGAGTGAGGTGGCCTAGTCAAACTGATGTTCATTTTTTTTATGATCAAACTTTGTCGTTTTGGGTTCCATAAGATGCTGTTTTTTTGCCCTTGGTCAAAAAGGGTCCTTTTTCGAACCTCTAAAAAAAGCCCATAAGAGACGGCCTAAGACCCGATTTTCTGAATCGATTCGGCTGCGTATTTGCGACGCCTGTATCATGATTTTTCCAAGGGAGTATTCGGTAGGGTATACCGGTACCGGGGGTATTTTTGGCGGCCCGAACTTACCGAAGTGCCGGGCACCGGTATTGAACAAGTACCGAACTTACCGAAGTGTCCTGTACCGGTACTGGAAAAAATACCGAACTTACCGAAGTGTCGGGTATTGGTATCGAGGCCGTACCGAACAAGTGCATACCGGTACCCTCAGTATTATTGTCGGGGGTATACCGGTACCCGGGGTATATTTGGATGGTGTTCCACAGCTTTATGAGGCATGTTTACTACGGGAAGGTGTGCACCGCAGGACATCGCGAAAAATGCAGTGAGCTGCCCACCTCCATCTCATGGCGGACGTATGGGCAAGCGGGCCTTCAAGGCGCCGAGGTGCAGGCACGGTGGACCGACGACCCAGGTTGAAAGCTCTGGCGGCAGCTAGTGCCCAAGAACGTCGGCGCCAGGATTGTATTTCCAAACAAAAACAGGTCAGCGATAACAATCTCCGCTGTATGTATCGTATACGAGGCGACTCTGATTTTGAATCCAGGGGCAGCATAGCATGGCCGGGCGAGCGACCAACACTGCTGTAGGGATACATGCGTCCGCAATCCGCAGATGTCCAGGTCTAGCTGTTGTGTCTATGGGCGATGGCCCTTTCATCATGTACGTATCTGTTATATATTGTTGGCAGTCTCGCAGACATCGGATAGATAACACAGCAGGCTAACTTATTTGTGGTGGGTTGACAGTTGACAGTTGATTTCAAACGGTTTTCTCAGCTGAGAGGCGAGCAGCGAAAGCTTCGAGACGACAGCGAAGGGAGCGACAGAGCTTCGCTTCCTTGCTACCTAGGTAGATTTGGTAGATTGGTAGCCGGCGGCCGAAGGACGTGTCATTGTTATTGCCGTGGTTTTTGGCTTCCCTCCGTTCACGCCATCTTGGTGGATTGTTGATTTCAAGCAGTATTCTGATGAGGGCTTTGAGACGACAACATGCATGAGCGACCCGCTCGTATTTCGTACGAAAAGTGCTTGATTGTGATACCTGTGGTACCTGGTACCTGTCAGCAGCACGCAGTACAGAACTACGCGTACAGGTACAGCAGTAACTATGAACTCGCTTGCCCCGGTTACTTAGCCCGTGGCTAGTTCTTTTTTCTTCAGCTTTCTAAAGATGGTTTGCGTTCTTCGTTCTTTGTGGCTACGTACTAGTAGCTGGTACGACGAACGGCTACTGCTGTGTTCTCCCGTTTCAGCTTGCGACACCCCCAGGATTTCAAGTGAACCACCATTCCGAAGGGGGACCTTGTACGTATAGATCGATACATTTTATTGGTAAGTAGGCGGCGGCCGAAGAACGTGTCATTGAAATCGCCGTGGTTTGTTTTCCTGCTATGATATTCTAACTATGGTTGGAACAATTGTTGATTTCGAACAGTTTTCTTGGGTGTATACTGCTGTAGTCTAGAGGTGGGAGCTTTGAGACGACAGCAGCAGGGGCGACACGGACTGACGAGAGAAAGCCTAGCTCTCGATGCTGATATTATACATTGATGGGCGGCAGCTGAAGGCCGGTGCCATTGGAATCGTCGTGGTTGGTTTATTGAGAGTGCTCGCGTACTCGGTGTACGGATATTCCTGGTACATATTTATGTAGCGGTATTTGGGAGTTCCACAGAGGAAGTATGCGTGTTTCTCTGTGGAGCATTCAACCGTTTTGTGCCATGTTTTGTCATCCACTTCCCTTTTCATCTGTGTACGACGATAACATATATAAATACATCACGAGGAGCTTCTACATCATGTGTGCTTATCTTTGGACCGATCCCGGCCCAGACCGTCTCACCAATGGGGACTCTGGACACGCTAGCGACTGTTCCAATTGTAAGTACTCTCTGGTTGGGGTTCAGCCAGGAGCCAGGAGAGCTAATCACCCCTCGAGGACGAGAGTTCGATTTTCGGTTTTCCGGATGAAAGGTCTAGAGGAATCCCCACCGGGCAGTGGCCTTGCCGACGACGAGGCCAGCAAGACCAGGGTAGCTTCAGGATCTACAGCGACCGCAGAGGCGGCGAGCATCACCGTGGCAGAGGCCGCGGCGATGGCTTAATAGCGCAGGAGCGCGAAACGAATCTCTGCCAGAGGGAAGAGCAAGAAGCCACGAGGGCAACAAGTCTCAACCAGAGGGTGGAGCAACGGGCCGCGACGAGGAGGTCGCCAGCCTAAAACAGGAGATGCTGGAGATGAGGATACGGATGGAAATCCGGGAGGAGGAGATAACGAGGACTGAGAGAACTCAGCTGGAGAGGCTTCAGCTGGGGGGCGGAGGAATAATGCGCCCGCTTGAGCCGTATGGTCAACCTGGCACGTTCCTGGTCGGTTTTGGTAAGTCCGCCCCAAAGCTGGACAACATTACAGCTATTTTCCGTGGTCGAAGCAATTTCTGACGTAGCCCACGACAAAAATTGCTTCGACCACGGAAATAGCTGTAACATTGTCCAGCTTTGGGGCGGCCTTACCAAGACCGACCAGGAACGTTCTAGATTTTCCATGCGGCTCAGGTGGGCGCATTCTTCCTCCGCCCCCCAGCTGAAGCCTCTCCAGCTGAGTCCTCGCATGGTCCCTGCTAATTTTGACCATCTTGTCGTGATGGAAGAATGCGCCCGCTTGAGCCGTATGGTCAACCTGGCACGTTCCTGGTCGGTTTTGGTAAGCCCGCCCCAAAGCTGGACAACATTACAGCTATTTTCCGTGGTCGAAGCAATTTCTGACGTAGCCCACGACAAAAATTGCTTCGACCACGGAAATAGCTGTAACATTGTCCAGCTTTGGGGCGGCCTTACCAAGACCGACCAGGAACGTTCTAGATTTTCCATGCGGCTCAGGTGGGCGCATTCTTCCTCCGCCCCCCAGCTGAAGCCTCTCCAGCGGAGTCCTCGCATGGTCCCTGCTAATTTTGACCATCTTGTCGTCATGGAAGAATGCGCCCGCTTGAGCCGTATGGTCAACCTGGCACGTTCCTGGTCGGTTTTGGTAAGCCCGCCCCAAAGCTGGACAACATTACAGCTATTTTCCGTGGTCGAAGCAATTTCTGACGTAGCCCACGACAAAAATTGCTTCGACCACGGAAATAGCTGTAACATTGTCCAGCTTTGGGGCGGCCTTACCAAGACCGACCAGGAACGTTCTAGATTTTCCATGCGGCTCAGGTGGGCGCATTCTTCCTCCGCCCCCCAGCTGAAGCCTCTCCAGCTGAGTCCTCGCATGGTCCCTGCTAATTTTGACCATCTTGTCGTGATGGTTGATTGGTGATGTCAAGCGGTGCTCTTCCGTAGAGCTGAGACCTGAGAGCTTTGGAACGGCAGCAGCAGGGGCGATACGGACTGACAGCCTCGCTCTCGCTGTTGATGGGTTGGTAGATTGATAGGCGACGGCGGCTGAAGGACGTTTCAAAGAAATTGCCGGGGTTTGGTTTGCTGCTATCTCGCTATTCTAGCCACCTTGGTTGCTACTCTAGCAATCTTGGTTGATTTTGCTGATTGCTTATTTAACAAATGGAGCAAATACTTGAGGGGATATTGAGACGGCGCGCGGCACGAACTGATGAGAGCCTCGCTAGTGAATGATGTATTCGAAGTAGATTGAAAGGTGGCGGCTGAAGAACGTCTCATTGAAAATTCTTGGTGGGGTGGTCCAGTAGTCATAATCTTAGGTAGGTTGTAGGTTGTACCAACGGCCTGTGCAAAAGGCAAGCCCAGTTGGTGCTGTGTTTGCAAGTCAGTACCTCATCGCCACCATCTGGTGTCGCGTGTTGCCTGCGTATTCTTGTCAGTATCCTCACACGGCACACCCAGCACGTCCCGGTGTAGTTTATTCTGCAGCAGCAGCACTGGTTGACCTACACGAAGTATACCTACGTGTATCCGATAGAAGGCTATGTATTGTGTATCGTTACAGTATGGTGTTGTCTGAGTGTGGTACTGCCTGCAGTACAAGGCCCTGCGGCCAAATATGGAAATATAGTAAAAAATGACTGCAAGCTTCCGCCTCGGCCCTTGCCTACCCTCTATGTACCCTTGTTGTCCTTCCATGTCCAGGCACGGCGGAATCTATCGGACCACGCTCGCCTGCTGGCCTCGTTCCCCTCAGAAGAAGCCGACCCTACAGGCAACGAAGAATGCAGCGGCGGCGGTTTTACGCCGACGAAAGAAGGAGAGGAAGTGTCATGGGGCGGGGGTGGGGGGGGCGCCGATGGGATGGCTGTGGAAGGGCAGGTATGTATGGTGCGGTGCGGTGCGCTGCGGCTGAGATGTTTGGCGCTGCGCGTCGACGAGCGCTCTTCAGTCGGATATAATGCGATGGTTGGCAATTGGTAGCACTCTTGCCGCTTGACGGACAGCCGTCAAGAACAGCCGTCAAGGGCAGCCGTCAAGGACAGCCGTCAAGGACATATGTCTAGGAAATGACCACACTAAAACTAGCATATTATAAGTTTAAAAACGAGGTATTGACGGGTCGTCTTGACGGGTCAAAGCAATCACCGTCAACCGAGATGTTTGCTCTTCAGGAGGGCGAGCTACGAGCTTCTGTTGCAATGTCGTTACAAACGTGTTGATGCGACGAGCGCCGTCAGGTGACACCAACTACTATTCTGTACGTATAGAGCCGTAAAACTATTTCCTGTGGCGGCCCCCACCCTCTCCCGTGGTCTCTTCTTTCAGGCCCGAGAGATCGCTTTGGGCCCCGCGGGCAACGGCGAGGGTTTTCCTAAACCTTTTGGCGGGACTGAAGGGGGCACAGGAGGTGTTGGACAGCCAAGCGGCAATGTCAGTAGTAGCAGCGGCAGCCGAGGGGGGGGGGGCAAGCGGAAGGGGAAGCGTGGTGCAGGGGGTGGGGTCGATGGCGGCTCAACGCAACGGGCGGTTAAGCGGCGGGACCACTGGGCCAATCAGCTCTGCACGCCCGAGTGGATGCTGACAGTCCCGAGCGACCTTAACGGCGCCGGAAGCTCTGTGGGAGCCGGTGAGCCGAGCGTTCGATTAATCGAGTGAAAAATAGGATGCTGGATATTGCTGTGATGTTTATATTTTCGATGGGGCGATGGAGTGCTTCGGGTGAAGAAGCCGAACTTATGAAATAAATGATGAAATGATGCACGGGGCGTTGTTTGCTCCACCCGATAGTACTGCGCAGTGATCGTGCGATGAGACAGCTGTAGTGAGTACTATGATTCAAGATCTGTACGCTTACTGAAACGTCTCGAGCGGCTGGTGGGGTGCTACATCTACACAGCGTTCGACCAAGCCGAGTAGCCATTGAACTCCATCCAAAAACCGTACTCCATGCTCACAAAGCAGGCTCCAAGACTAAGGTTACCTGGTATAGAACAAATTCCCGTACAACTTACCGAGAACTGCAACCACGTGCCCGAAAGGTGTACGTATATATATATATATATATATAATGCGAGAGGTTTGGTGTCAGGTATCCGATAAACGTTACTCGTAGACCAATGCATGTCACCGGAAGCCCTCTTAGTTCCGTATTATGTTGTTCATGCTCGGTACACACTGTCTTTCGGATCAAGTCATTTGGTAGCACACCCCTCGAGGAGGTGAGTTTCCAAAACAAGAGGAGCGCACAGAACGAACAACAATGTCTTTGGAACGATACCATCGAGACCTTAGACCTTTCCGTATCATACCCGCTGTCGAGGGAATCGGCTTCAGACACGCACTCGTCCGAGGTTGTGTGTGCTACCTTGTCCTTACAGTATACCAGGTACGGTACTATCTGCAACACTTCTTATTTGTGTGACACCTCGTTCTACGATCGTAGAGAGGGGGTGTTAGCTTGAAAATTCGTAAAAGTTGTTTGTGTTGTCTTATCATATTGATTACAGTATACGGTATTATCTGCAACACTTTCCATCTGTGCGACACCTCGTACAGTATGGGCCCGCCAACAATTTGTTTCGTGGCCTCCAAAAAGTGAGTCTCGTAATGTTCTTATTCGGAGGCCTACGCTGGGTTGTTGCTGAAATGGTGCCAAATGGTGCCTAATGGTGCCGGTGGCTGGTATGGTATGGTATGTTGGCGTGTTCTTTGCCTGTCCCGTAATTTTTTTTTTCTGTGTGACACCTCGTATTGTGGCTGGAATGGCGCCAGTGGCTGATACTGCTGTATGTTGGCGTTGTGCACTCTTATGGCTGGCCGATATGTTTAGGATGGTATGTCATGGCCAGGCCAGAGGGGAAGCGAGTGCTGGTCATCTCATCCAAGGGGGAGACGGTGGCCAGGCAGATGAGCGGGGCGGTCATGCACAGGTGAGATGTACACAGGTGATACACAGATAATATCCGCACAGGTGATATGTACTACTCTATAGGTGATATGTACATAGGTGACGCGTGCTATGGTTTAGGAGGGGTATATGTGCGGCAGCCATGTCTCGTCCAACCTGCACGCCGGTTTCCGATTGGAGACATAATCGGGCTTTCATATTCTACTACTGATGAAAAGGAGCCTGTTCGATCCCAACTTTTTCGGTCGAGCAAACCGATCCACGCATCCCGACGAAAACGTCGTGATTGTGTTTTTCGACGGGATGCGTGGATCGGATTACTTGATGCAGTTTGTTTTTTGAAGCACACCGAATCTCTCACCACCCAACGAAACACACAACCACGCCACACAGCAGCAGCCTAAAACCGCTCCGATGCTGGGTTGACTGATCTACTGCTGCTGCTGCTGCTGCTGCTGCTGCTGCTGCTGCTGCTGCTGCTGCTGCTGCTGCTGCTGCAGCTCACAGCGAGTCAACGTGGCACATCCTTTTCTCCGTCCGCAGTTTTCAACATATTTTCGCCTGCCCAACTTCCATGTATCAAACGCCCCCCAAACCTACAAACTCGATCCCACTGACGATAAGGAAGGTATCCAGGCACACCCCGTCGAATATATAGTGGATCGGAAACCGACCCTTTTGATCCTCCCAATCCGTCTGCATAAGAATTGGCCTAACAACAATCTTGTCGAAAAATTGCTGGGTCGTAAACACTATTGCTGTGGAAGCAAGCTATTGCTTTGCTTCGGTTCGTTTGAAAAACGCAATGCCGTGTTGTGGTTCACAGGAATAATCTGTTACCTGCTAGGTTTTCAAATCTCGGACAGGTGATGATCTAGATCATCTATAGGTCCCAACCTGCCGTATTGAGATGCTGCGCAGGATATGTATGATCTGTGTAGTACATACCTGTGCAGGATCTGTGTAGTACAGATCCAACACAAGATAATATGAGCTAGATTATGCAGATTATTTCGGCTCCCACCCGGCAACATGAGCTAGATCATACAGATCATACAGATCAGGAATATCTCTGCCGTGAATGATCTAGGTGATGAAGTGGGAATGCTCTATATGATCTATATGATCTATAGGGTCTATCCGACGCGTGTAAGGTGTCATTATCTTGTTCGTAGATGCAGTTCTCACTTGCCTGGAGGGTCGAAGGGGGGAAGATATTTCTGATAAGGTTATTTCTGGCGGTTTCTAGTGGTATGATTCCATTATTTATTCATACAGTAGATCCAGCTCTCACCTGCCTGGAGGGGCAAAGGGGAGAGGAAAATTATGATGAAGTTATTCCTGGACGTTAGTTATGGTGTTATTCCATTATTTTTTTCATAGATTAAGCTCTCACTTGCCTGGAGGATCGAAGTAGGGAGGGAAAATTATGATAAGGTTCTTTCTGGCCGTTTCTTGTGGTGTTGCTCCATTTTTTTTCATAGATTCAGCTCTCACTTGCCTGGAGGGTCGAAGGCGGGACGGCGCGGAGGATCTAAAGGCGGCGGGTACTGCATCCTGGACTGTGTGTTCCATGAGTTGGATCAGACATTCTTCGTGCTGGACATGATGGCTTGGAAGGTGCGTTAACCCCCTGAGGTGGATGGGACCTTTGTTGCTGGACATGATGGCTGGGACTGCGTGTCCCATGATTTGGATGGGATCTTTTGTGCTGCACACGGTGGGTTGGACTGCGTGTTCCATGACTTGGATGGGACCTTATTTGAGCTGCACACGGTGATTTGGACTGCGTGTTCCCTTAGTTGGATGTTGGATGGGACTTTCTTTGTGCTGGATATGATGCCTTGGACTGCGTGTTTGTTCCATGAGTTGGATTACACCTTTTTCGCGCTCGACATGAGGACTTGAACTGCGTGCTCCATTATTATGATTGTACCTTCTTTGTGCTGGATATGATGGTTTGGACTGCGTGTTCCATGAGATGCCCCGAGTACCTCGTTTCGAGAAAATACTGGCGGAATTTCGCCCGTTCGCACTGCTTCGTTATTTTCTGCTTGTTTTCAGAACCATGGACGTGTTTCGCGCGTTTAACGTATTGAATGTGTTGAGGAGCTCAAATTGGTGCGCGCTTGTGATATTTCAGGGATACCCGCTGTACGACAGCAACACGGATTTCCGCTTTTTCTGGGTGCGCACGAAGTTGATGGAAGCGGACGGGCCGCTTGAAACCGTCAGCGCCAGCAACGCCTTCCGAATCAAGGTGTGAATGACGCCATTGTTGAAAGTTCAAGGTGCACACGTCGGACAGATGATCTACAGATAGATCAGATAGATCAGATAGATCACCTAGATCAGACAGATGAAATAGATCAGATTGATCAGACAGATAAAATAGATCAGATAGATCAGACAGATACTTTGGTTGATTGTGGGTATTTGCGACCACCCCCTCCCCTGTGGGCCTTCTGCTTTCACGGAGGAGTGACCAGGCAGGGGAGGCAAATCAGAACATACAGTAGTGACCCCCTTTTTTCTAAGGGCACCCTGCCATGCCATGTCGACAGTCAGCTGCCGGTTTGTTTTTGCCACGATGCAACCGAAGCGCAATAACCACCCCCTACACACCGTCATGAGTACACCCCCTACCCCCACACCGTCGAAACATACTGGCAAGCATCTACAGTATATACAGTGGTGTACCCATTTTAATACCCATTTTAAGACCCTCCGGTTTAACCCTTTTAGAACTGCAGTCCCGTTATGGGGACAAACCACTCTAATTCTAAGTAGTCTGTCCCCAAAACGGGACTACAGTTCTAAAAGGGTTAAGACCATAGTAGAGATAAGACCACGTTTTTGGGCATGTCACGGCGTGGTCTTAAAATGGGTACACCACTGTATCTAAGTACACACACCGTCGTAACTGCTGGCAAGCATATATAAATCTAGCCATGCACCCAATGCACAACAATTTCCCTGTCTCCCGCCCCCCCTGCCACCCCCCGCCATGCGTCCAGCCAACCCCCTACCACGAGTGCGACAGGCAGGGGTTAGCGCACGCCTATGCTTCTCCCGTCCCGTTCATCAAGGACGGCCTGCTGTTTCACTTCAAGGCTGCGCATTACCAGCTCGGCCCCACCCCTCTGGTGCTGCTGTGGAAGGACGCATCGGTGGCGCGGTACCTTGGAACAGAGTCTATGCAGGTCAGTCGCTACTTTAATACTATATACCCGGTACCCTCATAGACCTTAAGGCTGTGAATGAAACCTTGGAACAGAGTCCGCGCAGGCCAGTCGCTACGGTAGTATATACAGCTGTTAATAGGTATCAGTTGGCTAGTTATTGTAGGTACAGTAGTTGCAGCACGGTGCACGGTGCCAAATTTCCGACTGTTCAGGTTTCCTTGTTTGTGGAAGGGGTATTTCCAGGGGGGGGGGCGGGGGGGGGGGCGCATTTCCCCGTAAGTCTACTCGCTCAGAGAGGGAGGGAGAAAGGGCTGAGAGGTCTACTGCATTGACGCCTCGGTGGCACGGTACCTTGGAACAGAGTCCGTGCAGGTCAGTCGTTATTAATAGTATATACCCGGTACCCTGATAGACCTTAGGGCTGTGAGTTGGATGACTAAAAGTCGCCAGCTATATTACGGTGGGGACCATAGTAAATAGAGACCTACGGTATACACTAAATCCTATATATTCCAGTATTTCTACTAAGCATAGTTGGTCCTGATTACTACGTTCCCCTGTAATATTAATACCTGGTGGGTATTGTTGTTAGTTGCAGCACGGTGCCAAACTTTGGACTATTTGGGTTTCCTTGTGTATGGAAGGTTTTATTTTCTGGGGGGGGGGGGCATTTCCCCGTAAGTCCGCTCGCTCAGAGAGAGAGAGAGGGCTGGGAGGTCTACTGCATCTCATGGCGAATCAAAAAGCCATGGCCATCGACGGTGCCGAGGGCAGTGCCGAAGACCGTTGGCGCTTAGTTTAGCATAATTGAGCCTAATAGCGCCAGCCGACTATTACTAGTCAACCAAGGCAGTTAGTTGGCTGACGATGCCAACCAACTAACAACTAGCCAATAAGATATACCTTACCTACAGCCCTATTGTCTAGTTTTGTTCATTTGTTTGTTATTTTCTTTGTGAAGAAACAAGGTATTACCAACTCGGCCTCACCCCCCTTGGTACTGGTGTGGATAGACGAGTCGGTGGCGCATAGTTCACTTCGGAACGGAGTCAGCGCAGATCAAGTTGTTTTGCTTCTTATTTTCTTATTCAAGAAACACAGCATCTGCCGCCAACATGATGCACTATTACGGGGTGGGCTAATGTAGTAATAGTAAGCACTAGTAAACAGGACCTACGGTACACACTATAGCCTATATATTTGATATTTCCCTATTTTTACTAACAAAATTGGGTCCTATTACTGCGGTCCTCCGTACTATTGCTAATGCATAGTGCCGTTATTACTGTTACTAATGTTCTGAATACCCCTTGGCGTTACGGTCAAAGTGAGGTCTCCTAATTTATTTAATCGCAGGACCTTGCACACAGCCGCCACCACGACTATGGGCAGCATTCCCTCTCCTACCCTCCCTGCCAGCCCCTTCCCTCATAACGCCATCCACCCAATACCAAATACTCCCTGTTCCAGGCGGTAGTACTTAAGGTCGGGGGCACGTCTGATAACGAGGCCGATGAGGAGGAGGGGGAGAAAGAGCGCACGCAAGGCGGCGGGACTGGTGCCGGTTTGCTTTCAAACTCGACGGTTTCAACAATGTCCGACGTTCGACAGGAGGCGTTCGGCAGGGACAGGTGTCGGGATACGGCGAGCTCTCTCCTGTTGACGTGCGACGGCGTTTGTCTCGCCGAGATTGGACCGGAAGGAAGCCCCACCTATGTCCCCCAGGTGTGTAAATGCTGGGATGTTTTTGAGGGATGTGCCGGTTACCGGTCCCGGTCCGGTTCCGGGCTAGGTTTTTGGGTTTGAATAAATTACACATACGTCAGCTGGGGAGTTCTTCTGATTGGTCGATGCTCAACTTTAACTTTGCGATCTGGATTAGTTTTCCTTTGACAGATATATATAATACATATACTTGGTATGTATTCCAGGTTCGAGTATATATATTTTTCCATTCCTTTTATTATCTTCGCCCTTCTTTTCTCTCTCCCTCTTCAGTCGTAACTCAGATCCGGGGTCACTAAGTAGGCTCCTCTGCCTCCTCCCCACTACGGTTCTCGTGCCTTGCAATTTTTATGGCGAACCTATTTCAACCCTTTCTTCCCTCGTCGACTCGCATCTAATTCCGCCTACCCACGCCACGAAGACGCTCTCAGCAACAATTGATTCCTTTTTTATTTTTGCAAATAGAGTCAGAACCTCACCACGGTGCGATTCGAACTCGGGCACCAATGCTATTAATAGTAGCATTTGAACCTGGCCACTAGACTACCGGGGCGACCGGATATATATGCGCAGTATCGGACCCCGAAATACTCGGAGTACAAGCAGTATCGAAAGTGTTCATACCTAAAATACTCCGAGTACTAGCAGAGTATCCCGGAGTATTGAACCCCGAAATACTCCGAGTACACGAAGTACCTGAAGTATGCTTTTTCCAATACTCCTTACTTTACTTCAAGGTACTCGGAGCATCTGTGGAATCTTCGTCGTCAATTTGTTTCCAATTTTATCCCTATACCGGTAATTTTCTATTTGAGCCTCTATCATCTTTACTACTTGCTTCAATGCATTATGGCCCTACCGCCGTGGGGGCGGGAGGGCCTCTTATTCCCTAGTATATATATATTATATATATATGCGCAAGAACAAGTACTGATAATGACTCATCCCTCGCTACTACGAGGGACCGTAGTAAATATAGGACCTGCGGTGTTTGGCCTGACCCGTGAATAACCCTGGAAGTAAGCCATTTATTGCAGCAGTGCAAACCCCTTGTTTTTGTTTGAAGAGCACTCACGGGCATGGCGCAACACGTTTTTCGCTGGCCGAGGAAGGGCGACCGCAGAGTGTGCAGGTAGCCCATGCGAGAGTGTACAGACGTGATTGCCCCCAAAGAAATGCCGTTGTGTCGGCTGCTTCTATGATACAGTACATACTGTATACATACTTCGAGTACGTACGAAGTATGTGAATATATTAGTGTTTGTGGCGTGCTGGTATTTATGTTATACTGGTACAAAGTCTACGCCAACCCTTGAGGGCAGGGCTGTGAGTTTGGTGGCTATAAGCCACCAACTTACAGTAGTTATTAGTTGACCAGGTGTTACAGGAGGAGTTACAGTTGCTTGCGGTTAATTTGCGGATTTCTTTTTTATCTGGCTGCCGGCTTTGTGGCTCAGATTGTTTTTTGTTTTGAATAACAGACTAGGGCCAGTCAGTTCATCCAACTACGTATACACTTGCCATGAAATCCAGCTAACTCCCAGCCCTAGTTTTGGGACCTACCGGGCATTGTTTTACCCACTAGAAATGATACTTGTGACATTTTCAACCTTCTGACAACAACGAAAATGCACAGCCGAACCTTCTAAGAACGAGCACAATCATGCCGCGTCGGTGTCGTGCAACTCCTCGTATTATAGCCAGGCCTGGGAGTTGGCTGACTATAAAAGTCGTCGACTAGTTATGAGTTGGCTGGGCCTTTCGCCGAATAAAGTCAGATAGTTGGCTGGCTTCCGCACCCAAGTAATCCTTACCTGGTACTATGTACCACTTTTTTTTTTTTGTCCATCCTATTTATTATCTTCGCCCTTCCTTTCTCTCTCCTTCCTGGTCGTAACTCAGATCCGGGGTCACAAAGTAGGCTCTTCTCCCTCCCCCCCCCACTACGGTTCTTGCCTTGCATTTTTATCGCGAGAAGGTTTCAGCACTTTCTTCCCTCGTCGACTTGCGTCGACTATGTACCTAAATACAGGGAAGGTTTGTATTACGTATTAATATTCGAATTGTCCTTGTATTTCTGTACAGAGTGGTACTACGCTAAGGTAGTGACGTCCTTAGTTATTAGTTGGCTACTACGCGTAATATTCCTTTGGTCGACTAAAATTATATACGTAGTTGGCTGGATTCGCCACGAAATTAACAACTAATAATGGCCGTGAATCGTCAAGTGCAGGCAACCCAACGCACTCTTGATAGTTTTTTTTTTGTGTTGTGTCACACGTTCTCGCTTTCCGCTCCCGACGGGTGGCAGGCGAAACCGAACGATTTGTTGCGGTTCACGCTCACCGGGGCCGAGGAGGAGCTGGTGGACCAATCAGAAGCGGCGGCGGGCTTGAGAGGGGTGGTGCAAGGGCTAAGGTTCGACAAGCGCTGCAGCAAGTTGCGGCCGATGGCGGACACATGGAGCAAGGTGAAAAATAAAAAGGGACTTGGTCATAGTATAGAGGCGAAAAGGAACTGAACAAATGACCGTTACAGATGGCTATATCGGCCACAAGTTGCGGCCTATGGCGGACACATAGATCAAGGTGAAGAAGACTTGATTATAGTATTGAAGCGAAACGGAACTAAAAATATGACGGTTACAGATGTGACGTGACAGCATCGGCTGCAAGTTGCGGTCGATGGCAGAGACGTTCCGCGAGGCGACTAAGAAAACGGTTCACACGGTATGTACCCGTCAACGCTTGATCGACTGTATTTCATGGTCAACAGGATCGATGCAATAATGAATGAAAAAAATTGACGGTTTCAGATGGCAGCATCGGCCACAAGTTACGGCTGGAGCAAGGCAACGAACAAAAGTCTGCACCGTACCCTTTAATTCTTACTGGGCTTGATTTATGATCGAGGCTATGACGGGGTAACATGGTAATGAGGATCAACTATGGTGTCTAAGCATACTGTAGGGGGACACATGATACATGCTTTTTGCTGTCCATCGTGGGTTTTGATTATATAATATCAATAATCTTACTATGTATTTACTATTATGTGCCCCCCGTAATGTAGTGGGGGGGGTGTGTGCTCATGTTATACACGGCCGTAGTCGTATGGCCATAGATAGACCCTCGCATCCCTACAATGCCGGGACGGAGCGCGTTGGGTTTTCACCAACCAGGCAGACATTGCTTGCACCAAGCGCGAAACGCCGTGAGGTATTGGGCGAGTCGCATGGAGGGTGAGCTGCATCCTGCTAAGAACCGCCTCTGAGGCGGACTTGCATATGGACGACAGCTTCAATGAGTTAATTTAATTTCTGGTGTGGCTACTTCCGGAGACAGCAATGGGTTTTACTATGTAACTGCCTCGCGGACGCCTTACCATATTAACACTACGTGATACGACCATTCCCCTTGTGCGGAACAAAGATTCTCCACCCCGCACAAATGATCTACTCGACCGCCAGCTTTGGTGACCGCCAAAAAAAAATAACAAAAAAAAACGGCACCCTGGTTGTCTAGCTCCACGCAGCGAGTGGCGTGTTTTACAGCGTCGTTGCCAACCGACGCCAACCCAACCTATAAATATATCATATATTTATATGACGGGGGGCATATTAGGGTAGGGGGGGGCATATTTGGGGTTTAGGGCCTTACCACTAGTATATATCAGCGGCACAAGGCTACTCGATCGAATGACTATACCGTATTTGTTTGTACCACTTACTGCAGTCTTAACTCGAGCATTTGTGCTTCCTGATTTCGCGATTTGCACAGACATATGACGTTGTTTGTAACGCTGCCTGCGCCAACAAACGACAACTATTTCACACGTCAAACGGATGATGTACAGATCATACAAATCATCTACAGATCAGACAGATAATCTAGATCCTAACCTGCCGTTATGATATGCTGTGCAGAACCTGTATCATACAGATCCATCGCAGGAAACAATGTCCTAGATCCTACAGACCCAATAGATCAGGGATATATCTGCCCTGCAATATGTAGATCATCAAGCGGGAATCGATTATCTGTACGATATGTGGCTTTTTTTAAGTAACACGTGTCTAGCGCCTCAGTCAGCCTCAGTTGAAACTTCCGTCAGTCTCGAATATTTTGGGCCAAAAGTGGTACAGAGTAGTGGTCTATAGTATATAGTGCCGGTTGAGTAGTGCCGGTGCCCGCTATGCATACTATGTATAGTGCCTGCGAAATCGCTTGGCACAGATGGGATTAACGAGTGCGGCAGTGTGCCGACTATTGCCGGTTGCCGCTATAGTGCCGCTATTGTTGGCTGGTGCGTACCGGCACTACTGCACCCGCACACAACTACAATAGGTAGACTACGCAGTACTACTAATACTATAGTTTCATTTCATAACTGCACCGTTTCTTTTGGTTTCCTTTTGGTTGTCGCTGTTTGTTGAACGATGCATGGACAGGTTCTGTTCCAGGCCCGGCTGCGGCAAAACTGCGGTGTGAGCATCAACGACATCGATGCGAACAGTAGCGAGCCAGACAGCAGTGCTAACGCCGGCGTTGAAGGCGTTGAGGGTGTCCTCGAGCGCGGGACCAGCTTCGGCGACGAAGACGACATGCTGTAGTGTACTGCCTTGTTTTCGCTGGTTTGCTTGTTGTTCATGTATTTGTGTTCTTCCGAATAACCTGATTTGATGTTGTTCTACCCCCCCCCTGCCTGGTTGGTGAAAACCCAACGTGCTTGGTCCCGGCATTGTAGGGATGCGAGGGTCTATGGCGATACGACTATGGCCGTGCACATGAGTACACCCCCCCCCCCCCCCCCCCCCCCCCCCTCGTCGTACTCCAGTATTAGGATGCAGCTTTTTCGGTCCAAAAAGTTGGCAGTGATGGCTTTAAGCATGCTACCGCCAAAACGTACAAGGGGAAAGAAGAAAAAACACTCATCATCCACCGCTTCGGCAGTTCATCGCAGGAGTGAGTGACGACGACGTAAAAAAAAATGGTAACTTCAGCATCGACCACTGCTTGGCAGAGCAGGGCAGGGCGGGGTGTACTTCACATTCATGCAATGCCGTAATCGTATGACCATAGACCCTCGCGTCCCTACAATGCCGGGACGGAGGGGGGGGGGCGGGGTGTACTCATTGACATGCGCGGCCGTAGCCGTATGGCCATAGATAGACCCTCGCATCCCTACATGGCGGGGACGGAGCACGTCGAATTTTCACCGCCCAGGCAGACATCGCTTGCATCCCGCGCGAAGCACCGTGACATGTTCGGCGGGTCGCATGAAGGGTGGGCCGCGTCCTCAGCTAAGAACCGCTTATGAAGCGGGCTTCGGTACCCGATGCGTGTTTTCTTGCATATGGATGACAGCGTCGAATTAACTGCTTGGCAGGGGAGTAATAAACGTGGTACCCGAAGTACAACATAGGAAGCCGTCGTGTACGGGTGCAGCCTAGTCCTGCTTGCACGGTGTTGCGCGCTGACACTATACTCGTAGACGCTTCAAATGGTTGATAATATCAAACTACTTGTACACCTCGGACAGATGATCTTCAGACATACCAGATAGATCATCTAGATCCTAGCCTGCCGTTATGAGATGTTGTGCAGACCTGTACAGTACGGATCCGAAACATGTCCCAGATCATGCAGATTCTACCGCTCCCACCCGACAACATGAGCTATAGATCCTACAGATGAGGAATATATATGCTCTCTGAAATATATTGATCCATTATTGTGCGGAAACGATCTATCTGATCTATCTGTAGATCTTCTGTCCGATGTGTCCAAACTTGAAGCTTTTATTTTCATGTTGGCCATAATTGGCGCGGGCAAAATGCGATTTGTCACCCGGTTTTGATGAGGCTCCTCACTTGATTATAGTATGGTAGCTCCACAACTCACCCAAAGAATAACTTGGAGAAAGTATGTACGAGGCTTGGCCCGAGATGAACAATCCCATGACCTCAGGTATAGGTGTATATCTACTGTAACTAATACAGTAGTGGCACAGTCCTGGTCCCTCTTTAGTGCCGGCTGCCCGCAATAGTGCCTGTGAAATCGCTTGGTACAGGTGGGACTAACCCGCGTGGCAGGGAGCGGAGTATATAGTGCAGGTTGCCGCTATAGTGCGGTATTGTTGGCTGGCGCATACACACCATACCGGCACTATAGAGGGACCGCTACTGATACATAGTGCCACCCAAACGGAATATATACTGATATACTGTGCTGGCTATTTCCTCAGTCGGGGAGTGTAGTAATAGTCAGTAATAGTCAGGCAGACACATGTCACCCCTATGGTGGCACGCCTCCATACTCGGGTCCCAAAAAGGTTGGGCCATAAACGCGCCCTCATTTGGACCGTACCTGGTAGATTGTATCAAGTTTGTTTTTTTTTCTTCTTGTTTTTCCCAATTATCGCCATGGGCAGGCAACGTGACGCGTGAAGAACGCATATCACCAGCTAAATGTTCTACTTGGTGATTTATGATCATTTCCCGGCGTGAGGCAATCAGCGGGGTCGATACACATCCCTAGCGCCGACATCGCCGTACGTACGTACGTAGCGCTCTTCATTCCCACTACTGCTGAAGCATTTCGGGCGAGTGGTCACATAACACACCACCCTCAGCTACCGCACGCACCATATGAACCATACTACTACAGTAGACAAAGACAACACGCAGAGAAAAAACGAAAACGTAAACGACAAAATAGAAAACAAAACGTAACCGTAAAAATATACCGGTACTGCTGCGTATACGTGGTACTAACCACTACAACATGAGCATCACCCGACGTTATTACCTGTCGTGGTGTGCAAATAAACAAGGCAGCAGCAACAAGCGCCACGCTCTATCCGCACCCGGGGAAACCAAGCAACCGCCCCGACATCTCCAATCAAACACGCCTGCCTGTCATCGTGAAAACCGAGGAAAACGTTAATTCCCCCCAGCAGGCGTCAACGCCGCAACTACCGCAAATTCATGCATGGGCACACTTTGTCACCTCCCACCGATAGCACACGAGAGTAGTATTATAGCACCCCTCGACAAAGCTGATAGTGCAGCAGCTTCGAGACAATACTGCAAGGTACCACCCACGTTCTCCCTAACACTCGACCGCAGAAGAGAGAAGTCCCTCACGGTAAAGTAGATAGTACATCAGCTTTCAAGACTACCACGTAAAAGGCAACAAGGCATACCAGGTAACTTGCGAAACCAAATAATGCCTCCATACTCCCTCCCTCCCAAGGCTAGTTCAAGCACTCAGGATGTTTATCGAACGTACTACTGCTGAATTTATCAGATGACAATCGGGGGCGGTATTGGCATTTTACCAGTTTACCCTGCAATTAAGGCCAACCTTGGAGACGGAACTCCTATGAATACACCAACGCAACACCTTCGACCCAACACGAGCAACACATTCCCAAGGCTACTCCAAGTATTCAAGGGCCATTTCTAACGTATAGACTACTGCTCCATGCAATACAACACAATCTGCAGTACTACGAAAAAAGTGACCACACTCGCCAATCGACCCGCCCTACACCCCTACCGCGACAAACAACCGACACGGGCGACAAAGAGCGAGAAAAAACACTTGACACCTCGGACAGATGATGATCTAGATCATCTAGTTGCTCGCCTGCCGTTATGAGAGATTGTGCAGGACCTGCACAGTACATACCCAACCCAGGAAACATGTGCTAGATCATACGGTCCTCACCCGGCAGCATGAGCTAGATCACACAGCTCTTACAAGATCGGGAATAGATCTGCCTTGAAAGGTCTACTGCTTATAGATCATGAAGCGGGAATGATCTGTTGATGATCTGTTGATGATCAATCTTTAGATGATCTGTCCGAGGTGTGCAATATTTCCCCCGCGTCACGTTGCCCCGACAAAGATCCACAATCGACACCTCTGCAAAAATCGCGCGCCAGCACAGATGGAGCTGTATATAGCGGCATTAGAGAGCATTAGAGATAGAACGGTTGCGGCACCACAGACGAAGTCGTATATAGCCGCAATACCGGTACATCATGTATAAACAGCGGGTAGCGAAAAAAGGCGACATACCCCGTTCGTGCAAGCTGGTGGGCCTTTTCCTGGTACACACCCCGGGAGGCTGGGTTGTCGGGGCCACGCCGCCTTACCGGGGTGCCCGATTCACGGGAAAACACGCCATCCAAAGCAAACAAACTCCATGACACCAGACGCAGTCGTTGACATGGACGCCCTTTCCCTCCCGAGCACGGCGACACCCCTACCGGGGTGACTGATTCAAGAAAAGAAACGCCACCAAACCAATCAAACCCCGCGAAATTAGGCGCGGTACGAGATCGTTGACGTTGTCGCTCTTTCCCCCCTCTCACCACTGCACCTGGCTGCAAAAAAATGCCATCCTGTATCCTGTACAAACCTCTCCTCACACAGCAAAAATAAAGAAAAGGAAAAAAAAAAACTCAGACGGAAAACCTTTTTACGAAAACACCAAACAAAACGACGAACAAAAAAAAAGCGTGGTCCACCAGAACGCTCCGTCCGCTTCGACGCATGCACCCAATACTAGGGGGGTGTACTTCCTATTCACGCATGGGGGGGGGGGGGCACACTTTCTACGAAAACAAAAAAAAACACCAAACAAAAAAAAAGCGATGCCGACCAGAAGGCTCCGCTTCCATAATGCGCAACTCTCCGAACACACCCACGTCATGGCGAGTTGGGTACCTATTTGCAGGACTCTTCACGGCTTTTGATCGCATAATACCCGCAATTCGGGTCGGGTTGGGGTCAGGGAGCTTTTCAAACTCTCACGGGCCGGTTCGGGTCGGGTCGGGTCACCCTCACCGTACCCGACCCAAGCTGACCTGACCTGACCCGCGAGGTTCGACCAGACCTATGAACAGAACAGCCCCGGTTATTTGAAGGTCAGCTCAAACTCCTGGCTGAGGAAGCTGTCGTCGAGAGGGCTGAGGGGGGTGGAGTTGAGGTCGTCGGCAGGCATCGTCTGTCAGGAGGAGGAAGCAAGAACACGAAGCGCCGACACAAAAGACAACGACATGAAAAGTGATGTTAACATACTTCCAAGTCTTAAAATGGCCATCTTTACAACGCACACACCCTTTTTTATACGTCCACGCACTAAAAAACCCACTTGGGACTTCAGAGTGGAAAATTGACAAGGGGGAAAAAGAGATGATAACAGCAAGATTATTATAGCAAGATAAATACAGCAAGATGATTACGACAGTAGTAATGGCCCCGTGCGTGATTGGGAGATGATATCATACAATGGCCCACGAGTAGGTGGGGTGGGGGTGCCAAATTGCCGGCCCTACCGACGGAAAATTAATCACCCTTAACCCCTTTGGGATGGACCCCTTTTAAGGGATATAGGTGATATATAAGGGATATAAGGGATGGCGATTAAAACAAACATTTTTTTTCTTGTGCTCTCAACCGGCTAGGAGCAGCGTTGACTCCCGGCAGTAGTATTAATAGTAGGGGTAGGATCAGGATATGTTGCTCGCGCCCGTGTCGTACGACTCCTTGCATTGCAACCATTGTAGTCGTAGCTCGAACACCAATCACAATCACACATGTTTGTCCCCTAAATCACGCAGCGACCGTTGCTTTCATCGTCACTTTTTTCATCGTCAATACTTTCCTCAGAAACCTCAAGAGGGTACGTAAGCACTCAGGGTCGGCTAACAGGGCTTAGGTCCAAGTGGGACCAGGTCGGGATGGGATCGGGGTGCCAGGCGGGAGCACGGTGTTCCAAACACGTGTACGTTGATGACCAATGAAACAGTCCAGAGCATCAGCATTATTAAGTGTATTGCCCAATGCGTTGTCCTAAAGCGCCAGTTTAAATCCACTGAATGGGTGTTTATTTCCGAATACGGGGTAATAAGCTGTACTGCTCTTTTCTCCACATTTTCCACCACCTACCAGCCAGTCGGGTTCAAGGTCTTCGTGCGCAAGAAAATCGAGCCCGCCCTGTTCCTTCCCATCCTTGGTCAGTGGCAGTATTTCTGTGTCTGCTACGCCAGACAAAAAAAAAAAACGGAGGAACAAACCGGGGGAACAAATGTCAGCGGGTGCTAATAGTCGGTATCAATTTTTCCGTCTACAGAGTCCCTTAGCCTACTGGTGCAGTACAATAGTACAGTACAGTACAGTACAGTACAGTACAGTACAGTACAGTACAGTACAGTACAGTACAGTACAGTACAGTACAGTGGTCTAACCCTTCTGCTGCATTTACAAGATAACTGCAAACTTCTTCACACTCATTTCAAGTAGTTTCCCAACAAAACGGTAGGTGCAATTGCAGATATGAACCTTTGTTAGCACCGCACTGTGCGGAAACATATACCATAAAACACTTACGACGACGCATTATTATTACGGTAACAGGACGAATTTCCTACTGATGATATAACACTCTGTCCCGAAATATAAGAACCGTTCGTATATTAATATTGAATCCAAATGCTGCTTGTATTTCTGGACCGAGTGGTAAATAATACTTTTTTCTGAACAAAGGGGAGGGTGCAAATGATAATAGTGCCGAGCGTTATCTCAATGGAACGATCTCGAAGAGATCTGTCCAAAGCTGTGGTATTCCCTGTGCACGCCCCCCTAATTTTGGGGAAAATCGTCTCCGAGTTTAATCCCACGGGGTGCTTTATCTTGATTACAGTACTCAACTATAATTCCAAGAATTTGGCACCCGAAATTGGGATGCAGTCCTACCAGCCCCAACAGTCCCAACAGCCCCAACAGCCCTAACAGTCATAACAGTCATAACAGTCGTATCAGTCCTTAGGTTCCTAACAATCGCAACAGTCGTAAAGGTCACCTTCCAAGTAGTTGTCGTGCAGGCTACGGTCAATCGTGATCTGCAAGCCATCGTCCGGTCCGAGGGCGGAAAGGAGCGGTGACGGCGGCGATGACGGTGACGGTTCAGCGGCAGCGTCGCGCGGCGCGGCAGCGTCTCCTGGGATTTCCATCGTACCGACGGCACCGATGGGAGCCCCGGAAGACACGGGCACAGGGATCGAAGGCTTTCGCGGTCGAAGGCTGAGCACCGTCGCGGTCCTGCACCAAGGAAAATAAACGAAAGGAAAGAGGGTTGGTAGGTAGGGTGGCTGGGTGAGTGGCATGGCGTGGGTGGGGTGAGGTGAGGTGGTGAGGTGAGGTGGGGTGGGGTGGGTAGGCTAGTGGAGCAGATGGGGAACGTACGCTCCTGCACCAAAGAAACATAAACAAAATGGCAGAAAAGCGCATGGGTGGGGGGGTGGGTGGGTGATCGGGATAGATGGGGTCGGATGGGTGGGTGGGATACGTAGGGTGGGTGGGTGAGGGAGGTGAGGGGGAGGTGAGGAGGGTGTGGGTGGGTGAATGGGGTTACTGGGGTGGGTGGGTGTGCGGGTAAGTGGGTGGGGGTAAACCAGCGTGGGCGAGGGCACAACCGCGATGCTCTTTCGTGTTCAGGCATTGATGATACTTCCTGGTCGTCAAGCGTAGTCTCGTACAATAAATAGTCTGGGGTTGCTGCGGCAGTATACCACGCAGCAGTATCAGCAGACAACGCAGCAGCATCAACATCAGCAGCACATGACGCGCCAGAAGCGATACCTTGGGCGCAGCAGGCGTGACACAGGTTATGAGAGCCATTCGGCGAATTAACACACGCTAGTACAGAAACGAGCGAGCCGTGGTCGAAGGTCGGGGTCTCCGGACGACCTCCCGGTGAGCTCTGCCCCCCAGAGCAGAGCGATTTCTGCTGTACACGACTGTTGGGCTCAATTTGGTGGTCTGATGCGGCTGATCGTTAGCCTCTCTCTTTATCAGCCAGAGGAGTGAAGAGTGCCGATTATACCAAACAAAGGCCACTGCTGTGAACGCCTTACAGACTTCAGAGGGGAAAATACAGGCTGTCCATGTGTATGCATAGGGTCAAGCCTCGCGGGTCGGGTCCGGTCGGATCGGATCAGGGTGACCTGGCCCAACCTATGGTATTCTGAAAACCTCCTGACCCGGCCCGAAGCGTGATAATTTGAACACCTGCTGAACCCGTACCGCGGGTCGGGTCATGAATCATGAAGAGCCCTGGAAAAATATCGAACATATATGACGAGTACAGCAGCAACCAACCATCGTTGACACGAAGCAGTGCGGGCTGCGGGGGTAGGGGATAGGAGTGGCGTCCGGAATGTAACGTAAGGAACTGCACGACAAGCGCGCGGCACGGTGATGATTTGTGCTGCTGGCTGCTGCACTCTGATCCCAGGCGCTTCATAAAATCGAACTCCATGTTATTTTGGCCACTATACTATAATCAAGTTATATACGCCCCCATCTATGGTCATACGCCTGCGGTCGTGCATGAAAATGAAGTACGCCCCCCACCGAAAAAAAAAATCAGGAGCGGTAGAGCAGTATCTCATGCATACATCTCCTGTGGTGACAGGCGTACGGGTTGAAAACGCGCCTGGGTACGCCCTTGTGCTTGGTTGTTTGTCTTTTCTTGAGGGCACGTAACACTACAAGGTAGCCAATCGACCGCGAGCTGGCATGATCCGACATTATCGCTGCGCTGCGTGCACCACAGTAGCCAGTAGTCAGTGAACTCGCATGGCAACAACGAGAGTGCTGCATTGTAGACATGCCCAGACATGATCGGTGCGCTGCGTGCATCATCATACGCAGTCAGTCAAGTCTCCTGACAACAACAGCAGTGCTGCACAAAAGTCAAGCAATAACTCTCAAGGTACTCGTACAGGTCTACTGTAGTAGCAGACGCGACAAGTCACAAGGAAGGGAAGCTTGCTCTAATTTTGTCGCACGGCATCATTTTTAGGAGGCGCCTACTGAGGGCAAGGCGATGGCGAAACCTACTGCTGCCGCCTACTGCTGCGCCTACTGAAGACAACGGGGTGCCGAAACCTACTGCTACCCTTGATCGGCGCACAGCTGGGGCGTCCGTCAGTGTCACGCCACTCCAATCTACGAATAACGGGATACATATACCTTCTTATTTTTTCCGTTTTCACTTTTGTGGTCTATCTCTTAACGCTATATTGTACCGTTGACAGTAGTCCGGTGCCATACCCTGTATCCAGATCTCACGGTAGACGATACTCTGCGCTCGAGGCGTCATCGCTACGTACGTACAGCAGGAGCAGTGTGACTACGCAGTGCTGCTGTACGGCACAGACAAAGCTCGATTTTTCCTTTGAGTCCATGAGCGGCTGCTGTATTTACGTACCGATGTTTACATATTTACCAACATGTACCCAGGGTACGCACTTCTTCGTATGGCATGCAACAGGTACAGCAGTACAGCAGTACAGCCGTACATAACTTCACTACCTGGTACAGCAGTACTCGGATGCCTGTACCGGTATACAGCAGCAACAGTAGCTTACTGTATGCCGGAAATATAAGGACCCTCATATATCGATATTTATACCCGAACGGTCCTTATATGTATGTCCAGAGTGGTACGGTGTAGGATGCTATATACATGTAATACTGCTTGTGGTAATAGAGTATACGTATATACTCGTACATACATATATACGAGTTATATATTAGTACTGCTGTATTATTAGTACCGATGTACTACGTACGACGCTAATATGTACGAGTACTGCTGCATTGTCTCTCGAAGCGGCTTACTTGAAAGGGTTGGTCGACCTGGCGGCCCTCTCCTCCGCAAGACGCCGCACGAGCACCTCCTCCTCGTCCCCCGTCCTCCCCATGACCATCTCGATATCCTCCACGAAGAACGCGTGCTTCTTGGCAAACCCCTCGCCCTCCCCGCCCGCAACCTCAACCTTCGCCTGCTTAGAGGCAATACCACTACCACCACCACCAGTAGTAGTAGTAGTTCCAGACACCTTGCCAGTACCAACGGTTCCTTGCTTCCAGGGGTCGCTGTGGACTGAAAAATTCAACCCGGAGGCCGATTTCTTCCCGGAGGAGAGCTTCGATCCGCCGTTGCCGGAACCGGCGCCCGCTGGTCCGTTACCGGCGTTCGAGATGTCGACAAGTGCCCTGCGCGGCTGCTGCTGTTGCTTGGGCTTGGCGTCTGGCACACGGCGACCGCCCTTCCCCGAGGAGGAGGAGGAAGAGGAGGAGGCCGGCACGTTTTCGGAGCGGCCACCCAGCGGACGGCGTTGTTGCCTGTTCCCCCTCTTGGGGTCGGAAAGTAGGGCACCTTTCCCCTTAGCGGCAGGAGGAGGGTTCTCCGACACGGGGCCTGCGTGTGATGGGCGTTGGTTTGGGTATCATTAGGGAGGGCAGCAAGGGAGGGAGGGGGTGTTGGTTTGGGCGCCATTTTGGCGGGCGTACTCGTATGATGAGTATATATAAGGTGATGGCGTCGGTTTGTTTGCCTGTCACTTTGGAGGGCAAGACGAGTGTATAGGGTGCTAGCAGACGTTGCTTTGGGGTCATTTGGGAGGGCAGCGGGGCATGCTGTTGGTATGGGTGCTTCCTTGGAAGTCAGCAGGCTGATGGCATTGGTTTGGGTGCTATTTTGGAGGGCAGCAGTGGGGGGGGGGGGGGTTGGGTGCGTTTTGGAGGGCAGCAGGAGAAGGCTTGTTGGTTTGGGCGTGCCATTTTGGAGGGCCAATTGCGGCCGCGGGGGGGGGGGTGCGCTGGCTTTGCTAACACGTGGACTTTGCATGCACTGGAGACTGGAGACGGAACGGTCTCTGCGCGGGGCGGGATCATTGACGGATTGAGTTGAGGCTGCGGTGGGTGTGTTCAAACGGGGACTTGCACTGGAGACCTGAGGGTCCCTGCGCGGGGCGGGACGATTGCAAGATTGTGTCGAGTCTGGTGTGTGCTGGAGAAAGGGAAGATACCGGTGGGATATGCCCGGCTCATTCGTACCGTGCACTTGGGTTGACGACCAAGCTATCGCCGCCTTGTCCTGCGAGCGGAGGGGCACTGCTGTACGCTTCGTGCACATCGTGTACCCACCGAAACATAGCCGGTAGAAAAAAGGCAGATGCACTGTGCACGCGGCCGCAGTCCGCAGCAGTACGACTCTACAGCAGCAATTGCCTGGTATACGAGTACTGATGTACAGCAGTACGAGTATGTACGAGTACCGCTTGAGAAACAAGGATACACTCGTACGCGTACCCTACTCGTACATACGAGAACCTGTTTGTTTTGTGAAGAACACACGCAAATTCCCTGGTACCTGATACACGCACCAGAGAAAACGTATCTGCCTCTCATGAAACCTGTGGGTACTCAACTCGTACAGTACTCGTACAGCAAAGGTGGGCTCTACACAATGCACGCAGGACACCTCCGCCGCTTCTGATTCGAGTAGCATCACGCACCGACACGTTTGACAGTCCTACGTAGCGTTTCTCTGGCACACACCTGCATCGCCGAGGGCCTTGCGGGCTTTCGAGCCTCCGCCGAGCGCCCTCTGCCCTTGGTTGATGTTCTCCACATTCCAAGTTCTCAACATGATTTCGCCTCCGTTTTGGCGCAAAGTCGTCCTGGGTCAAGGTATCGACTGAATGCAGCTATCACGCCCACCGAAAAGAAGCCCAGCTAGAGGCGAGGCCTCCTCGTGGATGGCTTCGATTTCGTCGCCCTGGTGTTCGGCTGAAAAACTTCCCTTCCTCGCTTTCGACAACACCTCTTGTACGAGTACTTGTAGCGGGTCTGCTGCGTTCCCGCCAAATGCGAGAGCAGCCGTTTGCCAATTTGGACTACGGACTGAGGGCGTCGTATCACAGGGCTCTCAAAGCAACGAACCCTCTTGCTGCCACTTCTCCCGGCTTCGGAATTACACCTGCCGGGTGTGGTGCTTGACTCTCTGTGGATTTGAGGCTCGTGGTGTTTGAGACAGCGCGCGGATCAGCGTGTGCGCCAGATCCGAGATGATGGCGGCCAGGAGTTCGAATGTTTTGGTTGGCGTGTTTGTAACGATAACACTCCAAACATGAACACGACCCAAACCAGGCCAACAACGAACCCGAACAGCGAAAACAACGACGACTAGATTGCGAACAGTAGTGAATAGTCAGCGGGATTCAGCGACAGTTGGTGACTGGAGTTCTCTTTCGGTGATGGGTGGTTGCCTTATGGTCAGATTAACGCACACTACAGCAGTTCGATAGCGTTTTGCGTTTTGCACCAGCAACAATAACTAAAAATTAGGGGGCCATCATGGAAAAACTCCCGAGGAATTATGCCTCTACAACATGTACGAAACCCTTTTTTAAACATTTGAATAGTATCGGTGCAAAGGCAAAGGGCCACACTTACCCCTTGAGGGTACAGCAGTTGTGTACTTGGAACTTACGTCGTGCGGAAGCGGATTTCGGAGAGAGATCGAGAGAGAGGGCGAGGGACTGAAGGGGTGAGAGGCGGATCATGCTGTTGTTGTTGACGTTTTTACTGGTGTACCTGTACCGCTGTATCGCACGATGTACCTGCGGCCTCGTCTGGGCGTGGTGTAAATCGGGTGGACGGGTGGTAAATTACGATCGATGTCACTTCGTACATGCGTTGTCTCTCTACCCCTTATCCTTCTGCCGTCGATTCTTCAAGATCCAGTGCTGGTGCTGCTGATGGTGCTGCTGTTGTCGTTACTGCTGTCCCCGCTGTGTAGACGCTACTGCACTCTTATCTCTACCGGTGCCTGCCCGATATGTGCTGCCGCTGTGTTGCTGCTGCTGCTGGGGCTACTGCTGTTCGGGAATTCGTATTCGTAAATGTCTTCCCCTGACCCCCCCCCCCCCAGATTGTTCACACGTTCACACACTGTATTCTTCCATTTTGGTCTACATCTCAGTACTCTGAATTGACAATTTCACATATGTCCTGGCTTTTCCCACGGTGGAGCGGATGGCACTGTGATGGGCTTCCCTCGTCCAGTTTCCCCTCCCTTCCCTTTCTCCCCCTTCCCCTGTTCCGGCTATTGTACGTGGCTGACTCGCCCTCTACTCTAACAGACAACCTCACCAGCCCAGAACCCCATTCAGAAGCTTCGTTCTTAGCCTACCCCTCCGCTTATCTTGCCTCTACGCGCTCCATCTCAACCCCTGCCCCGGCTACCTACTCTCCTCTCCTCTCCTTCCCACTATTTAGAACTCTGGGCACCCAGAGTGGGTCCTCCATGTCCGACCACACACACCCCATGAAGGCCTGTGACGCCCACCTCCCTTGTCTCTGGATCACCCACGGCTGTGCTCCTATCCTCGCCCCCCCCCCCCCCCCCCCCCCTACCCTTCCCGAGTGCAGCGAAACCCCCTCCGGTATCAGTTCCCCCGCTGCCCCCCTCCCATGCGGTCTCCATTTCTCCCCCACTCGCTCCAGCCCGCTCCTCAGGCAGTACGTCGTCTGCTCTCTCGTCTACACCTGCCACCCCTCCCCGCCCCTGTACACCATCAGCGGGGTATCTGAAGTACTCTTAGGGAAGCCTGTACCGGACAAAAAACTTGGTCTTGTTCTCACCAAAAGTTCGAACATTTCACATCTTGAGACTATGAGTGCATACAGGACCTGAAGCCAACACCAATGTTGCACATCGTGATTATTTTGCGCCAAGTACATACATGGGACCGAATTTCTCGGCGTACACCGCGATGGGTTTCGTTTGCGTCACCCCTTTAGAATTGCACACCTTTTTGACGTCGTACTACTAGTACTATGATAGAGCACGTTTTGCAGTATTTTACACCAGTCAGCCGGCCTGGGGATACTAATAGTAATAGTAGAGTATCATCGGTCCACCGGCGAAGACACGTACCGGTGGTTTGCTCTACCACCAGTACCGATTTAGTGTTTTCATCGTATATACGGAAGTGGGATTGCTGTAACTTGTAATTGTAAATGCCACTCGAAGATGTAGGTATGTCAATACAAACAAAGGAGTAGTAGCAACGCTTCTTCCCGCTGCGTGATCGTAGAGCCCTTAGTACTTATCTCGGGCCCTAGGGCGAGAATCAACAAGTGTTTTGTCCGCGACACACGGCACCCCTTCAAGCCCCTTCGCATCAATCCACGTCACTAAAGGGGGGGGGCGTAACTACCCAGCACTGGCAATCCCTGCGTCCCGCCCTTGGCAGCACATGACAGAGCGGCACGTAGCAAGCTAGTACCGTCTTCGCACAATAACAGGATCCCCGTAAATGGTAGCTGCCAAACGCACTTCTTACTCCTGCAACGTATGTCATACAGTAGATCCCGCTTGCTCTTTTAGGGGTCCATGCCGAAAACGTAACGAGTGTTTTGTCCGAGGCACACGACCCCTCGCTCGGCTCCTTCGCGATAATCTCCTCGCTTTGTGCAGACACACACCAACTCTTGAAGCAATACCAACGTAAATACATCGAGCAAGGCACGAAAACGCTCGACATTCGACATGCTTTGTATAAACTACTGTACCCTTTTGATACTGTACGCTTTTGACGGAGTGCGATTAAAAACCTGGGCTGGATATTCGATCGATCTTACAACCCGATAGCCCAGCATGCAACACTCTTCACATCTGGCGTCGATGGCAGGACACGGGGTTGAAACCTCGCTCCGAACGTTTCTTTCATATAAATGCTTGCGCATGCGTCCCTAAAAAACACGCCTTCCTGGTTCCCCGGATATCAAAACGAAGCGGATACCATAGATCGATACCACAGGTTCACGTGCGGGCGCACACCGTACCGTTACGTCCCAAAGATCTCGCCGTTCAGCGGGGGCAGGGGGGTTATATGCATTCCGTCTGGCTGGATAATCGCTCGTTTTTTTGACCCGAGAGCCCAGTAGGTAACACCCCCATAGTCCTGTCCTTCACAGTGCCACCAGCGCGTGGGGTCGTGCGTACATCGTACTTATGTGTACCGCCCAGGTTCCCGAGTTGCTGCGTCGCTCACAGAGTCGACGGGATGGGAAGCCCCTTTGTTCAGGTTTCTTGCGAAAGGAGATAGATGAGGAGTTGATGAAATTCACGGGTGCATTTTCTTCCTCAACACAAGCAATGACGAACACGTAACTCACAATGTTACACCAAAACAAATACACGAGTGTCATGTATAGCTTCTTTGTTTAACCCGTTAAGGCATGCGGCTTATTAGGACTGCACTCCCGTTCGTTGGGGGGACTGAACAGTTGAAATTATATTCAGATTTAGGTGTATTGTGCACAGTGCAGCAGTAAAAGGACGAATCTCCTCTTGGGGATTTTTTCTTCCTACTAACGATGACGGATCGAGATTTGAGCCGGCCATTGTCGTAGGGGGAATGTAGTACGTGCTGTAGTACCCGAGGTAATAATAATAATATGGTACGTGTCGTATCGTTACATAGTGTTTTTGCGGAAAACTGTAAACGATTTTCTCGCGAAAGACGAGATGAGTTGATGAAACTCATGTACAGCTTTACACAACCAAGGTTACAAAGTAAAACAAGGTACGCACAACTCTGTCCGGAAATGTAAGGACCATTTTGGTATGTATATGAGTGCCCAAACGGTCCTTATATTTACGTCCCGAGTGGTAGTCTTCACCGTTAAAACGCTTTTTATTCCATTAATTTTTTACACTGCGCGTCGTGGCGGTAGCGCGCTAGCTATCTAAATGACCGTCCACCACAAAGGTTCTGCCCAACCCTACGAGCGCAATTGGCGGTGCAGCGCATTGTTCACCGCGCGACAACATCGCGCCGCCAAAACAGCCCCTTCGCGACTCCACCACAAGCGATGCGCCAATAAACGCCGCTTGCAAAAAAACACACACTTTATCTCGATATAAATATGTTAAAATAACGGACGCACAAAACGACAGCGCCACGAACTGGTGTCGGCAGCGCAGGAAATGGGTTCACCCCGGTTATTGACCGAGGGGGTAGATATGTACACGCTGAGCCACCATGGGCATAGCCCCACCCAGAGCGGCATGCCCGTCTAGCTCTAACGGAACTAGGGCTCTACGTGCTATCGCCGGGGTGAGTCTTCATCCCAGTCGTCTAGGATAGACTCGTCCCTAAGTTCTAATGCTGCGACGGAGGGGGGCTCTCGATGTGCAGTACCGTCGTCCTCGGCTAAGCCGGTAGGTGCCCCGTCAGTTACCGGATGTCGTTGTGACCCCGATAGCTTTTCGCGCCGAAAGCCGGAGAAAGGAGTGTGCGATCGCATGGTATGCCAAAAGACGGACAACGAAAACAGAGGAGGCGGGAAAGAAGACAGGCGGGCACAAAACAAAAAAAGAGAGGCAACGAGGGGAGTAATAGGTAAACACAGAGGACGCATGCTACGGTACAGGTGCACCATGTTACACAGTTTTCGAAGGCTCCTCACTTAAGGAGCTCTATACTACTGTTAGTATTAGTACTATTAGTAAGTCACCCAAAAAATGATCATTTGAGGGGGAAAAAAGAGCTACTCGATGAATAATCTCGGCCTTGCGCAACTGTGCAATGAAAAATATCACAAGAATGAAAGTCCGACGATTTGTTTAGGAGCCCGATCAGTCAGAAAAAAGGTCAGCCTACAAGTGCTACCCCTATTGTAGCACGCCTCAGAGGGTGGACGTTGGCAGCCAGTGGCGTACGCGAGATACATATGTAAAATAACAATTACCAAACCACATCATATACGCAGTATAGGTACCTAGAAGAAGTGCGATTTGACGTACAAACGCCAGATCAAGCATTAAGTTTCGCCTTAAAGTGGGCTCGATGTCGAATGGACTCCGTTCAGTCACGAATCTCTAGGTTCGGGCACTCCCCCCCAATTTTAGGTTATACCCACAACAAGCTTGTGCTCTTGCGGAGAGGGGGATGTCGCCGGGGTGACCTAGTGGGGGCGATTGGGACCAAGACCCCTTGCTTCGCTCGGTAGGCGCAGATATTAGACCTCGTGTGGGTACTGACGGCCCTAAAACATCGGCTTTCACAAAAGCGAGGGGAGGTTCTAGAGTTCTGCGTTTGACGTCTACACCTTCGTTTGGACCGGTATTGGTCACGAATCGTCTTGGCTACGTAAAGCATCTCGCTGTGCTTCTCCCAGTACGGCCGAATTCGTACAGCACGCGGCTACTCCGCTCCGCGCTCAAAACAAGAGTGTCGATTCGCTCAATCCACACGTAGACAGAGTACGCAGAAGATCGACCGAGGAAAGTGGACGACGCAGTCAGCTATATATATATAGAGAGAGAGAATAGCACAAAACAGCTACCAACGTTTTTCGGCTTTTACCTTCGCGTCGGCAGTCGTTCGCCCGACATCGTCGCCCCCCCCCTGCTGCTGTTGCTGCAGCTGCTCGTGTGATCGCGCCCCCCCGCTCCCTGGCCTTCCTGCCCCGTCAGCGACCCCCAAGTCTGCCGTCGCCGCCGCCGCTGCGGCCGCCGCTGCGGCTACGATAGGGTGCTCGCGGATGTCCGCCGCCCCCTTGCCGCCCCCCTCCCCCTCGTCCCCCTCCTCCTCCCCCTCCCGAAGAGCGGCGTCCCAGCCTGCGTGGCCAGCCCCCCACGTTAGCTGCGCCACGACGAGACCGCTGAGCCCCGGTGCCGAGAGCGAGTTGCCGTCGTCAGAGCCGTTCGTGGAGGAGTCGCTGTCTTCGACTCCCTCTTTCTCGTTCAGGAGCTTCCACGCCCGCATGGTTCGCTGCTTCTCCGTGCCCACCGGTGCCATCTCCAGCCCGTGCTCCCCCCCCGCGTCGGCCTTCCCCGGAGGAGCATTTTTACGGCTTTTCGCGCGCTTGAAGGGTAGCTTGGACATCCGAGGTATCGGCAGCTTGACCGACTCTCTTCGAAGGTAGGATGTGAGCGCAGAAGTCTGGTCCTCGTCGTGGCCCTGTTCCTGGGGTGCCCCGGCGGGCGCAAGGGAGGAAGCGCTCGCCTCCCCGGCCTGGGTGCGCTTCATGGCACGCTTCTTCTTCTCCATGGATATCTCCTCGCTGTTTCGTTCGGACCAGTGGGGGCATCGTGTGGGGGGCGGGAACGAAAATGGACGGCCGGCCGGTCGCGGTACGTTTGGGTTGAGTTGGGTTGTCGACGACAGAAGCACTCAAGATGCAGATGTTGAGGAGACGGATCGTTGTTTCGGCGCGTCTCAAGGCCTCTTTTGGCCTTTTGTCGGTAACCGAAGACGATCAGGTCGTTTCTTGCGAGCGTTTATGACCGGTCAAGGGGATGGAGTGCTGGTGAGAGCTGGTTAACGGAATTGGAGGGCCGGTCAAAGGTGAATTCAACGCCGCCATTGCGCTCCACTGAGCTCCCCGCACGTAAAACGTGATGAGTACCCTAGCCCTAACCCCCAGGTTTAGGGAGTTTTAGGGTAGGGAGGCGACCAGAGAGGGGGTCAAAACCGTGGTCTCCTAGAATTGTTTTGACTGAAAATGCCCAGTGCTGGTCAAGTGCTCTACCGATAATTTTCCTAGTGTCGCCGCCACACGAGGCATATCACCTACCGTGGCTTACTTTGCTCTGGTCAATCGACATCGACCGGGGGGGAATATTGTCAAGTACAAGATGACAAATTGACGCAGTGCAACTATTATAGGACCGAAACGCTACATGGGTGAGGTACAGGCAGTCGATGGTATATATGAGTTTAGCTTTTGTGCCTATCGATGGAGTATGCTACGATTTTACAACATTACTGTTGTCTTTGTGTTAAGACCTTGTTCAACATCGTCCAGGGGTACAGGAAGCACGTTTAAGAGCGTTCGCACCAAGGACCGAGCTTCGTTGGAAAAATAAAATGCCACCGCCTTCTGAATGATATCATTGGCTTGCACAGGCGCTCTTTGTACTCTATCGTGTGTGGGAGGTATTTGGTTCCGAGAAGCCAATGCTTCGGAGAGAGCTCGGAGGTTAAGCTCGTGCAGCGTGCGGTGCGGAAAAAACTGCATTTTAGCTGTGCGGCGCTTCTAATACGTTACCCCAGACCCGACTGTTCACAAACTTTCCCCTCAAATAGAATCGAGCAAAAGCGGGCTGTCGACGCCGTTATTTTGAGGTGGCCGTGGTTTTGCGTGAGCCGTTATGTTCCGGCGCTCGTCTACGTAGTGTCAAGGTATCGTACACCTTCCGATGCCCCTTTCCCAGTTGACGTGTTTTTCAAGCCCCAGAGGAGAATACACGAGCAACTTCGGTACGGCCCAAACAATACAGACGACAAAAGAGAAAACAGCGTACTTAGATTGCAGTCTTATTTCCGATCTTTGGGGTTCCCTTATTTTTGTTTTTTTCTTCTTTTTGGGAATGTTTATGGTGAGCGATCGACGTTGAGACTCATGCTGCCTCATCATGGTCGGACGGCAAAACCAATTAGTACAATAATACAGACACATACGATAACTACAGTAGTACAATTACTACTATTAGGATTATTGGTACTAATAGTACTACTACTACTACTACTACTACTACTACTACTACTACTACTACTACTACTATGAATACTACTACTACTACTACTACTATTAATACTACTGCTACTACTCTGACTACTACTACTACTACTACTACTACTGTTAATACTATCACTACCATTACTGCTAATAGTAAGTCGCCCAAAAAGTGACTTCGAGAAAAATGAAAGTGCTACCCGATGGCTACTAGTAGGTATACAATGAACAACGCGGGAAACACGAATGGTGTTCCGACGATAAGCCATGCCTTAAAAGGCATATGCCTTATTGGGTACAGTTCCTCAGTTAAGGAGTATACTAATAGTCACTATTAGTCAGTAATAGTCAGTAATAGTCAGTAATAGTCAGTAAAACAAATCCATCCCAAAAAACTGCTACCGGTATAAGGCATGCCCTATCGTACATAGCACTCTTCAAAAGGGCGAAGAGTACGAGAAGCATCTCGTGACCCGGCAGCCTTTAGAGTGGGCGGCGGACTGCACTGGCGCCTACCTGGCTTGCTCGAACACCGCTTGCTCCAACGATACCCTCAGCTCCTCCGCCAGAAAGGGATGGTAGTACAGGAGGTGCCGAATGCTGTTGTTTGACAGCAGGTACACCTGCGTCAAGAGTCAAAATCGAATCAAGGGCAGCGTCGTCATCGATCGGGGTCGGAACACAAGCCACTTGTAGATGCATTCTACCGCAGGAGTGTACCTACTGTGGAGATGAGGAGACCCCTCTCTTGATATTGATAAAAATACTCCAGATATCACCCCAAAACTGACTTTGAGAAATAACGTATGGTTAAACGGATGAAAAACCGTCCAATGGCCCAAGCATGCAACGGATGCTATCGTGAAACACTGTTAACAACGGGATTTCAACGGTACTTTAACGGTACTTCAACGGTACGGGGTAGTTTCTCGCCGTTAAAGACAAACGAGCTTCCAACATTACGGCATGCCTTGTTGGGTAGATATTCGGTTGATGAGTATACTATTAATATGAATGGTCACAACCATTGTTTCGACCAAAAGAAGGTACAGGCAGTACCCTGATCTCAGCTCGCGTCTATTTGTCACCCAATGCGTGTCACCCAAACCACCCAATGCGAGCGAAACCTCTGCCCCATTCAGGGCAGGTGGCAAGGGCAGAGCCAAACATAAACTCAACGGCCGAAAGACCATGGAGAGCTTCAGAATGCCGCCGCTACTTGCTTGGTCGAGTCTTGTTGGAAGCTATCTGTACCCGGCAGTCCGACCGGTCTATATTTAGGGCTGTTCATCGCTGGAAGCCAGCCAACTGACTAAGTATATTTTGCTTTATCGGTGGAACACACAGTTCGAGTTAAACACGCACCAGTCGGATAGAAACAGGCAAAATCCCGCAAACAACTGCAAGTAAATAAACTGATATATCTACCTGGCCAACGAGAAAACTAGTCGGGCGACTAAAATTATAACTTACTGTAGTATAGTAGTCAGCCAACCCATAGACCTACCAGGTATCAATTTTGGCCACTTCCCCGGAAAATTCACAAACTATCAGACAAACACCCTTCAGGTAACGCCAATGCGGCGTCGGTGGCGTGTCCCTGTCCCTACCCGTGTTGTGCGATTGTAGCCGACCGGCCTACGGTAGCATTTTAATGGGAAGACCGTGACACCAAATGATCGATGCAGTTGCCGATGTCGTACCCTCACATGTCTGTAAGGGTGCCTGGTTACAGAGTGTGTCTTTGCGTACCTGGGACTATGTTTTGTCCCCCAAGTACCCGCGAATATTGGCCCGGTACTACAGTAGCAGTCCGGTAATAACCGTATAAAGCGTGATCCTAAGAACGGTCCCTGTTGGCACGCTGGCACACACGTTTCGTGCTCGAGAACTCGGGCTAGCGTTTGCGAGCGGAAGGTGCCACTGCTGGACACGCTGTAGGCTACACTGGTACTGTAGTACCACGGTGCCGAAAGCGTGCTCCGAACTGCCAGCGCTCCCGGTGGTCTATTCAGTCTATTCAATACCAGGTAGTGGTTAAATATCCTCGCAGCAACAGTACTACAAGGTCTATTTCGTGGATTTGAACCCACCCAAAAAGGATTTTGGTTCGTGGGAAAAATAGTACTGCAGAAAGAGCCTATTAGTACTGCAGCCTGTGTATACTTCGATATGCACAATGCGACGCAAGTCGACGAACGAAGAAAACTGCTGAACTGAACTAAACTCTTCCCGCCATAAAATTATAGGCACGAACCGTAGTGGGGAGGGGGGGCGCTATGTGACCCCGGATCTGAGATACGAAAAGGGAAGGAGCTGAAAGAAGTAGGGCGACCCTAGCAGAGGGGGATGGACAAATAAATCAAACTTAAGTAAGCTAAACCTAACTAAACTAAATTGAGCGTAGCTGAATTTAGCTTAACTAAACGAAACAAACTAAACGAAACTAAGATTAAAACAAAATACAAGGAATACTCGATTGGCTTACGTGCAGCAGTGACAGGGCCTTGACCATCAAGTCGTCCTCCAGGAAGGAGGCCAGGAACCTGTCGCGGGGCGAACGATGCAACGGGTTACACGCGCACGTCACCAAGCGAGATTCAAGCTTCGAACCAAACTAAAAGTAAAAACAAAGAACAACCACGTAGCAGCTGCCCAATAGGAGACCTTCTTGCCATGGATTCGAGTCTTGATGCTCGGCTTGTTGGCTTTTGCCGAACCGTACCGCAACAATGCGAGGAGATACGCGCGCATGTCACCAAGCGAGATTCAAACTTCGCACCAAAGTAAAAGTAAAAAAAAACATTACGTAGCTGCTGCCCAATAGGAGGCCTTCTCGCCATGGATTCGAGTCTCGATGCTCGGGTTGGAAGCTTTTGTCGAACCGTAATGTGTTTTTCCGCTGACTGAAATTGTGTTTCGAGCTGATTATGGTTAACTACAACCAACTGCTTTGTAGTCGAAAGCAGAGGATTCAGAGGTCAGAAAAGCCGGGAAGCTTGCTTCGACGATCTCATACATAAGTGGTGGAAGCCGTCACGATGGCATGTATCACGCTCGCCATGGACTAGAAAGCGAAGGGTACAACCCCGAGGACGCATGTATGTGAACCCATAGGAGCCATGTGCATCAATTTAAGACGCTTGCCTTGGTGTGACAGATACCTGGTATACCGGGTATATAAGATAGAGATAACCTACATCTGACGTGACGAATGCTGTGTAGCCTATGTAAGGGTTGCCAGAAGACTGCAGCGCACGTACCTCAAACTGAAACTACTCGTGCATGGTGTTACCAAACGTGAGCCGAATATCGTACGGTAAAACGTTGGAACACATATACATGCGGTATGCAAATAGAGGTTCAACGCGCTCTTACGTAGTTGCTTCCGAGAACACATGTACTAACTGCTTATTTCTCGGTCCAGGATCGACACAATGGTTGTTCGATATCCTCACTAAATATTTAAATATGCCAACCATCTTCATTCCCAAGAAAATTCCCAAGCGGCCGAGGTTAATAGGGTTAGGGCTTAAAGTCAAGTGTATTTCAACCATTTTGTGGAAGCTGGTCCAATGTCTATTTCAACCATTGTTTATGACGGTTCACGCATCAGATATATTATTAATCCTCCACTTAATGATGGTCTACATATTTCATGGCAGATATATTCCTGAGCTGTACCAGGTATGATCTCCTGTAGCTCATTTTTCCGGGTGGAGAAGCCGTATGCCGTATAGTTTGCACGATGTATAGAGCACATGTTTCCTGGGGTGGATCTGTACTATACATACTCTCCTGCACAACGTCTCACAGCGAGCGAGCGGCAGGTTAAGACACAGATGGTCCATATCGTGGCCTGTCGCGAGTGTGGAGCCTTTCACCCACCTCGTGTAGCCGAACACTCTGCCGGAAGAGACCACCCCGACGACCTTGTCTTCGCCCGCTCTCTTCCCGCTATCCTCTCGCCTCGCGTCGTCCTTCACAGAAGCCACGGCTGTACCTTTCGTCACAAAATACACCCCCTGACTCATGTGCACGTTCTTGTACACTATCTCCCCCTGCCACGAGCAGTGTCATCACAAAAGCATGGAGCGGGAAAGGGTGTTTGGTTGCTATTGTCTGTTTATACGCATAACATAGAGTTGGATACGGTACATAGGTAAACTTTTTCATATCGAAATATCGAAGTTCGAAAGACCCCCCCGGTATACCGTTTTCTGGCGAATGTGCAGTAATCAATGTCTTGGGCTAGCGCCAGGTCGAATTAGCTGGTGGTGTGTTTTAGTAGAATATTACGTAATTCATGTCTTAAATTACAGAGGTTTTCATTTGAGATTGCCCTCTTTTTTTTCAAGGCGCTGTACATTGTTGTATTGAAAGAAACCAAGACAACAGTTCACTCACCGCTTTTCCAATGATGCACTGAGTAAAAATGAAAATTCTTTTTCCGGACAATTTATATACGAAGCATATTTGTTTCTAATTTTTGGTGGTATCCTTAAGATTGTTTTTGGTGAGGATTCCAAATGGCCAAATATCAAGATTCCGTTTTTCCAAGAACCCAGAAAGCCACGTTATCGGTACCATATTGATGTATTACGGAGGACCATAGTAAATAGGACCAAATATTTTTAGCAATAATAATTAAATATATAGGCTTTTGTGTATACCGTAGGTCCTAGTTACTAGTGTTACTAGTGTTTACTATGGTCCCCCGTAATAGTTTATCGCGGATTACTGTCGCGATAGGCCCTACAATCAGCACGCAACTTGTTTTGTTGTAAAACACCAGGTGTAAATTATGGACGGAGTTGAAAGAATAACTAGTCAGCGGCTTATAGTCAGCCACCAACTCACAACCCTATTCTAAGATTTGTTGAGTCCCCGACTTGTCCGGTATCATACATATCATACCTGCGAGTACTGCTGGGGCCGCAGATTCCTCAAAATCGCGCACACGAATCCCAGAGGTCGGCCCTTGAGGATGGGTATGACCTCTATGGCGTCACGGTGGACGTGCTCTAGCACCGTATGCTGGATGTTCGGAGGCAGGCGGGACAGGATGTGCTCTTCATTCCAGGCGCTTCTCGCGCCCATGATGAACATCATGTGTGCTCGCACGGACTGGCAGGACAAAGAGGGGCGGAATCAAAGAGGCGGCGGAAGAGATGTTGTTTCGGGGGCGGTTTCGTTTGCTGTTTCACGGAAAAGTGTCATCACTCATAGACTTGTAGATCTGTATTTAGCCACATGTTGGATGCATCCTGGATGCGCGGAGGGAGGCAGTACTTGAGGCCTCCTCGTATGGTCTCATATTTTGCTACTGAAAAAGTGATCCCCGTACTAACTCCAAGGAGTTTTTTCTCGTGACAAGTTATTTACATGGTCTTATTATCTCCCGAAAAGTGTTAAAACGGATGGTCTTGAAGTGAGGAGGGTACCCCACTGTAGTGGAGAGCACAAATGATATTCCAGCGATACAGTGGTAGGCTAATTCCTCAGTTGAGGAGTATACTAATAGTCAGTGATTGTCAGTAATAATCACTACTGTAGTAGTCGCTAAGTCACTAGTAGTCGCTAATAGTCACTAATAGCCACTAATAGTCACTAATAGTCACTAATAGTCACTAATAGTCACTAATAGTCGCTAACAGTCACTAATAGACACTAATAGTCACTAACAGCCAGTAATAGTCACTAATAGCCAGTAATAGTCACTAACAGCCACTAATAGTCACTAACAGTCAGTTAAAAATGTCTACGCCAAAACAAGGTAGAGTAGCCCCCCTATCGTAGGTACGCATGATATCATCAGATGGCCACCAAAGGTATCATAACTTTAGTATACAACCAATCATTGATCTCCACCTACGAGTACGCGTACTGTAAACGCGCAAGCAGTATGTAGGAGTAGAATCATGCTGCGCCCGTTTCGCACGACTCGTTACATCAATCATTGCAGTGTGGTCAGGACATCAAATATATCATCACACCATCTCCCAACCAAGCAATGGCCGATGATGTACGAGACCGTCATTTGTTTCGTTACGTTTCGCCTCTCCACTCCCAAAGGGGCTATCTGCAGGAACTTAAGTCATACGCGGAAACTTTGTCTGTCAAAAATTATTTTAGCACCGACAGTCTCACACGTCGAACAGATCAGACGGTTCGTGTACAGATAGATCAGATATAGATAGATCAAATAAATCAGATACCAGTAGACCAGATAGATCGTCTGCTGTAGAGTATAACCTGGCGTTATGATATGTCGTGCGGGATCTATATAATACAGATCCAACCCAGTAAACGTGTGCTATTGATAGATCATGCAGATTGGCAGATAAATACGGCGCCCATGCGGCAACATGAACTATTAATACTATATACTGGTAGATCATACCACCACAGATCAGGAATACATCTGCCCTGCAATATATATATATATATATATACATACTCACAGTAGTATGGGGGGCATGGGTGGGGGAACTTGAGTAAATGATGTATTGAGGTACATCAGTAGGTCTATTAATAGTACAAAATTATTATTTTTGCGTTTTCCCTCCGACAATCAATGTGTAGGCAGCATGATCTTCAACGTTCATCACTCAGAAACATTTCCTCCCCGAAAGAAGAAAAAAAAAACAAGGGAAACCAAAACAAAAATGAAACCTACTACGAGTACGAGTGGTAGACGCACGGAGTCTAATTCCCTTCTATACGTACCTATGTCCTGCGTAACCTGTTTTTGTTTGGCAGAGGATATCTAGACTATCGGTCATCTGTCCGGTGTGTGCACAGTTTTGCCCGAGGTCGTTGGTACAGACTAGTGGCTGGGTTAACTCACGGTTCCTAGGTGAGTCCCCACTTTCTGCTCTTCCAAGTAGTTTTCGACGTTCATCAGCTCCAAGTTTCGCCGCACATTCCCCCCGGTAGGATTCCTTCAGGGAGGGTAGGCGAAGATCAGACAAGATCAGTCAACGGAGCAAACACGCCGGTCGTTTATTTGTTGGGTGATTCTTATTTCTGGGTTTCGTGATTTCGACTTAGGGTGACATGTTTCCCATGATTCGATGCCTTTTGTGAGGGAGGAGAGCTTTTTATTTTGGCGTGTGACAATCATGTTCCTCGCTAACCGCGTCTTTGTTAACAAGACAATTTGAGGAGAAAAGTGCAAAAACCAAAAGTGATGGTTAGTAAGGCATCGGGCACACAAGGCAGGAAGCAACCCGGGTAGGGGATCGCAGGGGATAGGGGATGTGTCCGAAGTTCAGCGTGGGGATGTTTTCGTCTACGACGTCATGCGCACACCATTGTGATAGTTGTACTACTGATGGACGCTCTTCTTAGATTATCGATAAGATGAAGAGCACCCTTCTCGTTTTTCAGGTCACTACGTATACCTCAGTCATGTCGAAAAAGGGTGCACAACGAGCGTCCTCTATTAAGTCAACCTGAGGCAGGCAGGATGAAATATAACATACGTATGAACTGGGCAGAGAAGTTAAGCAGGAGAGCAGGGACACACCACTTGGCAACAATCAGCAACAAGCAGGCAGATGTGCAGTAGCAACATCATCTCAAAGGCGGTAACCGAGACGGCAATGGTTGTAGCGGCGACGCGATGTTCTTTGTGTCGTTCATATCGACACAGGACTCTTTTACTATGAACACAATACTGCAAAAGTATTCCACACTATATTCCAAGTTTTTTTTTTTCTAAACCGTAGGTGCCGTTCCAAAAGGGGCGAGTTCACGGGCACTGAGCATAGCAAGGACGGGCCTATACCAGGTAGGCTCTAGGGCTTTGCCGCTGGTGCAGTGCTGTCTTGCCTTTCCCCCAACGCCTCACAAACTACGCACGGTGCGTCCTCAACACGACCGACCTATATACATATATATCCTTTACGAGGACTGAAAGTAAAAAACCCGCACGGGCGAAGGGAGTACCGCGAAGCTTGCAAACAGGAGTTTCGACCTTGCTAGGTCTGTAGACGTCACGGGCTGGCATGTTTGTATTAAGGCTGCTGCAAAACAATCCTGTCTAAATACGAGGACCTTTTTTACACTCTTAATAATATGTATTGCAAACGGTCCCTATATTTACGGACAGAGTTGTATCCACCACCGCGAGTTCCCAGCGAGAGCTACCCTACTTGAAACAAACTGCTGTATGTAGTAGTGGTCGGAAGGGCTTACATGACAAGCGTCGAAACGCTACCGATGACGTAGGAAAACATGGTTGTCCCGCACACCATGGTCAAGCACGCGATGGCACGCTCCAGGTCATTCGTCGGAACCAAGTCGCCATAGCCGACCTGAGAACCCAGGAGGACCACAAAACGGGCGCGACAGCACATAGGAAAACGTTGGGAGTCAAGGAAGTGTTGGCTTGATTTCTGGGGGGTTAAGAAATGTTGGCTCGATTTTTTGGGGGTTGAGAAATGTTGGGTCGGGTTTTGCACGAAACACACAAAAAAAAAAGAACATGTTTTATCCTAAAGAAAGCGTTGGATACAAAAACCATACCGACATCAAATATTTTGGCTTGGTCCGAAATAAAAAAGAAAAAGTAAACAGTGGAAGTTTTTGAGTGGAGTTGCTTTTAAGTGGTGACGCGTGCGGTACTGTAGGCGAGGACGAGGGACGTAACGGGGGTCCTTGCTCATCGTGTTGTCACAATTTGACCATCATGAAATAGATTAAAAAAAGCGACGGGAGCAACCAATTAATTGATGGTGGGTTGTTTCTCTGGAAAGACACCACAAACAATCCATCACGGGTTACATAAATGCCGCTCGCATGGGAGCTACCAATTCGTGAGTATTATATTTGCCATCCAACAATAAGCAGCAGGGGCTCCAACGCCGATCACTCGTAACCATAACCCTTCTCAGAACGAAGGAGAAAACCAAAGAAACCCCGAAAAGGGGACCTATCATATGCACGAAGTCGAACTCCCTTCTGTGCCAGTCTGAACCCTTACTTGATGGCGGAGGCTCTGGAGGTGACGGCACTGCCCCCTGTCTTTGGTTGAGATATATGGACAGGGGTTGGGGCCGGCCCCTCCACCTAACGCCTCCTGTTTTACATTAAACCCTCGGAAGACCATTTGCAGAATCGGTCGACGTTCTAGCTATAATATTCCTCCATACGGTACCCACGTGCAGTTTGTAGTATGACGCACACATAACTCTACATCTTATTTCTCGAGGGAAAAATAACGCAGATATGCAGTACATATCATACATATAGTTTTAGGCAGGGTGTTCGTGGTATGGGGGGGTATAATTAATTAATTTAGCGAAAGAGGGGAAATAATATACCAGAAGTCCGTCATGAGCTAGATAAATGCCCTCTCACGGAAGCTACCAATATTTTGGTGGTAAATGCTTGCTCCAGGGGGTCACCGCAGTCGCCCCTATCTTCGGTTAAGGTGTTACTATTGATAGAGCTTAGGGGCAGCCACTCCGCCTAATGCCTTCCTGCTTTACATTAAATCCTAGGTAAAAACGTTTTGAAGAATCGGTCGACGTTCTAGGTATACAATACTTCGTACATCAGCATGGTTACGGAGCGAGCTTGCCTCACACGGTGCGCAGAAAGGCCAGTTTTCTTGCCATACGCTCGAACCGTAATCCACACAACCTCCCGAAACTCAATAACATACACACAATATCCTGTTTGTTTCTTTTGTTGGGGACCGTCGACGTTGCCCGCCCATCCACGTTGTAAGATATACTTGCTTGCGACGCTACAGCTAGGATGCAGTGTAGGGCAATGCGATAATTGCGCTTCAACTATTAAAATATGTGTAATCAATACTGTTACGAGCGACGCGGGTTGCTGAGGGTCGTTCTTATCGAGCAACTTTTTTCCAAAAAATCCAAATAATTGTTTCGCGCAATTTTGAGGATTTCCATATTTTCCAAAAACAATTTCCAAATATTGGAATGCGAAGCCTTCCAAACATTTTGCCCTCTGTTAAAATTCCAAAATTTCCAAATAAATCCTGTTTTTCGTGCTTATCCTGTTTTTTTTTGGAAAAATATATTGGAAACTTTGGAAAAAAAGATGCTCGATAAGAACGACCCTAAGTTACACGGTCCCTGCAATGTAGGGCACGCCTTGCGTTAGGGCTGGGTGAGAGGCCGGAGATTCGCGCCGTCCAACTGAGAATCTCCGACAATTTGTTTTTTAGATGCCCTCCACCAGCTCACACACGTTACGGGAATGAGGCATGCCTTATTACAAAACTATCCACCAGCTCGAGTTGACACTAAAGCGAGAGCCACGTTATGTACCCTTACGCGAATCTCACGAAAACTCAAGGTATACCACGATGCGGTTTCTACACGAATATGCATCCATGTGGTCACGCGTTGCGGTGCTATCGAAACCACTTGCCGTGGTAATGGTAGCCGCCGCCCAGTAGATGGAGGCTATGTATGTCGACCGGGCGTCGTCGATGTCCAGACTGTCTTCATCCCACCAAGACCGCCTCTCGTCGTACCGGCTTGTCACCCACCAGAGGCACCCGAAGATGTGCGACGCGTAGAGGATCACTATCAAGATCTGCCAGCACCGGGTAGTATCACAGGTAGCATCATATATGCAGATTGGGTTGACCATTTTAGTACAGTAGTACTGTACATAATGTGTTGATCCTTCTATACATGCAGTGTTTCATGTTTCACACCTCGAACAGACAGATCCTACAGGTCCTACATATCATACATATCATACAGATCTTACAGATCATTCCCTATTCATGCTCTAGATGATTAAGGGCAGATAGACTCTTGATCTCTTTAGTCTAGCTCATGTTGCCGACTGGGAGTCGTATCACACAGATCATACAGATCATACAAATCATACAGATCATTCCCTATTCATGATCTAGATGGTTCAGGGCATATGGACTATTTATCTCTATAGTCTAGCTCATGTTGTCGACTGGGAGTCGTATCACCTGCATGACGTAGGACATTTTTCCTGGGTTGGGGCTGTACTGCACAGATCCTACGCAACACCTCTCAACGGCAGACTAAGGTCTACAGTAGATTATATAGATCGTGATATATCCAACGTGTGCAAGATTTTGACCGTTTTCACTTTAAAAGGTCTAGACGCTCATAGTGCTGCAAAAATGCATTTCACCGTGCACTTTAGTGCTGTACTGCGAAACGTGTCCCATTCTATGTTCAAGTAGTTTGTTACAAAAACGTGGGTGCAATTTCTACTGTATGTAGCTCTAAAGGGATTCATGGTGAACAACGGCGATTAACAACCGGAACGACACCGCCGCCGCCCTGGTCTGCTGCGTCTACTGTATATATGTGACAACGCTCGTGGTGTGTAACTCGACGTGTGATGGGCAACTGTGTCTTCTGTTTATAGTGCCTCTTCTGCATCTACTTTGTCTAGTGTGTCTAATACTTCATCTGTTACTGTGTCTACTTTTTCAAGTATTTCCGGCCCGCAAAATTCCTATTGGCCGTTTCTATAAAAAATAATATATATGATTGGAAAATAATTTTCTGATTGGTAAAAAATCCGGTACGTCATCCAGGGCCATGCCGTCAGCTTTCGAAAAAACGATTTGGATTTGGATAATGACGTCGCCCTTTTTTCACGAGGTGGAAAAATGCCGTACAAAAAAACTGTCGGTTTGGTTCGCTTGAAGGAACGTCTCGAAGGATGGAGCTCGACATTTTTACGCTATTTTTTCCTCAGCTGTCCAACCCCCGCGCGCTTCTCGGCGACCATGCTGCACAGTTTGACCTCATCACGGTTGTGCCGCGCCCCGCTACACCTCTGCGGATCCCTGCGCCAGGCCGCCATAGTGCATGTTTTGGGGCGGCTGCATTGGCCCGTCCAGAATTAAAGCCGGTTTCGCTTGTATCGTCTATTAACAAGCAAAACAAGTACGTACTGTAAACTATTTAATATCACCTCACGATCGTTAAACTACGAAGCATACACATTGTCGGATGGCAAACATAGAACAACAATTAAGGGATGTAACCTTTTGCCACGCACTGCACAAAAGGGTCCAACTTAAACTCAAAAACTTACAGTGTTTCGTCTCCTGAAAAACGACACCCATTCATCCATCCATCCATCCATCCATCCGTCCGCCTATCCATTCATCCCCGGAAGGGATAGATAGAACGATATCCCCGGATAAAAACGCGATTAAGTATCTCACCCCCGCCCCAGTTTACGCCTCCCTCGGATGTGGTGTAACCTCTCACCTGTGCGACATCAACACACCAACGCGGCACATCGACGTGCATCCCACGTAACCATCCCTTTCGGCTCGTGGCAGGGCCGTCGTTTGAGATGGACTCCTGTTCGCTTAATCTTAGCAGTTGCTCCGCTAATGCCGGCGCTCGGCCGATTCTTAAAAGCTTCAGCACACCTAGACCCCTGCAAGAAATATTTATTTTTCCGGACGGTGCGGGCAGGCGGCGCGGGAAAAGTGTGATGGATGTCGACCGACTGGATCCCAACGAAGTTCACCAACCCAACCCAACCCAACCCTATCTTACCCAACCTAACCGAACCCCCCCCAATCCAATATCCCCTTTGAGACTCTGAGATGGCGACCAGAATATGATAAGTTGGGTATTAGCAATCATATATAGTGAGTGCTCAGAAGTATGTAGGAGTAGGATCATGCTTCGCCCGTTTCTTACGATTGCTTGCAGTCTACTAACTGTACTAACTGTAGTATCGAGTAGTATGGGCACAAAATATACAAAGATATCGTCCCCCATACTATATAAATGTATCGTTTGTTCCCTCCGAATGATAGTCACTTTTTCCCTCCGAGGAAAATAATTTGTCCCTCCCGAAGTATGAGAAGTCACGTTTTCCCTCCAAGGCGAAAGCATACGGTACACATGGAATTTCTTCGAGTTTTTGTTGCCCGGCGACCAGATACGGGCGCGCTTATCTTGTGCTACAGGATAAATACGCTGCAAGCTAAATATGGTATAGTTCTCTTGCTCGTTCTCCATATGGAACCACCACAGCAGTTACACTATTGGACATGATATGCCTGACCTAGCGTGCAGATCATATGGGGGTGGGGACATGCATAGGACCATGCATATTGTACAGGTGGTGCAGATTTATCAAAACGATCTGTGTAATCCGTAGAATTATCTGATATGTCCGATGTGTGCATGTTGTCACTGTGGGAGGGCACGGTGTCTCTTCTCACCTGAATAATTTGTCCGAATCTGCGAACAAGTACCCAGGGACGGTGCTGGCAAGATCAAAGATCATCCACCCTCGAAGATAATTCTTCACGATCATCCCTGTCCAGCGGTCGCGAGGTTTCAGCATGCACCCAAGACGTAATACAACCGATGAGTGCATGCATGATCGAACGGTTGTTAACACGAGGGGGAGACTGCGGAGTCGATGGGGGCGGTGTTGGTGTTGTTAGCGGTGGCGGTGATGATGTTAGTGGTGTTGGTAATGGGGGTGATAATATTCCGGGGGACCATAGTTAATAGGACCTACGGCGTACACAAGAACCTATACATTTAACTATTTTTACTAACAATATTTCGTCCTATTTAATATGGTCCCCCGTAATAGTCGTAGTGGTGGTGGCGGTTGTTGTCATCGTTTACCGTTACCGGGTAGAGACACCGTGAGATCGTCGTCGTCGTCATTTTCGCGAGCGTGGCTGCTCGGCCAAGTCCGTTCCCGAGATTTACCGCTTCAAGGATTAGCCTTCACTCACCACCGTCAGACCGAGAAGACTTCCCAAAACTATTTTAGTATCCCTTTTGACTTGATTCTTGTATACCGAAAAAAAAAAAAATAAGAAGTGCGGTCCTATCATAGTACGCATAGTGTGAGAATGTGGCCTGCGATAGTTATGCGTACAACTCCTTGCACCGGAGTCCGGCACTGAAAGTACCATACCCTGATCTACAGTAGCAGCCTGCGTTACTTGGCGCGGCTGATGCTGTACGTGGCCGTCCTTTTTCATCCGTCATGTTTTCCCTTTGCAGCCCCTGAAGGGGTATAACCCGTGAACGCAGAGCCTACTCCCGAGTAAACGGAGCTCGTGCAGTAGTCACCCCCCGTTCCCGGGTTTGGTATACGTACGTAGTGCTACACGTGCCGCAAGTGTCACATATCCTCTACGTAAGGTGTTCGCTGGCGCGTACTACTCCGGTACACAGTAGGGGTGTAGCAGGGTGGCACCTGATTTGTCTGAGACTCCTCCTGACTTGAGGAGCTTTTGACTAAACTACTTTTGAGTGGGGCGAGCGTGTGCGCGACCTGAGAAAAAGCAGGCCGCACCCAACAGCCGACTTTCAGAATAATTGTAGGCTAAAGTAAACCCGATCCGCAACGCCGTGAGCTACGTACGCAGATAGAAACAAGATTACATATCGGAATATAAAGAAGACTACATATCGGATCCAAATATACAATGGTTGGGTACGTACGTAGCGTGTTTGTTGCAATTGTTGATACAATGGTTGAGGACCCCCCCCCGTCAGTGAGAAAGGTTCACACGTCGGACAGATGGTCTACAGACAGATCATCTAGATTATTCAGATCCTAACCTCCTGCCATGAGATGCTGTGCAGGATCTGTACAACACAGATCGAAACCCGAAAAATTGACCTAGATCGCGCAGATCATATGGCTCCCACTCCTGACGCATGAGCTAGATCTTACAGATCAGGAATCTATCCATCTACCCTGAAAGATCTAGATCATCAAGTGGGAATGGTCCATCTGTCTATGATATCTCATCTGTTTCCATGTGTGGAAATGTTTGACGTCAACGTTTATACAGCAGTACCTCAATACCTGCCGTAGCAAGACCCCGTTGTATATTCCTCACCTGGTACGGTGATGTACACGACGACATTGTTTGCCGCATTGCCCACGTACGCGGTCCGAAACCGAAGCAGAATGTCTGATAAACGTTTGGCGGGGGGGAAAGAAAGTTTCGAGGGTTTTTAGGGCGCAGCAAAAAAGGGGGCGGGGATTCGTCTTAAACCGCTGGAGGCAATCTAACATGCATTAATGCAGCTATAAAAGGTTTTCGGCTGGCGGAATTGGGCTGCGTGGGACGCCCTCAGCTAGATGTGACGACGTATTCCGAGTTGGGCACCGAAACGCTGGTCGGGGTATTGCCGTCGCCGAAAAGACTCTACACTGTAAAAGCGCCGATTTCGAGGCAATCGCGCCTCGAGCAGCCGCTTTGCATATGTTTACAAATAGGGGGGAGGGGTGAAGTTATTATTTATTTATTTGTTGTGAGATGCTATGGTTACAAAAGAGAAGGCGAAGGGCGGGGCGAACAACTCTACTCACCCCAATGAGTCCCACGGTCTAGCCCCAGAGAAAGCCGCGTTTGGCGTAAAATATGTTTGAAGGAATATCCAGCGCGCCCTTCCTTCCGAAATGCGACTTAAAACACCGCACCCCCAAAGCAGGCCATGATCGATATATATACGAATATCGGTCGATACTGCTGTCAGCGTCAGCCCATTTGCAAGGTCAGGGCAACGGATACCTCATTGTGTATAAATGGACGACGATACCAAGCTGCGGAGTGCCTCGAACTGCCTACGGGAGATATCGGGCAGTTACTGATTTCGAGGAAACCTAAGGAAATATAGACTTGAGGTCGTTTGGTTGTCAGCTGACAGGAAAACCGAGCTGCCGGCCGGCCCTATGGCAGAAAACGTGAGGCATGCCGTAGTTGACCAGGGTTACGAAGTCTAAGCCAACCCCATTCCTCTTTAAACGGCGCTGACTGTTGTCTGAGGTGGCTGTGACGATAATATATTGGCAGACATGCTATGCCTCCCTGCGTAGCGGTCCAACGCCACTTTGACGTATGTCGTGGGAGATAAACAGTGTTCCCTGCTTACTGATATATCGTGGCTCTGACAGCTATATCATCTCCTAAAAAAACGCTATTGATTAATTCACACTATTCCGGGTGGGCTATTGTAGTAAGTAACACTATTAATAGTATATAATCAGAACCCACGATGGACCCCAAAAACTTTGTACCCGTATGTTTACACACCATATTTGGTTAGGATTTATATTACTACTAATACTATTAATATGTCCCCCCGTAGCAGCTCAAGTAATTAATTAATACATTTCACCCAGCATACCCCCTACCAGATACCAGATATATAACTACAGTAGTGGTCCCTCTATAAGGCCGGTATGTGCCAGGCCAATACACCGGCAGTATAGCAGGCACCGGCACTATATACTCCGCACACTGCCACACTGGTTGATCCCATCTGTGCCAAGCGATTTTACCGGCATTAAATCGGGCTCCGGCATTATTTAACCGGCGCTATAGAGGGACCCCTACTGTAATGTACAAAGTTCCCCTTCGGGATGTGGTTGGCTTGAAATGCCGGGGGGGGGGGGTGTCGTGAGTTGAAAAGGGGTAACAAACAGCACACAGCAGGCGTTCCTCCCGTACATATACCTTGGGGAGAGGGGGACGCTTGCTTGGTAACCGGAAAACCCGAAACTTGGGACACTAACAACCCATCCGCAGGATGTCGTGCCGGGTTTTATATAACATTGGAGTTGACCAAAATGGGTCCCAGTTCAATATCTAGCTAGGGATGACAGAGGCGATGCTGTGCCAGCCTTCTAGGTAGACTCTGGCATGGGTACGCCCAATGAGCAGAACTGGAGATAACTTATGTTCATATGTCTCGCAATACACATCACTAGTATTCCCTACCAGGGTACGTCTCGTGCTCCGGGTGTGTGTGTGTTTCGCTCTCTCACCAACGACGAAACAGATGTCGACGATCGCGTCGAAAGCTAGCCACCGCCTGGCGTCGATAGGAGCGAAGGCCATCCTGTAAGGAGACAACACCGCCACCACAACGCACACCATGGAGATGCCGGCGTCCCACTGGAGCTTGTTCCGTTGGTCCGGCAGTACGATCATGCGGTGGTTGAGCTCTTCCGGAGTTTCTTCCGTCTGGGGGGAGAATTTCACCAAACCAGGGAAGTTGTTGTTGTCAATGTTAATTTTGTTGGTTTTTCCATCACAAGTGCTCGTCGCCCTATTCTAGTCTGGCAGTTTAACTCAGCGTCGCATTTGTAGTGTAAAGCTGCCCCCCCGGTCCCGGCATTGTAGGGATGCGATGGTCCATGGTCATACGACTACGGCCATGCACGACATGCGGCTAATGAGTACCCCCCCCCTCCGCGCAAAAGCCAGCCTACAATATGCCAGAATAATACAAATTTCGAGATGCAGGAATAGGTGCTATGCAATGTTTGACGCATACACCTTCGAGGGGCCTCGGCAACCAAACTGGGCCCCGGTCACAGCACAACCGAACGGCCTTGCTATTGATATTCACAGCAAAGGCGGCAGGCGTGGTTAACGCGCACCAAGCTTCGACACAAACGCAGCGATAGCGCGCGTTTTGGTTTTGTGTCTTTGCAAGGTTGTCGAGGTTTGAGTGGATAACTCGTCATCCGCTTTTTTTGTCGCAAGAGTCCGAAACCCTTTAACGAGAAGCCAGCCCAGTAGGAGAGGCATACAGCAATACAGTAATACAGCAATACAGCAATACAGCAGACGACACCTGCTATTACGGGGGACCATACGACTACTACTAATACTAATACTAATACTAGTAGTAGTGCTCACAACCTATCAACACACACAATAACCTACCGACGCATGGTACGGTAGCCTGCATGCAGGTGCACCATGAATTTTCTGAGGGTGTTTAGTCACTTGATTATGTTGATTATAGTATAGGAGCTCTATACCTCACCCAAGAAGTTATTTACTACTGTAACACTATTAATAGGAGGAAAACAAAAGGGCTATACACTGTATATAGTATATAGTATATGGTATATATACTATATACCATATACTATATACTATATACTATATACTATATACCCGATGAACAATCCCATGACCAAAATATACAATGAAACACATTGAAAGACAAAAGAACAAAATATCAAGCTCCGACGATTTTGGGTCAAGGAGCCTTTACTATTACGGGGGACCGTAGTAAATAGGACCCACGGTTCACACTAAAACCTATATATTATCCTATTTTTACTAACAATATTTGGTCCTATTTACTAGGGTTCTCCGTAATAGGCCGTTCAGAAAAAAAGTAGACAAAAAGTGCTTCCTCTATCGTAGCACGCGTCTATCATACCAGGTACCAGGGTATATAGTACACTATTTTTGCTGAGCGTATTTTGTCCTGATTACTGTGTTCCCCCGTACTACGGCAGATGGGTATGTAGCACTATTTTTCGGCGATCGTATTTATGAGTGACTGTTAGTGACTATTACTAGGCTCCACGTCTGAGGGGGCTCTCCGCAAGGGGGCAACTGCAGTACGTACCCAATATCGTCGGAATACCATTTCTTTGTTTTCCACTAATATTCGTTTTATGCCTAGGCTATACAAGGGCGCACAAAAAAAAAGTTATCGACACCCCCCCCCCCTATATTGGAGGGAAGAAACCGGACCGTTGTGATCCCAGAAAACACTAAGTCGTTTTTTTTTTTTTCCCCCCCCCCCCCCACCACCCCCTCCAAATATATGATATATTTGTAGGTTGGGTTGGCGTCGGTTGGCAACGACGCTGTAAAACACGCCACTCGCTGCGTGAGCTAGACAACCAGGGTGCCGTTTTTTTTTGGTTATTTTTTTTGGCGGTCACCAAAGCTGGCGGTCGAGTAGATCATTTGTGCGGGGTGGAGAACCTTTGCTCCGCACAAGGGGAATGGTCGTACCACGTAGTGTTAATATGGTAAGGCGTCCGCGAGGCAGTTACATAGTAAAACCCATTGCTGTCTCCGGAAGTGGCCACACCAGAAATTAAATTAACTCATTGAAGCTGTCGTCCATATGCAAGTCCGCCTCAGAGGCGGTTCTTAGCAGGATGCAGCTCACCCTCCATGCGACTCGCCCAATACCCCACGGCGTTTCGCGCTTGGTGCAAGCAATGTCTGCCTGGTTGGTGAAAACCCAACGCGCTCCGTTCCGGCATTGTAGGGATGCGAGGGTCTATGGTCATATGACTACGGCCGTGCACAACATGAGTACACCCCCCCCCCCCCACCACCAGCGAAAACAAAATAGGGGGGTCTCTAAAACCAAGTTAAAAGGGAACAAAAAACGAAAAAAAAATGGTTTTCGCTCATTTCGTCCTGTGATCACAGCGATCCGGTTTGTTTTTCATTCTGACCTTCCTACGTGTGTGGTGTCGTTTTCTCTTTTTTTTTACGCCCCTGGGCTATAAAAATATTATTTGTAAAATTAAGAAAAAAACAGCTGAGATCGAGGGTTTCGCCGAACCTCATTTTTGCAAGATATGTGGGATTTTTCATCGCGGCAACCCCTTAAGAACTGGTTCGACGAATTTGGGGACAAACTACTTGGAATTAGTGTGGGACATTTTTTTCAGTTCTGGAACGTACAACGTTTCTCAGAGTCGTTGTTTAGATGACTTACTAATAGTACGAATACTAATTGTAGTACGGAGCTCCTCCAGTGAGGACACAGCCTGAGAGAGTTTAGTTAGGTGCACCTTTACGGTAGCATGTGTATGCTCACAAACATTGTCTGCCGTACCCTTGGCCTGCTCTCTCACCTCCGTCACCCCCTTGACTGCCTGCCCCGTCCCATCCAGGACCTCGCCGAACCCTGGGCTGCCGGCACGCCAAGTCCTCACAAGCCTGTCGAAAACGAGCGATTGGTGTCGGAGAGCGTGGTTTGGTACAGCAGTGGCTTATTATCAGGAGGCGTGCTAGGATAGGGGTACATTGCACTTTTTTTGCCTTCTGAGGCAAATATTTATTACTGACTATTACTATGCTCCTCAGCCCAATATCGTTGGGATACCATTACGAGCACTGTATTGTGGCGTTTTACTGCAGTATGTCAATTATTCGTGATGAACCTAGGCTTCGGGATCGTTCGTCGGGTTTCTCTTTTAGCTTTTACCATGGTATGAACGATCAGTTTTTGTCTCAGTAATCAGTTTTTGGGTGAGGTATAGAGATGCTATACTATAATCAAGTGATTATCATAACCTCAGAAAAATGACGTTCTATGATAACCTTACCGTAGATTTTTCTTAGCTTGTTCTCAGCCACGAACGAGGTGGACGAAGGCTTGAGCCACAAAGTATTCGTATTTTGTAGAGTGCGTTTGGTATTTGGAGATGCGATTTTAACACATTCTATATTTACGAAATATGGTGATAAACATTACACAGGTAGGTATGCCGCGTCAGACAGGAGGATTAAGACTGCGAAGATCGACGAGCGTCGTTTGTTCGTTTGGACCGTTCCAGCAATGACGGTTACAAGTTGTAGAGAATTGTGTACTCGTATATCTTCGCAGGCATTATTGTGTGAACATGTCTTTCTGGAAGTGAGAGAATCGGATGCTCCGCACTCCGTTCTCTCTCTTTCTCTCTCTCGTTCTCGTTCGCGTTCTGTCCTCTACAGTAGTGCAACGACCTTAAATCATTCCATCCGAATGCGGGGTGGTCAAGGCATCCAGACTTGCAAGCTACGGGCATTGTTAACTAGCTAAGGCTTCAAGCCGAGCCCTCGCCGCCATTGTTTTACCAAGGCTGAAGCACCGTAAAGAGAGTTGGGTTCGCACAGGGGTGCGATCGTTTTTCAGCGGACACTCGATTTTTCCAAAGCGGGAAGGTTGCCGATACCGAACAAGCTGGTTTCGGAAATATTTGGTCGAGAGCCTTATACCGACGGAAGGTTACCAATACCGAACAAGCTGTTTTCGGAAATATCTGGTCGAGAGCCTTCCGAAAATCTAGTATTCTACTTTAGCACCCTTGTGGCATTTGTCGGTAAAACGAGCGCTGAAAAACGGTCCCACCCCTGTGCGAACACAACGAACGCTCTTTATGGCAAGTGGGTACTGAAAAAAATGCGGCCAGAGCTAGGATGGTATTAGTTGGAGGAGTCTTGGCTGGCCTCGATGTGTAGGGGCATGCGACGGAAGTCAAGACACGATGCACGCAGCGTGTCCGAAGTACTCGTCGCGTTTTACGCGAGAGGCTAACATTGGGGAGGGGGTGGGAGGGGGCTATCTAAGGTACCGGGTTTAGGCTCAACCAGGGGTCCGAGCATCATACCCATTCCTGTTATGTTCAACAGGCGAGCATGGTTTTGATGAGGTGGCGCCATAATTTGGCGCGGGGGGGGGGGGGGGTGTCAGTGATGCCCCCGTGGATACATGGGCCTTATCGCTGATGCAGGGGTTGTTGAAAACTAGAATGCTCTTCTCCAAAGGTCGAGATAGCTGTGGTTACCGACAGGTAACACAGCTCACGCTCCCAGGGAGACTACGGTGCAAGGGCACACGACTTCCAACATGTTTCTTGAAGACCCCCTAATATTTTGTGCAATTATGAGGTCAATATCATTGCTTTCGTCTTCCCTCGAAACACGTCTGTGGCCATGTGCAAGCTATGGTGAAAAATGTGACGATTTAGCCTCGGTCGTCGGTGTTCTCACGCCTATCGTGGCATACCGATCTGAGGGCTGGATTGTGAAAAGAGCTAAACCACCTGTACAGCGCCACGCAATCGGGTAGCTGCGTAGAGCGTCTGAACATCGGAGGGGTCGATACTCCTCTACATGCCTACTTGGCATAGTCTGCATCCCCAGGACCGTTACACAAGTATATCAAGGGTGTGTTACGTACGTGATGGGGTATACTCTGGGGGTTACCCGCGTACATACCCGAGTATGATCAAAATAATCAGGTTTGGTACACGGGTACCTACCCGAGTATGACCAAAATAACTAGGTTTTGTACCCGGGTACCCCGGAGTAACATCGCGACCCAATCGAATCAACACAGTTTTGGCACAAAAAGGTGAAACCAGTTGTTGGTCTAAATCACTCAGTGACTATGCAGAAGACGGCCACTCCTTCGAAGCCTACTGCTACCCTGCGAGAACAGGGTAATATGGAGCACGAAAACTACAGAGGATTTATACGAGACACGGCTCATAGACGACGTCTACACTTAGCAGCGCCATTTCAATCCCAGGGGTAGGTGCCGCGCTGAGAGCGCACTCAGCGCGGAGTTTATCCCGGGCGAGTCCCCCCTGCTTTCGAGCAGGAGATCCCATCCACTCCAATACTTCCATTGAACGATCGTTGGCAGCGTAAAATAATACTGTATGACCAAAAAAAACAGGTTTAGTACCCGGGTACCTATCCGAGTATGATCAAAACAACCAGGGTGGCAACCTGGGAACCTTCCCGACTATGGTCAAGGTAGCCAGGTTTCGTACCCCGGTACGTGCCCAAGTATGACCAAAACAACCAGTTTTGGTACCCGGGTACCCCGGAGTATGACCAAAACAACCTGCTTTGGTGCCCGGGTACCTACCCGAGCATCCAAAGCAACCAGGTTTGGTACCTGGGTACCTACCGCAAAGTACTTAACCTATTAAACACACCCTTGAAATGTACCAGGTATCATACACCGATTTCAGTCAACACGAAGTCAGAATAGAGCAGTAACGCTGCTGCCATTGGATGTCATTGGATGGTTCTCCCCAACCGATGACTGCACTTGTATATAGGTGCCACAAAGTTTTGCTTGTAATTTTTTAGGGGTTCGTCGACACTGACAGTCTTGGTGACCACGGACTCGATTATGGCGATGAGTTAATGTGAAAAACAATAACAGCAGCAACTGACGGACTCACCTCATCTGCATCCTACTCTTAGCGCGCCCTTTCCATGCCCCCTTCACCGAGGCCACAATACTCTCCACCGTCCCCTTTACCCCCCTCCCTCCAAACGCCGCCATCTGCTGGAAATCCTGCACCATGCCTTGCATGCCCCCCCCCGGCCCCCCTCCCCCCTGGCTTGATCGTCGCTTCGCGGTCGAAGCTGCCTGCTGAGATGTGCTCGCCACCGTGCACAGATTGTGAATATCCGTGTGTTTCAGCTGTTGCTTCAGATCGGATGCCTAGATGACCGCGACAGAAGCAGCAGGGAGGGCGAGCGGGGAAGCCGGTGTCATAAAAAACAAAACAGCAGAGTGGCTTGCCCACTGAGGTGCTGTTGTTTTTCGGTGGAGGATTTAGTCCAGTGATTTTTGCTCTGGTGGAGGATATAGTGCAGTGATGGTCGCTGAAAATCCAAGGTGCCGCTTAGCTTGCCCTTGGAGCCGTGTTGTACCAGTGCTCTTGTGCTTCGTCATTTTTAGGAGCATCGCTTACTAGTGTAGTTGCCGGTGTTTGGACCCTGCCGCCGTTGCTCAAGGCCGGTGATCAACTGCTGCCAATAGAGTAAGGTATCTAGACTATCGCGTAGTACACGGGGCTCATAACCTGTTGCAGTATACGTGATACCTATGGGTCAACGATGAAGACTGACGATCAACTGCTGTTGTACATTAACGATAGTTAACCTATCGCGTCGTAAGCGAGGCTCATAACCTTTTGCAATATACATGATACCTACGGCTCACTGATGCAGGCTGACAGTCAACTGGTGCTATAAAATAAGGGTAACTCATATTTCGTATGGTGTGCGAGGCTCATAATGTCTATGTCTGGGTCACTGGTGAAGGCTGACGATCAACTGATGCCGCAAAATAAGCGATAAAGCCCTCGCGTAGTATACGAGGCTCATAACGTGCTGCAATATACGTTATGTCCACGATATATTATGTGTCACTGCTTTATTATTAGTCTATACGAGCATGCTATAAAGCGCCAGCAGTGTTCCAGGTGTCCAGGTGTATGGCGGTGCGACGATGACGCATTGGCTGCAGTTCGCAGAGAAAGACATATCCTCGTTACGCTCACGAATGGTTTTGCTTGTTGCAGTTTTCGAATCCGTGTCATTGTACTCTGACTAGCGTTGATTCCAGCTAAAACATGTACGAGGAGTATGTCCAAGGTGAGACGAGGTGAGCTGAAAGCTGAGACTAAGGACGGGCAAGCTAAGCCAACCAATCCGCAAGGGGTTAATGTACAACATGTTGGTACAGTAGAAACCACTCCCGTCACGTTTCACAGGATAACTCGAATACGCACTCAGCATTACGTCAATACTGTTCGGGGCGCATGACAGGCATAGCTATAGTGCAGTTACGTTTCGGTGCAGTATGGTAGATAACATCGGACATTATTGCTAAACCCAATTGCGGTACTGTAGATTTTAGCTACTCGTAGCCTTGCGTTATGACCAGGTGCTCCATGCTTGAGCGGCAACGAGGGCGTTCATGTTCCTAGTCGAGTCCTGTATCACTGCAGTGCGCACAGTACAACCAGTGCACTTGAAACCTAAAGTGGTATGTCGGCCGACTGAGTGCCACCCATTAGCCATGCCTTGAGTTTCAGGGAGCGGGATACCCCAAGGATAATTATCAGGTACCTTGTACGTAACTCGCGCACCCTCCAAACACCGAACGCCGAACCGTTCCTTTAAGCCACTTCGCTCGGCAATTTCCAACGGTTATCTTCCAGTTCTGGTTGTCCTATTTTTTCTATTGTCCGTGCCCTGAATTTATTTGTTATGGTTGTCTTTATTCATTAGTCCTCGCCCCTAGTTACCTGTTTTTGTTATCATACAATGGGTGTGACACGTCGTTTTTTGTTGTATTTATTTTCGGCAGCTTTACTTTCTAGCTAGCCTATAAATTGAAAGAAATCCTGCACGATTTACGGGAAACAGTATAACGCTGCTGCTATTGAACTATTGCGCTCGTAACATCGAGAGGGTTACCTTAAAATCCGTGAGACTGATTTGCTTCAGCTTGAGCCCTTCCTTGGTGATCGTCGCTGACCCAGCAGCTTCCAGTAACGCCTGCTCGCGCGCACAAGTAAAAATGGCAAGAAAAACGACTGGCAATCAAAACCCAGAACCGTCAAATAAAATATTGAAGGCGTTTCACATTTCCCAGATCCCAGTAAGACTACGCACAATGGATGAGGGAGCACTCGCAACCTGCATCGGTACATTTCACACCTCGAGCATATCATCTACAGATAGGTCAGATAGATCATGATCTAGATAATCTAGCTCCTCGCTTGCCGTTGTGAGAGGTTGTGTAGGGTCCGCGTGATACACATCCAAGTGCTATTACGGGGGACCCTAGTAAATAGGACCCAGCGGTCACAGCTAAAACCTATATCATTTCTATTTTTACTAACAAATATTGGTCCTATTTACTATGGTTCCTCCGTAATACTACTGTCGATCATGCAGAATATTCGGCTCCCACCCCGACAACATGAGTCAGACCGTACATATAAGTAATACAGCTGCCCTGAATGATCTAGATCATGGAGCGGGAGTCGAGTATCTGTCCATTATGGTGTGGTATCTGTGACTGCCTTAATCCAGACGAGTGTAAGATTCTGGTCGAGCGTGCATTGCTTCGAGGCCCCTACTGCAAGTTGAGGATGTGCAACCTTTGTTTGGGCGTACTGTAGGTGCGTTTTCTTCAAGTAATGACGCCGGCAATGTACGAACAGCGTGCGATGGCGATGCCCACGAAAGTTCCATGATATCTACACAGATGCGTAGAGGGTAGGGGTGTGAGTTGACTGTATTTCACGGCTACTTATTACGTACCAGGTATAATATTTGGGTGACGCAGTAAGCCAACTAACTGATAACCACTTTGTACCGAAATATTAGCACCTTTTATACAGTATTACTAAATAAAATAGCTTCTTATATTTATGTACAGAGTAGGATGTATCATCAGTAATATGTCGAGTCGCCAACGCGCCAGTCAGATACAAAGATGGAGCTTTCCGCAAAATACCCCCCGCGACGAACCGCACGTAACTGCAATAACTGCAATACCTAGCCAACTAACACTTAGTTAGCCACTTAGGGTCAGCGAAGTCACTGCCTTTGTAGGGTGAGAACGACTCAGGCGTTGCCGTCTACTTTGGGCAGCCAGCAACGAACCCACGACCACTACGTATCGTAGACGCCAAAAGCATTCGCGCTTCTTTTTTTTTGCCAATGATATATGGTGGTTCGTGTTTCTTTTTGTGCCGAGTTTTCAACAGCATAATTCAAAGCATGGCTACTGCAAACGTCAAACACAATGTTAGCGTTTACCTTTGCCAGTAATATATAGTGGTTCGTGTCCAGGTTTGGTCAGGTTTTCTACAAGTGGCACCACTCTGTCCGAAATTGTAAGGATATCAAAACCTTCCTTACATTTCCGGATAGAGCGATGACACAATTATACAATTATGCGCTGCCGTCAATCGTTCACTGCAAGTGTTGGATTGGACGAGCCCCCCTGCTCCACCCGGTGGTCCTGTCCATACTTCGTCGCGTTAGGTTATCATTGGCCACTGACCACCTGCCTGTTGCTGCGACGTCTCACCCAAAGTTGTTACCAGGTGCCAGGTATGCTACAGGCGTACAGTAGTTATTTACTCTGAGCGTAGAAGCCCAAGGTATTATGGCAACGATAGGGGTAGCACTTTCTGGTCGACATATTTATGACTGACTATTAGTGACTGTTAGTGACTATTAGTGACTGTTAGTGACTATTTCTGACTATTGCTGACTGTTTATTACTGTTAGTGATTGTTGCTGATCGTCACTGAATATTGCAGACTAATAAAGACTATTACTGAATCTTAATATACTCCTCAACTGAGAAACTACGATACCCAATATGCTTGGGATCCTCAACTGAGAAACTACGATACCCAATATGCTTGGGATCCCGTTTTGTTTTCCTATCTATTTTTTGTCGTAAGCCGTGGGGTTGTGTGACCTTTTTAGTACTGCACTGACTGTACATAAACCTAAACCTGACTATAATTGGAAGTGTGTTGTCCCCACAACAACAAGACTGTAGTCCTAACAAGCCGCATGCCTAAACGGGTTAAGCGCGCGATGTTCTAATCAGTGTATACCTGGTATATATATACTGTACGTACATATTGACCTCCCCAAACGACGAGCCTCATCATTATTAATAGGTGCCACCCCTAGAAGGCAAACATGCCTTAGAAGCTTTAGGTGCTACCCTAGGTGCTATTTATACCCCTACCGTACTACTATTAGTATTAGAAGCCTGCGCCGTATATCATAACGTTGAGGGTTGGATTGGCAAGAATGCCGAGGGTTCGATACAGAGTGATATCATGTTTGCATACGTATACCTACATATCAGTAGAAAACCCGCTATTAACAGAATGTCCTATTAATAGGCATACAAAGAATAGGCATACAAAGAACAAAATCGTGAAGCACGAACGGGGTGGTAAATATATGGGGGAGTTCCTGAGTTGAGTAATAATAGTACAAATCATAGTACAAATAATAGTGCTAAAAGGTTAAGAGCCCCGTCACTAAAATATCTTGGGCCCAAAAGTACCCCCTCTACCGCACTGCAGAGGAATGGACCGCACTGTAAAGGCATGGCTCACAGTCAGCCCACTCTCCCGTCAAAGATTATCAGCAGCAATTAAATAACCGCTGTATTTTTGCCTGACCTGCCGCTCGGTGTTGGCTGTTTTCTCCAGACAGGCCCTGATCTCGTCGTGATCGTCGATGGCAGCGATGAGATCCACTTGGTCTATCCAAAGCAGGTCGGTCTGCGAAGCCGCCACAAACGTTGCCTTCGAACGACCGAGACGCGGAACAGATTGCACAACCCAGGGCGCACAATTGATCGAAGAANAAAAAAAAATGGTTTTCGCTCATTTCGTCCTGTGATCACAGCGATCCGGTTTGTTTTTCATTCTGACCTTCCTACGTGTGTGGTGTCGTTTTCTCTTTTTTTTTTACGCCCCTGGGCTATAAAAATATTATTTGTAAAATTAAGAAAAAAACAGCTGAGATCGAGGGTTTCGCCGAACCTCATTTTTGCAAGATATGTGGGATTTTTCATCGCGGCAACCCCTTAAGAACTGGTTCGACGAATTTGGGGACAAACTACTTGGAATTAGTGTGGGACATTTTTTTCAGTTCTGGAACGTACAACGTTTCTCAGAGTCGTTGTTTAGATGACTTACTAATAGTACGAATACTAATTGTAGTACGGAGCTCCTCCAGTGAGGACACAGCCTGAGAGAGTTTAGTTAGGTGCACCTTTACGGTAGCATGTGTATGCTCACAAACATTGTCTGCCGTACCCTTGGCCTGCTCTCTCACCTCCGTCACCCCCTTGACTGCCTGCCCCGTCCCATCCAGGACCTCGCCGAACCCTGGGCTGCCGGCACGCCAAGTCCTCACAAGCCTGTCGAAAACGAGCGATTGGTGTCGGAGAGCGTGGTTTGGTACAGCAGTGGCTTATTATCAGGAGGCGTGCTAGGATAGGGGTACATTGCACTTTTTTTGCCTTCTGAGGCAAATATTTATTACTGACTATTACTATGCTCCTCAGCCCAATATCGTTGGGATACCATTACGAGCACTGTATTGTGGCGTTTTACTGCAGTATGTCAATTATTCGTGATGAACCTAGGCTTCGGGATCGTTCGTCGGGTTTCTCTTTTAGCTTTTACCATGGTATGAACGATCAGTTTTTGTCTCAGTAATCAGTTTTTGGGTGAGGTATAGAGATGCTATACTATAATCAAGTGATTATCATAACCTCAGAAAAATGACGTTCTATGATAACCTTACCGTAGATTTTTCTTAGCTTGTTCTCAGCCACGAACGAGGTGGACGAAGGCTTGAGCCACAAAGTATTCGTATTTTGTAGAGTGCGTTTGGTATTTGGAGATGCGATTTTAACACATTCTATATTTACGAAATATGGTGATAAACATTACACAGGTAGGTATGCCGCGTCAGACAGGAGGATTAAGACTGCGAAGATCGACGAGCGTCGTTTGTTCGTTTGGACCGTTCCAGCAATGACGGTTACAAGTTGTAGAGAATTGTGTACTCGTATATCTTCGCAGGCATTATTGTGTGAACATGTCTTTCTGGAAGTGAGAGAATCGGATGCTCCGCACTCCGTTCTCTCTCTTTCTCTCTCTCGTTCTCGTTCGCGTTCTGTCCTCTACAGTAGTGCAACGACCTTAAATCATTCCATCCGAATGCGGGGTGGTCAAGGCATCCAGACTTGCAAGCTACGGGCATTGTTAACTAGCTAAGGCTTCAAGCCGAGCCCTCGCCGCCATTGTTTTACCAAGGCTGAAGCACCGTAAAGAGAGTTGGGTTCGCACAGGGGTGCGATCGTTTTTCAGCGGACACTCGATTTTTCCAAAGCGGGAAGGTTGCCGATACCGAACAAGCTGGTTTCGGAAATATTTGGTCGAGAGCCTTATACCGACGGAAGGTTACCAATACCGAACAAGCTGTTTTCGGAAATATCTGGTCGAGAGCCTTCCGAAAATCTAGTATTCTACTTTAGCACCCTTGTGGCATTTGTCGGTAAAACGAGCGCTGAAAAACGGTCCCACCCCTGTGCGAACACAACGAACGCTCTTTATGGCAAGTGGGTACTGAAAAAAATGCGGCCAGAGCTAGGATGGTATTAGTTGGAGGAGTCTTGGCTGGCCTCGATGTGTAGGGGCATGCGACGGAAGTCAAGACACGATGCACGCAGCGTGTCCGAAGTACTCGTCGCGTTTTACGCGAGAGGCTAACATTGGGGAGGGGGTGGGAGGGGGCTATCTAAGGTACCGGGTTTAGGCTCAACCAGGGGTCCGAGCATCATACCCATTCCTGTTATGTTCAACAGGCGAGCATGGTTTTGATGAGGTGGCGCCATAATTTGGCGCGGGGGGGGGGGGGGGTGTCAGTGATGCCCCCGTGGATACATGGGCCTTATCGCTGATGCAGGGATTGTTGAAAACTAGAATGCTCTTCTCCAAAGGTCGAGATAGCTGTGGTTACCGACAGGTAACACAGCTCACGCTCCCAGGGAGACTACGGTGCAAGGGCACACGACTTCCAACATGTTTCTTGAAGACCCCCTAATATTTTGTGCAATTATGAGGTCAATATCATTGCTTTCGTCTTCCCTCGAAACACGTCTGTGGCCATGTGCAAGCTATGGTGAAAAATGTGACGATTTAGCCTCGGTCGTCGGTGTTCTCACGCCTATCGTGGCATACCGATCTGAGGGCTGGATTGTGAAAAGAGCTAAACCACCTGTACAGCGCCACGCAATCGGGTAGCTGCGTAGAGCGTCTGAACATCGGAGGGGTCGATACTCCTCTACATGCCTACTTGGCATAGTCTGCATCCCCAGGACCGTTACACAAGTATATCAAGGGTGTGTTACGTACGTGATGGGGTATACTCTGGGGGTTACCCGCGTACATACCCGAGTATGATCAAAATAATCAGGTTTGGTACACGGGTACCTACCCGAGTATGACCAAAATAACTAGGTTTTGTACCCGGGTACCCCGGAGTAACATCGCGACCCAATCGAATCAACACAGTTTTGGCACAAAAAGGTGAAACCAGTTGTTGGTCTAAATCACTCAGTGACTATGCAGAAGACGGCCACTCCTTCGAAGCCTACTGCTACCCTGCGAGAACAGGGTAATATGGAGCACGAAAACTACAGAGGATTTATACGAGACACGGCTCATAGACGACGTCTACACTTAGCAGCGCCATTTCAATCCCAGGGGTAGGTGCCGCGCTGAGAGCGCACTCAGCGCGGAGTTTATCCCGGGCGAGTCCCCCCTGCTTTCGAGCAGGAGATCCCATCCACTCCAATACTTCCATTGAACGATCGTTGGCAGCGTAAAATAATACTGTATGACCAAAAAAAACAGGTTTAGTACCCGGGTACCTATCCGAGTATGATCAAAACAACCAGGGTGGCAACCTGGGAACCTTCCCGACTATGGTCAAGGTAGCCAGGTTTCGTACCCCGGTACGTGCCCAAGTATGACCAAAACAACCAGTTTTGGTACCCGGGTACCCCGGAGTATGACCAAAACAACCTGCTTTGGTGCCCGGGTACCTACCCGAGCATCCAAAGCAACCAGGTTTGGTACCTGGGTACCTACCGCAAAGTACTTAACCTATTAAACACACCCTTGAAATGTACCAGGTATCATACACCGATTTCAGTCAACACGAATTCAGAATAGAGCAGTAACGCTGCTGCCATTGGATGTCATTGGATGGTTCTCCCCAACCGATGACTGCACTTGTATATAGGTGCCACAAAGTTTTGCTTGTAATTTTTTAGGGGTTCGTCGACACTGACAGTCTTGGTGACCACGGACTCGATTATGGCGATGAGTTAATGTGAAAAACAATAACAGCAGCAACTGACGGACTCACCTCATCTGCATCCTACTCTTAGCGCGCCCTTTCCATGCCCCCTTCACCGAGGCCACAATACTCTCCACCGTCCCCTTTACCCCCCTCCCTCCAAACGCCGCCATCTGCTGGAAATCCTGCACCATGCCTTGCATGCCCCCCCCCGGCCCCCCTCCCCCCTGGCTTGATCGTCGCTTCGCGGTCGAAGCTGCCTGCTGAGATGTGCTCGCCACCGTGCACAGATTGTGAATATCCGTGTGTTTCAGCTGTTGCTTCAGATCGGATGCCTAGATGACCGCGACAGAAGCAGCAGGGAGGGCGAGCGGGGAAGCCGGTGTCATAAAAAACAAAACAGCAGAGTGGCTTGCCCACTGAGGTGCTGTTGTTTTTCGGTGGAGGATTTAGTCCAGTGATTTTTGCTCTGGTGGAGGATATAGTGCAGTGATGGTCGCTGAAAATCCAAGGTGCCGCTTAGCTTGCCCTTGGAGCCGTGTTGTACCAGTGCTCTTGTGCTTCGTCATTTTTAGGAGCATCGCTTACTAGTGTAGTTGCCGGTGTTTGGACCCTGCCGCCGTTGCTCAAGGCCGGTGATCAACTGCTGCCAATAGAGTAAGGTATCTAGACTATCGCGTAGTACACGGGGCTCATAACCTGTTGCAGTATACGTGATACCTATGGGTCAACGATGAAGACTGACGATCAACTGCTGTTGTACATTAACGATAGTTAACCTATCGCGTCGTAAGCGAGGCTCATAACCTTTTGCAATATACATGATACCTACGGCTCACTGATGCAGGCTGACAGTCAACTGGTGCTATAAAATAAGGGTAACTCATATTTCGTATGGTGTGCGAGGCTCATAATGTCTATGTCTGGGTCACTGGTGAAGGCTGACGATCAACTGATGCCGCAAAATAAGCGATAAAGCCCTCGCGTAGTATACGAGGCTCATAACGTGCTGCAATATACGTTATGTCCACGATATATTATGTGTCACTGCTTTATTATTAGTCTATACGAGCATGCTATAAAGCGCCAGCAGTGTTCCAGGTGTCCAGGTGTATGGCGGTGCGACGATGACGCATTGGCTGCAGTTCGCAGAGAAAGACATATCCTCGTTACGCTCACGAATGGTTTTGCTTGTTGCAGTTTTCGAATCCGTGTCATTGTACTCTGACTAGCGTTGATTCCAGCTAAAACATGTACGAGGAGTATGTCCAAGGTGAGACGAGGTGAGCTGAAAGCTGAGACTAAGGACGGGCAAGCTAAGCCAACCAATCCGCAAGGGGTTAATGTACAACATGTTGGTACAGTAGAAACCACTCCCGTCACGTTTCACAGGATAACTCGAATACGCACTCAGCATTACGTCAATACTGTTCGGGGCGCATGACAGGCATAGCTATAGTGCAGTTACGTTTCGGTGCAGTATGGTAGATAACATCGGACATTATTGCTAAACCCAATTGCGGTACTGTAGATTTTAGCTACTCGTAGCCTTGCGTTATGACCAGGTGCTCCATGCTTGAGCGGCAACGAGGGCGTTCATGTTCCTAGTCGAGTCCTGTATCACTGCAGTGCGCACAGTACAACCAGTGCACTTGAAACCTAAAGTGGTATGTCGGCCGACTGAGTGCCACCCATTAGCCATGCCTTGAGTTTCAGGGAGCGGGATACCCCAAGGATAATTATCAGGTACCTTGTACGTAACTCGCGCACCCTCCAAACACCGAACGCCGAACCGTTCCTTTAAGCCACTTCGCTCGGCAATTTCCAACGGTTATCTTCCAGTTCTGGTTGTCCTATTTTTTCTATTGTCCGTGCCCTGAATTTATTTGTTATGGTTGTCTTTATTCATTAGTCCTCGCCCCTAGTTACCTGTTTTTGTTATCATACAATGGGTGTGACACGTCGTTTTTTGTTGTATTTATTTTCGGCAGCTTTACTTTCTAGCTAGCCTATAAATTGAAAGAAATCCTGCACGATTTACGGGAAACAGTATAACGCTGCTGCTATTGAACTATTGCGCTCGTAACATCGAGAGGGTTACCTTAAAATCCGTGAGACTGATTTGCTTCAGCTTGAGCCCTTCCTTGGTGATCGTCGCTGACCCAGCAGCTTCCAGTAACGCCTGCTCGCGCGCACAAGTAAAAATGGCAAGAAAAACGACTGGCAATCAAAACCCAGAACCGTCAAATAAAATATTGAAGGCGTTTCACATTTCCCAGATCCCAGTAAGACTACGCACAATGGATGAGGGAGCACTCGCAACCTGCATCGGTACATTTCACACCTCGAGCATATCATCTACAGATAGGTCAGATAGATCATGATCTAGATAATCTAGCTCCTCGCTTGCCGTTGTGAGAGGTTGTGTAGGGTCCGCGTGATACACATCCAAGTGCTATTACGGAGGACCCTAGTAAATAGGACCTGCGGTACAGACTAAAAACTATACATTTAACTATTTTTACTAACAAAATATGGTCCTATTTACTATGGTCCTCCGTAATACTACTGTCGATCATGCAGAATATTCGGCTCCCACCCCGACAACATGAGTCAGACCGTACATATAAGTAATACAGCTGCCCTGAATGATCTAGATCATGGAGCGGGAGTCGAGTATCTGTCCATTATGGTGTGGTATCTGTGACTGCCTTAATCCAGACGAGTGTAAGATTCTGGTCGAGCGTGCATTGCTTCGAGGCCCCTACTGCAAGTTGAGGATGTGCAACCTTTGTTTGGGCGTACTGTAGGTGCGTTTTCTTCAAGTAATGACGCCGGCAATGTACGAACAGCGTGCGATGGCGATGCCCACGAAAGTTCCATGATATCTACACAGATGCGTAGAGGGTAGGGGTGTGAGTTGACTGTATTTCACGGCTACTTATTACGTACCAGGTATAATATTTGGGTGACGCAGTAAGCCAACTAACTGATAACCACTTTGTACCGAAATATTAGCACCTTTTATACAGTATTACTAAATAAAATAGCTTCTTATATTTATGTACAGAGTAGGATGTATCATCAGTAATATGTCGAGTCGCCAACGCGCCAGTCAGATACAAAGATGGAGCTTTCCGCAAAATACCCCCCGCGACGAACCGCACGTAACTGCAATAACTGCAATACCTAGCCAACTAACACTTAGTTAGCCACTTAGGGTCAGCGAAGTCACTGCCTTTGTAGGGTGAGAACGACTCAGGCGTTGCCGTCTACTTTGGGCAGCCAGCAACGAACCCACGACCACTACGTATCGTAGACGCCAAAAGCATTCGCGCTTCTTTTTTTTTGCCAATGATATATGGTGGTTCGTGTTTCTTTTTGTGCCGAGTTTTCAACAGCATAATTCAAAGCATGGCTACTGCAAACGTCAAACACAATGTTAGCGTTTACCTTTGCCAGTAATATATAGTGGTTCGTGTCCAGGTTTGGTCAGGTTTTCTACAAGTGGCACCACTCTGTCCGAAATTGTAAGGATATCAAAACCTTCCTTACATTTCCGGATAGAGCGATGACACAATTATACAATTATGCGCTGCCGTCAATCGTTCACTGCAAGTGTTGGATTGGACGAGCCCCCCTGCTCCACCCGGTGGTCCTGTCCATACTTCGTCGCGTTAGGTTATCATTGGCCACTGACCACCTGCCTGTTGCTGCGACGTCTCACCCAAAGTTGTTACCAGGTGCCAGGTATGCTACAGGCGTACAGTAGTTATTTACTCTGAGCGTAGAAGCCCAAGGTATTATGGCAACGATAGGGGTAGCACTTTCTGGTCGACATATTTATGACTGACTATTAGTGACTGTTAGTGACTATTAGTGACTGTTAGTGACTATTTCTGACTATTGCTGACTGTTTATTACTGTTAGTGATTGTTGCTGATCGTCACTGAATATTGCAGACTAATAAAGACTATTACTGAATCTTAATATACTCCTCAACTGAGAAACTACGATACCCAATATGCTTGGGATCCTCAACTGAGAAACTACGATACCCAATATGCTTGGGATCCCGTTTTGTTTTCCTATCTATTTTTTGTCGTAAGCCGTGGGGTTGTGTGACCTTTTTAGTACTGCACTGACTGTACATAAACCTAAACCTGACTATAATTGGAAGTGTGTTGTCCCCACAACAACAAGACTGTAGTCCTAACAAGCCGCATGCCTAAACGGGTTAAGCGCGCGATGTTCTAATCAGTGTATACCTGGTATATATATACTGTACGTACATATTGACCTCCCCAAACGACGAGCCTCATCATTATTAATAGGTGCCACCCCTAGAAGGCAAACATGCCTTAGAAGCTTTAGGTGCTACCCTAGGTGCTATTTATACCCCTACCGTACTACTATTAGTATTAGAAGCCTGCGCCGTATATCATAACGTTGAGGGTTGGATTGGCAAGAATGCCGAGGGTTCGATACAGAGTGATATCATGTTTGCATACGTATACCTACATATCAGTAGAAAACCCGCTATTAACAGAATGTCCTATTAATAGGCATACAAAGAATAGGCATACAAAGAACAAAATCGTGAAGCACGAACGGGGTGGTAAATATATGGGGGAGTTCCTGAGTTGAGTAATAATAGTACAAATCATAGTACAAATAATAGTGCTAAAAGGTTAAGAGCCCCGTCACTAAAATATCTTGGGCCCAAAAGTACCCCCTCTACCGCACTGCAGAGGAATGGACCGCACTGTAAAGGCATGGCTCACAGTCAGCCCACTCTCCCGTCAAAGATTATCAGCAGCAATTAAATAACCGCTGTATTTTTGCCTGACCTGCCGCTCGGTGTTGGCTGTTTTCTCCAGACAGGCCCTGATCTCGTCGTGATCGTCGATGGCAGCGATGAGATCCACTTGGTCTATCCAAAGCAGGTCGGTCTGCGAAGCCGCCACAAACGTTGCCTTCGAACGACCGAGACGCGGAACAGATTGCACAACCCAGGGCGCACAATTGATCGAAGAAACAGGTGGAGGTAAATCAGATTGCATGAGCCAGGGGGTGCGCAATCAATTGAAATATCAGATAGAGGGAGTAAATCAGATTGCACAAGCGAGGAGAGTGCAGTTGAAAGAACCGAACGTCTACGGATAGAAAAACAACACTTTTGTTTGAAGTGGAGAAGACACTCACACATAGGGTGAGTTCGGGCCTGCTGCAGAATATGCAGCATGGGTGTAGAACTCCATCTAGACGTTCGGCGGTGTCCACTTAAAAGGGCTTCGTACCACACGGTCGTTTGTACGTAGCGTCCTTACGTTGGTGTGCGAGAGGATAATAGACCAAGCTGCCAGTACCGGAAGAACTTAAGAAAGTTCAAGCACCAGAGGCAACAAAAATCCCCTCTTCGACAGTACGGGTGGCACAAATCACAACTAGCTGTGGAGCGGAATGCTTCAATATCGTGATAATCCCGCATCATTCTTCTCGAAACCCCCACATCCCAACAGGTTTGAGGCGGCGTAGGAGCGCAAGGCAGCGCGGCCATTAGCACACACGCGTGTACACGGCAAACCCATGACCGATCAAAATGTGAAGCTAGAAGGAGACCCCTTTTCAACGTACGGCCTAACCACCAACCAGCTGACCAATCAGGAACAAGGATGAATAGCAGTGGGAAAAGCGTCATGCCAATAGCCGGTGCTGGTAGATAGGTAGCTCGAAGAGCAGAAAAACAACCGACAGCGAGTAGCCGTCGTTTTCGGGTATTCATTCCTGTTCCTCGAGCCATATCCAAATTTAAAATGCCAACACGTCCCCTCGATGAATCATGTTATCACTAGTACTGTACTGGACAAAGACATAAATCTAACTCTAATTCCAAGTAATTTGGCCCTGAAACGGGAGTGCGGTCTTAATCCCTCCAAAACTGAACCCACAGGAGTTTTGGGGACACCTGACTTGAATTTGGTGTTGGACAATCGCTGCCGTAAGAAGTGTTGGAACATTTCCGGAGATAGAAATATTTTCATACCTCTGAAAATCCCCCCAGCAAAACGTTGTTCAGCCCCCATATTGACCCCGGCCCCCACACCCCCAGGTAGGATGCCTCCCGCAAGGAATGGCGGGCTTCTTCCCCTGCCGGGGCCGACGGACCGCCATCCTCCTCGTATACGTAGGCTTCGATACGCCCCTTGATCACAAAGTACACCTGCGCGACGAGGTGCCACCGCAGTGTACAGAGTTAAGATTGATACACGACACAGGGCACATGTGTTTATATTTTTCTGCTGGCGTTTACGTGGAAGCATATGCGGTGAGCTTAGGATCTTTGTTCCGAAAAGCTTAATCTTCGTTCTTGGAAAAGTGTTGTTACCCACCCGCTGAAGGTTAGTAAAATACAAATATCGTACGTACGAGTACGTAGCGAAACCGCGTGGCGTTTCCCGTTGAACGCAGTGATGTACAACAGTATGTACAACAGTATGTACTCAGCGTCGGTTAAACTAACCCTACTGGGACCAAGATATAACGGCCAAGAAAACCCTATTGGCTATTGAGACCAAGAGATAGCGACCAATAAAACCCTATTGGGCATTGTGACCAAGAGATGTACTAACCAAGAAAGCCCTAATGGCTAGTAAGACCGAGACATAGCGACCAGCAAAACGATAGGTTTGGTTGGTTTTATCAACCATAGCAACCGCCTACGAGTATACCAGGTATGTTCCAGGTATGTACAGTGTGACAGCGTGCAGCAGAACGGGTAGGGCCACACTTCGTGCGTGTTGTGTTGTACGTGTCCTTGTATTAGAATTCGGGCACCAACTTTTATGATCCCCTAACCATTGTAGTACAGTGGTCCATGTTACAACGTGTAGTCGTCTTCTTTTGTCGTCACTCCCTCCGTACTATGATCAATCCAGCCTCTGTACTATAATCAAGTTCAATCAAGGTCATATACTGGTCGGTCGCCCCGATGGTCTAGAGGTAACCTCGAACGCTTCTGAACGTTGATGTCTGGAGTTCGAATCTCACGTGGGTCGGACTTTTGAGTTTATTTGCAAAAATAAATAAAAAAAAACGGAATCAACTGCTGAGAGCGCCAATTAATAGTAGCGTGGGTAGGCACAATTCGATGCAAGTCGACGAGGGAAGGAAAGGCTGAAGTCTTCTCGCGATAAAAATGCAAGGCAAGAACCGTAGTGGGGGAGGAGGGAGAGGAGCCTACTTTGTGACCCCGGATCTGAGTTACGACTAGGGAGGAGAGAGAAAGGAAGGGCGAGGATAATAAATGGGATGGACAAAAAAAAAACAAAAACGAAAAACAAAAAACTGTAATCAAGTTTAATCAGGCCTCTACAATATAATCAAGCAACTCCCGGAAGGGAAATAATTACCCCTCTAACGTACTTAGCCTAAAGCAAAATACATGTTTGAAATCCGATATCAACATCAAGCGGGTACCCTGATACTATATCGTACGCACTTCCGGCCAAAGTGGTACTACTGTAATAGTTACGGTACATTTCGTGCTCAGGAGAGTTTGATAAAAGGGTGCGCCATGACGCCCACGAACACACCGGTTGGTCTGTAAGAGGTGCGACGGCAACGACCCAGAGCTATTTGTCAGTTTTGAGAGCGATTTTCACCTGCAGAACGATGTCCCCCTGCCGCGCCGCCTCTTGATTGCTATCCAACTCCATTGGTTTCATCGCCCTCGCTAACCGCATCAGCACGGCCGGCGAAAAGTCTTGGTCCTAGTAGGGTCGGCGCATGGTATTAATAGTAGAGGGGCATGTTGAATATGGTGTCGGAACGTTTCGATATATCAAAATAGCAAACTTTCGATAACTTATATCGTATTTTAATATACAACGCGTTTTGCCCTCCATGCCCTGCCATCCCCGCGTTTTTAATGCTGACGCTGAACGAAAACTTCGATGTATATCAAATATTAAATATCGAAATCGTAATCGAACTGCTTTTTTGGTTCATCAATATCGTATCGAAGTCGATTCCGATATCGATATCGATATCCAGCACTATTAAAATAGCAGATGGCGCGTGGCAAGGGTGGAAGCACAACGTCCATGTGTTAACAGTAGAACGTGCCAAACCCATCAGCTAAGTTTATTTAGCCCCATGGAAACGAGCAAAACACCCCGAAAAATGCAACGCTGGCGGGGAACAAGAGGCTCAAAGAAAGCGTAACCTCCAGGCGTCGAGGTGCACAAGTAAATGTGATTACACGGGTCGGATCATGTCACGATCAAGCTTGAGCTTGTGCCCAGATCATACCAATACGGCCCGGCCCCTTCACTGGCCATCGTTTAGATACAAACTTACGCGCTTGAACGGTTCAGGAAAAAATACATGTTTTCATGACCTCTGTGTTGGAACGCCCCAGTGGAATAAAAACGTAGGCTTTGCATCGCAAACCACAAACAACCAGGCGATCAGACCACCACATCGCGCCATCTGTCAGCAGCATCAGCAGACAGCGACCAGGCGAACACAAGAACGATCCCGAGACGTCTGGCCTCGGCGGAGACAAGCCACAGAGTAAGCCCTAACTCCAAAAAACTGGTTACAACAGTGCGACTCATCAACAGTACAACGATGCGGCCAGACAGCCGCCACCGCAAGCAACAACACATCACCACGACCACCATCACCACAACCTCCAAAAATGACCCCGCACAACACAGGTGGCTAATGCTAGCGCTAACATAACACCCACCAGCACAGGTCAAATTGTTTAACTTGAGACTTAAGGACACTGCCTACATCGTTACCGCCACTCCCACCGCCGCCCCCACCGTCTCGAAAGGTATGCATGGTCAATATCCGAATTATTTAAGGCAAGAAACAAACGAGTACGTCTCCTTCCCCCCCTCGTGCGACTCGCCCAACACCTCACGGCTCTTCGCGCTTGGTGTACGCAATGTCTGCCTGGTCGGTGCAAACCCGACGTGCTCCACCCCGGCATTGTAGGGGTGCGAGGGTCTATGGTCATCATACGACTACGGCAACGCATGACAATGAGTATACGAGTCTACAGAGAGCCTGTCCGGTGACCACAGACACACGATTTTGGACATGAGTTAATGTGAGAGCAACAACAACAACAACAACAACCCTCACACAGCGAAGCTTCGTCCTACCTGCAGAAGGCTCGCGGAAGCTAGGGCCACGCGGTGCGTTGTCGCCATGACCTCCTGGGAGACTTGCCACGGGACGTGGGCCATCACCACTTGCTCGTCGAAAACCGAGGTCTTGAAGTAAAAATACCGAAAGTGCCTCTTGATCCGAGAGGTCACCCCGTCCGGCAACCGCCGGTCGATAGCGTATTCGGAAATTTTCTGTTTGTTTTTCGTGGTGTTTTTCGGTAAAAAAAAAGCGCGTGCTTAAAAATTAATGCCATGCGATGAAAAACAATATCTTGACTAAGCGCGAGAGCATGAGTTAGCAAAATTCGATGAAGATCGACGAGCGTTGGGAAGGCTGAACCCTCTGCGCGATAAAAATCAAGGCGAGAACCGTAGTGGGGGAGGAGGGAGAGGAGGGTACTTTGTGACCCCGGATCTGAGTTACGACTAGGGAGGGAGAAAGACAGAAGTGCGAAGATAATAAATGGCATGGAAACAAAAAAATAATGGAGGGGGGAAACAAAATGAGCGGAAGTCGTTAGGAGGACGCCCGATTCGTCGACGTGTTACCGTATGCATCGCGTGTAAGCAATGCGATGGCGGGAAAAAAAGAACAATGAAGGAAACAAATGAACGAGGTTCGAGATTTTCTGTGCGGTGTTTCCCGTGAAAAAATGCACGTGTACTACTTGCAATGCCGATCATGGCGGAAACTGATTAACGAGGGCGTGTGCTTCGGTGGGGGGGGGGGGGTATGGGGGCACAACAAGCTAGGCGTTTTCTACTTAGGAACTCAAGGGAGGGATAACGTTTGTCAGCGTTTTCTTCTCGTGTGTTTGACTCATAGCCATGGTTGAATATACAACTCATGGGCGGAGGGGGCTAAGGGTTGTCCGGGTTCGTATCCTGAAACGAGGAGTCCTCAATACACAGCGATCTCAGACCAGTGAGTCCCAGGCCTAGTGGAGATTTTCGTGTGGGGACAGACGATGCCTCACGTTGACTGGCTTACGGCTACGTTGGCGTGCGGTATTTAGCCGCAGTTCTTCCCTCGTTCTATATCAATCTCTACGACCGGAGCTCGGACCACCTCTTTCGGGGTTGGTCGTGTGGTATAAACGTAAAAGCGGTGGGGAGATGGGAACAATAGAACAACCGATGAGATTACGTCGGGTCGGGTCAGATCGGGTTCAAAGTCGACGATTCGTTCATACTACTCGTACTATTGCGGGGAAATATGCAGTAGTAATAATAAGCAAATATGGCGTGCAAGCATGGGGGGATACATGGTTTTTGGGTCCATCATGGGGTTCTGATTGCTCTTCTTACTACAATAGCCCACCCCGAAATAATTCAAGACATTAATTCATTTTCACATTCTACCGTAGAGAGACGATATGGCGGCTTCATTTTGGACTTTTCATTTTGGACATCGCTAAAACAGTCAACGAAGGAGACCGCTCTGTCACCTGGAGGTTTGTGATGGTGACCTTCTGGATGGGCGCTATGAACTGCACTATTCTCCGAGTGGCAGCGATGATGAAACCGAAAAGCGTCGCACCCGTGAGCTGGATAATCAAGCTCAGGAGCAGCCCCTGGTAATGTTTTTGTTTTTTTCACGGAGTGACAGCGGAGGCGGAAAGAGAGACAATTGAGCTGGAAATAACGCCACGTCGAATGTTTCGACTGTTTCGATTAAAAACGCCGCCCAGGACGATTAAACCCACACAAGTTACCCCAACAACGCCTACGGGTGCCTGCCTACCTACTGACAGGCGCTTGTTTCGGTTCAGTTGAAAATCAACATCCAACATATTCGATTATATACGTGTGTTGTCGTCTCCATGACCGAAAAAGCGCTCCGCCTGCCAGAGTTATTGAACTCCCTGGTGAACATAAACAACAATCGCGTCGCATGCTGTTACATACGTCCAAACTTTGGGGGCCGAAAAATCGACACCGCAGTCAGCCCCGCACCGCACAGCCAAGACATAGCTACGCAACCTGTACGCAGAAGGCGGCGCAATCCAAGTGTAACCCTCTCAAGACCCAGACTCGACGACCTGAACAACGAGGCGTGCAATCTCCCCAAGGATTGCGGTGAGCGATCTGCACCGTATGTATGTATGTATGTATGTATCACCCGGGTGATAAGGCAACACCCCTCGAACGAGTGAGTGTCTTAAGTATTGAGCTAATTTCCCCGACAACGGGGAGGGGGGGGGGGGTGTACTCATTAGCCGCGTGTCGTGCATGACTGTAGTCGTATGACCATAAACCCCCGCATCCTTACAATGCCGGGACGCACCACGGGAGAGTGAAGAAATGCCGAACGATGCGTGTATGGAAAGAGTCCTCGACGAGATATTTCCTAAATCCAGCATGACCGCTGTGCGTGCAGCCCTTGTTTTGGGAGAAATCGGATCGGAAATTATTTCCAGGGGGTGTGCTATTTTATCACCCGTGTGATACGGTACTTATGAAATCATGCCGCGAGTCGTGTCGTACAACTCATCTTTCAGATGGTAACTCAGGTGCTACCTTTAGTAATCCCCACCCGATCCGACGCCGTAGCCTGCGTCACGGATGCAGTCGTCTTTCTTTTTGTAGGTCAGTTTTTCCGCTTGGTGACGCTCTATCGTACCGGTACGTACGTAGTGATAACCACAGTTTTTACCTCGTGCAAACATGGTACCACACTCTTTTTAAGTGGTTTCTCTCCCCAAAAGGGGGTGGAGTTGTAAAGAGGTTGATATGGAGTACGCTACCCTCTCCGTGTTACATCGCTAGCCTTGGAAAGTTTCCTCGTCTGTGTTGAGACCCCCCTCCCCTCCCCTCCCCTCCCGCCCCCCTCTGCTACGACTACTCGTGCGAAGGAAGCGGCGGTTGCGATGGTTGAACATATCGGATAGCTGAGATCCCTCCTACGAGTACATACATAAAAAAGTTATCTAGATCTTTCACGGTAGATAGTTCCCTGATATACAAGACCTACACGATATAAATCCTCTTTCCTGGGTGGAATCTGTATGGCACAGCCTCTCGCACGCACAATTTCCTGGTTAACTCTGAGTGATACGGCTCTTGCACCCCATCTCCTAACACGGCAAACCTAGGATATCGTAGATAGTCTAATAGATCTGCAGGATGCACACCATCCCGTATCACGGCAGACCTAGGGTCTGGGTGATCTAAATTTAGATGATCTAGATATAGTGATATGTGCAGCGCCTGAATGGTTGATTTTTGTCCTTGCCTTCTTGCTGCCCGGTTCCGCGTGTTGGTCTCCGTAGCCAACCGTCATCATGGTGTAGATGATGAAGTAGAACGATGACAGGTACTGGCTGGCGGCGGAGTGCGGCAATCCGCACTGCGTCCACGGCTTGGGGTGCCTCTGAATATGGGAGAGGGGGTAGCACATTATTCGATCCATTCGTTTCTACCGTAGATGATCGGTCGGTCGATTACTTGATTGGTTGATTGGTTGATCTGTTGGTGGTTGCTTGATTGATTGGTTGGTTGGTTGATTAGCTGATTAGTTGATTGGTTCGTTGATCTCGTATGCCGTTGCGGTGCAGACCCTATGAGACCTTACAACTACAAGCTCATTTTCTTGTCGCGCTGGCAACCAGGGTAAGGCAGCACACCAGGAACATGCAGTGCATCAGGCACGTCGGACACCTCAGGGTAAAAAAACCCTCGAATTTTGCTACTCGTACACACGCTAGTAGTCTATATAGCGCGCCTCCTGTTCTATTCCTCCAGCCAGCACAGCATCGAAGAGTGCGCAGCATCCAATGATATATTCTCGCCGATGGTCGGAGGAATGCTTTTCATTCAGGTGACCCCGCCCCGACGACGCCCCGTCGACGCCTGCTCTTGTCTGAGGCACAGCAAAGTATGACGCGCCTACTACACGGTGCAGTCGATGACTTATACGTCAAATATTTACTCCGCAACTACATTAAAGGTGCGCCACCGCGCCCTTCGCACTCCGTCAGGCGGCCCGGTCGCTCGGTTGGACAATGTTGGCCCCTGTTGCAGCGACGATCAACACCCACCCTACTCCCACCTTTTTCATGCGTCTGCGTATTCCCCGACACAAACGTGTCTGAGTGATAGCAGTATTAGGCTTGATGATCCCGGCAAGGAAACAGTTTCAACCAGGTACTATTACAGAAGTCCTGCCAGAATTTGTCGCTGCTGCAGCGTGCGTTTCATCGCACCATCTAATATTTGTCGTCGCCTGGCAGTTTTCCGACCTCGCCACCACAGATTCGATTTTGTTTTTTCTCGACAAAATACCTGAGCCAAACCTTCCCTCTTCTCTTGCTCGCGAGTTTGTCTATACCAAGTACACTATGGTTGTGCTGCAGCGAGTCTCACTCACATTTGATTCGATGAAGAAACATCACAGCCATGAGACGGGGCGAGGTGACCACCGCCGAGGTTCACTTGAATCACAACAGCGACGCGTTCGTCCAACTAAAGGCCATCTCGTGTAGCATGTATTGTACAAGCTCTACAGTACTCGTACGTACGAAGCTACCTGATGTTCTCTAACAATGCGCAAGCACGCACGTAACTCTCTGCCGTGCTAACAATGTTTGCTGGTAATAATGATGCCGACAGACTACTACGAGTACTAGGGGCACGTATAGGTCACAAACGCTACATAATCGCCTCTTGCGGCAAGAGCACTCACAGACTCCAAGGCTTCGAAGCAGTTCATCCAAAACCAGAGGCAGCTGAGAAGATGCGCCGCCAAAATGACCGTCACCAACGTCTTCCCGATGCTCATTGCCACCGGGCTCACCTATCAAGGCATTACGGAGGCATTACGGAGTGTATCGGCATCACGCAATGTGTTGGCGGGACAGATGCTCGACCTGCTGGAGGGGAAACTACAGTAGTACCACCTCATTCACAAGGGATACAAGGCGTTCAGATACAGTTGTTATTGTTGTTGTTCACGCACTAACTCGTCGACCCTCGCTGTTCCGCGGCCACACGATAAGCTCCAACAACTCTGGAGTTGAAAAATACGTACCTCATGAGGAAAATTTTAACACGTAACAGAGGAAAATCGTAATATACACCTCAGACAAAAAAAAGACGTGAAATGCAGTGCCGCGGTTTCGGGGGGGGTCGATCCTCGAGAGAGAAACCATCACAAACGAAAGAGTCGATCACGGCATCAGTCGCGCAACGCAGCCCAACAAGCCGGGGGTAGGGTTTTTTTCTGGTGTCAGGACTGCAATGCAACGAGTTGCCCAGCACGCGCACAGCATGGTGAAACTATTCGTACCGCCGCAAACTCTTCCTTTTATGGCATGCACAAAAGTAAGGCAATAAGTAAGGTAATGCAAGAACGCATGCCCAGGCGGGTGGTAGTATTGCCCCTGTCGTTTTTTTGGCGCTTTTCATGGCTCCCAAAGGGGTTGAGGCACACGTATCACTTTTCTTAGGGTTAGGACGGGACAACTCGGGGGGGTAAGGATCGCGTAAACGCTCCAACAGTTTCGCCCACCGTTGGGAACATCACTGGAACAGTTTGGTGTTCGGGCTGGGATTTACCGGCTGTCAATGGGCCGCGTCATGGTATCGCATTCAAGACTGTGTGGAGCTGCTTGTGAAAACGCACCGTGACTCCTATCAGAAGGGCTGTAAATTGGCTGACGGTACGCCGCGGATTAGTTATTAGTTGGTTAGGTAAAAACAGCTTGTTGAGTGCGATTTAGTGGCGGAGTTCTGCGCCTTTGTGTCTGACTGCCGCCTTTGTGAATCGACGTGTGCTTCCAATCGGTAATCGACTACCGCAATAACTCAGTAAGTTGGCTTAGTTCATCACCCAACTAGAGTAATAACTACCTTGTATAGCCGTGATGTCCGAGGCCTTGTACGCATCTTACAGTACCTATCAGCCCTTCGGAAAAGGGTGCAACAATACCCGACGTACCTCGTAGTGCATGGCGTACACCTTGGCGACCTTCAACAGAGACAGCAACCGTAAGCCTCGCAGCGGCGTCAGCACTCTCATGCTGGCGGGTATACTATCCCGGAGCAGGGTCGTGTACGGCAGGCAAGTCACAAGGTCTATGATAAACCAAGACGACAAATACCGCCGCAGAATAACCGCGTGGTCAGTCACGAGACCAGATTCGGTCTCCACTGCCGTGAAAAAGTGCAAGACCGTGTCGACGACGAAAGAAACGTTTGCGATCCCGCTCAAGGTTAGCCCGAACGCTTGCGCGGGCAGGTTGAAGCTGATTCGCCACGGGACCACGAGAACGGTGTACATGATGTTCATGAACATCCAGTTCTTCCACGACCGCATGCGGGGGGATCGGGGGTCAAGAATGGACCAGTCCAGCACCGACTTCGCGTGGATCGCGTTTGCCCTTTTCTTGAGCTTGATAGCAGCTCGCACCGTTGCCATGCTTACCCTATTCGACCCCGTCAACGTCGGCAACAAGTTGGAAGCTTTTCGCGTCGGTTTTGTCCCAGCCGCAAAGCTCTCCCTCGTTTCGGACGGTAGCTCCACAGGCCCTTTTTGCGCTAACTTCACCCCGGTCCAAAAGCGTTCTGTTGACTCCAAATGCGATTCCACTGGTACCACCGAACGTGATCGTCGGAATCTCCCACGAGTAGCGAACTCTCCATCAGTAACTTGATGGCCCGTCGCAATGGTGGTTGGAACCCCAGAAACAGAGATCGGCACGGGAGGGATCGCGGTAGCCGGAAGGTCAAAAGCCCCCCCTCCTCCCCCTCCCCCTTCTCCTTCTCCAAGTGCTCCATCACCAATATTTCTAAAACTAGCCCCGTTTTCGAAGTCGTCCGCTGCTTCCTCCGTCCCGGCATTTCCTTCTATGCCAGAAGAAGAACGAACGTCTGGGCTTTCGCCGGCACCTCCTGTCAGTCCAAGCTCAAGTGGGAGAGCACTCTCGGCGGCGGCAGCACTCGCGGGTAACTCCGTGGGGGGTTCAGGGCTTCGAGCAGAAGATGATCTGCTGCTGGCGATACTGTCGAAGTCGTCTATATCTACCCCTGCCAAGGTGCTCTGTCGGCGAGACGCGTCCGCATCGTCTCCTTGGTCCTGCAACGCTATCACCGGCGATGCTCCAGTAGCAGACGTTGATGATCGAGGCTCAGCGGCGCTCCCATTCTTCATCCTGTGACGCTAACCCGAGACTTATTGCGCCCCCAACCTTCGAGGCGCGTGTTCCTCGAGAGCTTCTCCGTGGCTTCCAGTGGAGCCTACTCCAATCTGTCAGCAGCTTATCTGGTGATGCCGTGCCCAGAAACGGCGGCGGTGGCGGCCGAAGCGGGGGCAGCAGCAGCAGCGGCAGCAGTAGCGGCAGAACCAGCGACAGTACAGCGGCAGCAAAGCAGCAAGCAGCAGCAGAATATCGAGTCGACTGATCATTTCGAGACACAAGACAGCAGCTGTGTAGACCTACAGAACAGTAGAGCTCGTATACAGTACCCGTAGTCTAGGGAAGCAGGATATTCACACTTGGAATAGGTCCTTCGACAACACGCGCAACGACTAAAAGTCAGACTGCCACATGCATCACATAACTATCGAGGCAAGCTGCAGCTGGTACGAGTTTTGCGTCGTGCCTACGAATACCAGCTCCCAGGTAATAACCCTTCCCGACCGAACGAGGGCAAACCTTCGAAAGCGCTCCGAACCTGCATGCCTCGACCAGCACCGGGCAACAACTGCCGGGCTTGCTCCACATGTCCACGCCAGAAGCCCAACCTCTTCACGAGCAGGCTGGGCTAGCATACCCGCGCGTTTCTCGCCCTCCGGCCATCCTCGTTAGGTGGCAGCATCTACACGATTCACGTCGGTCAGGCAGCGCATACCCTTGGTCGTCGATCAGCGTAACCGGAGATTAATGTGGATTGCAAAAAAACGCAAAAACGAAACCGTCGCTAAAACCCCCCCCATCCCCTTTTTCCCCCCAAAACGTAAATATATTGTTCTCTTGTCGAAACCCTTTCCCAAGCTTGGGCGAACTTTCGACCACGCCGAGGAGGTTGGCGAATACCAGGAGAGCCAGGGTCAAGACAGACACGAGGTATTGTGGCAGCTGTGACAGGTTTATTTTAGAAGGTAGTCTGTGATCGGTGGGTTCGAGTTGTAGGCCATGCATCTCGCACGTCACAATGCTTTCTGCATTTCTGCTAGACTCTGCTGTGTTGTGTTTGTATTCGCGAGCTACGTAGGTCGCAGTGTGTCTGGTATGTACGAACAATCTCTGTTTCTCTCTCGCAGCCTGTGAGCAGTTTTGTCAGCCTGCAGTCTGCCCAAGCCAGATGTGCAATTGCGGCTGTCGCGTGCCGAGTTCCCTCAGCCGCGAGCAGTATCTGCTGCGTGCTGGCTCCCCGTACTGTAGCTGTCACTTCTTCTTTGCTGGTGAGTCGGTGCTCACGCGATCGCATAAAGTCTATTGTTCTGCATCAGCATGCCCCATGTCCCGCTGTCTCTTCTCTGAAAGTAGAAACTTCGAGCTTTACTTGTATGAAATAGGTACACATCACGTAATACAGCACAACAAGGCACCTTGGTTTGGCGGATGAATGGGGTTATGCTGCTAGCAGTACTGCTGTACGAGTACTGCCTACATCAATGCATCAAGTGCTACCTCGATACACTGATACATCGGTACAGGCTCAGGCAGCAGCCATATGCATGCGTCGTGTACCGATTGTGTCTACTATCTACACCCTGGTATTATCCCGAATCCCAGCATCTTTCTCTTCCACGACCTCTCCGTTTGTTCTCATCGAGCACCCTCTGGCACACCCCGTTACTCCGCACCGCTCGTATTTCGTACCACAGATACGAAACACACCGGGTGTTCCATATTTTGGAAGCCACACTTGCACTCGCACGCAAGCTTACCTATAGAAGCTTGCAAGCTTTCATTCCCACAGCAGTTCACACGTTGACACCAGTTGGTTTGGTTGTTACTTCTCTGTCCGTAAATATAATAAGCGATTGGTGATTCAAATTAATGCGAAAACGGTCCTTATATTCACGGACAGATCCTTAGGTTATATGGTAGGTTATGGACTCCGTAGACAACTCGTTTACTCGTACCCGGTATGTAGCGGTATATATACTGGTACACTCGCACCTCGTACCCAAGGTTACTTTTGCATGTACAGCCAGTACGAGTACAGCAGTACTAAAACTGTATCGATAGTCGAAACGTGCGCAATATATACAGCATGCAGCACGCTTTTTCCAGTCAGACCGTTCGGACCAAGACCCTTTGCCCTTTGTGAGATCCAGGTAAGACTATTTACGGGGGACCATAGTTAATAGGACCAAATATTGTTAGTAAAAATACGTGTATATATAGGTTTTTGTGTGCACCGTGGGTCCTATTTACTACGGCCCCCCGTAAAATAGCATGAAAAACAAAAAAACACCATACATACGAAGTGCCGTTTTTCACCAACCGTCGACATTCGTACCGCCTACACAATACCGCTCACGTAGGGTGGCCGACCTGCAGCACTAGTACAAGTACCGGTACGTACGAGTAGTACCAGGCTATAATATCTTGGAAATGCACACGCAAGACTTAAAAATATATCACCCCCCCCTCTATTATTAATAGTAGAACGAATGTTGTGGTATTTCTGGTCTTTTTCAGCTGGTTTCGTCGGCAACGGGGAGAGTGCAAACACAACGTAACACAACCTAACATAATGCTAACATAAGGCTAACATAAGGCTAACATAAGGCTAACATGATGCTAACATAATGCTACAATGCCGAGCTACGCGTCTATGGAATTATCTCGGCGAGATATTTCCAAAGCCACCACTTTTTTCGTTGTGTGTGTATGATAGATACCCCCCCTTGATTTGGGGAAGATCGGCTAATAATGAGAACATCGTCCGAGGGGGCATGCCATCTTACTGAAAGTGGTTACCTCATGATGTACCAGATATATACGGCGGTGTATATATCATACATAACGCGCGGCCGATTCTGTTCTGTAAACACCAGTTTTCTTGTCCCTTTATCGCATCTGAAACCCCAAAAATAGGCTGATGATGCGTCGGGGTATCGTGCTTTGTAATCGGAGTTCGGAGGCAGGGTTTCCACATATTCCGCAGGCTTTTCGCAGTCCCTATTGTCGAGGTTGATTCGCTACGATCGTCTGCAGTTGCAGCGCGTACGCAGCTGTAAAAATAGCATTACCATACCACGTACACCTGGTAGTTTTCCAGCCGTACGAATACTGCTGCAGCATTCCGTATATACCGGTACACAGCAGTAGCAGCTACATCAACTTTACCGCGTATTCTTCATGTCTCCCCCAATATAGAAACGTTAAAACTATACGAGTACCACATCTATGTATGATACGTATACGTACGTATATGACACCATGGCTGCTTAATGTATACAGCGACGCCTTCCCGCCCTCTAGCAGATCCCATGGCAGGCCCTGAGCCGGGGCATGCTGCCACGACGACGTCGACAACGGGTGCTGGGATGGCTTCGGCCAACCGACCGCAGCAGGGATTGGGGAGCATAGGGGACGCGGCGCAATTGGTGGAAGCCGCCCTGCATGCACGGATGGCGGCCTCACAAGACCAGCGCTTTGCGACGACCAAGACCCTCTTTTTCGCCCTTAGCTCTCTGTGCGGGGCCCTGAGGTCGGAGCTACGCCTGAAAAACGTCGGACAGGTAGGGTTGCTTTATCCCGGGACGGGATTTTTCCAAGTATCACGGGTCGAGTCCGGTCGCGTCGGGTCGGTTCAGGAGGTTTTCAAATATTGTGGGTCTGGTCGGGTCGGGTCGGGTCAGGTCAGGTCAGGAGGTTTTCTTGTCTCGCGGGTCGGGTCGGCCCGTGTCGGGTCGGATCAGGACTTTTTCTTATCTTGCTAGCCCGGTCGGGTCGGATCAGGAGGTTTCTTACCTCGCGAGCCGGGTCGGATCGGTTCAGGAGGTTTTCAAATCTCACGGGTCGGATTGGGTCGGGTCGGGTCAGGAGTTTTTCAAAATCTCGAGGGTCGGGTCGCGTCAGGTCAAGACACTTCTTTTAGGACTACACCCACGTTTTCACAGATCGGACACATGACATGGATCATATTCCCACTTGATGATCTAGATCCTTCAGGACATACTAAGTACGGTATATCATATTCCCGATCTGGATGATTTAGCTCATGTTTCCGGTTGGGAGCTGGACCTATACTATAGTACTGCCGGGTGGGAGCCGCATAGTATCCTGCGTAATCTAGCACATGTTTCCTGGGTTAGATCTGTGCCATACAGATCCTGCACAGCACCTCATAACGACAGGCGAGGACCTAGGGGAACTGAAAGGTCTACAGTAGATGATCTATATGACCTACTGCTGTAGATGATCTAGATCGTGAGCCGTTGTGTGCACGTTTTTTTGCGCAACTGCTGTACCCACCAAGTCTCGCATGTCATGCATGGCCGTAGTCGTATGGCCATAGACCCCCGCCTCCCTAAAGTGCCAGGACGAAGCAGGTCGGGTTTTCACCGACCAGGCGGATGCTATCGCGGGTTGCTGTTGAACCAACCCCAGGGGCTTTCCCCTATCCCCACCCCATTCTATCCGAGCAGTATTTAGACGCATGCTACGGTAAAGGTGCATCTGTAATCTTCTGAGGCTCCTCACTTGATTATAGTATAGGAGCACTGTACTACTACTATTATTAGTATTAGTACTAATAGTAAGTCATTAGTACGTCACTCAAGTACTGCCTTTAAGAAAAAAACAAGGCACGCTTAAACCGACGAGCAAATCCCTGCAACGAAAATCTTGCAAACACACTCACTTAAACGGGATGCATACTATTAGTATGTCACCCAAACAAATAGCATAAGCACACTTAAACCGATAAGTAAACCCTATGGCCTAGGTCTGTAACGATAAGTGTTGTAAGTGGTACGCCTTATTGGGTAGTTCCTCAGTTAAGAAGCCCTATCAGTCAGAAATATTAAATATTTAGTATTTGCCTTAAAAGGCTAAAAGTGTTAACTACCCTTATCGCATTTTGTTTTTTTCAATCCCATTTATTATCTTCGCACTTCTGTCTTTCTCCTTCCCTAGTCGTAACTCAGATCCGGGGTCACAAAGTAGGCTCCTCTCCCTCCTCCCCCGCTACGGTTCTTGCCTTAATTTTTATCGCGCAGAGGGTTCAGCCTTCCCAACGCTCGTTGATCTTCATCGAATTTTGCTAACTCACGCTCTCGCGCTTTCCGCTAGTCAAGATTGTTTTTTGGCGAGAAAAAGTCCCTACGAGCATGCACTCGGGGGGGCTCGAACTCTCGATCTTAACTCTAACAGGCTTCGTGGTTACCTGCTAGCCCACCGGGGCGACCATATACAACGCGTCAATAATACAATACAACACCCCCCCCCTCGTCGATTGCCTTGCAGGGCAAGCCGGAGTCGGAGCTGCGGCGGGACTGTCAGGCGTGCGTGGCCACCCTGCAGGGCGTGCTGGCCAATAAGAAGCTGGATATGACGGCGCCTTTTTGCCTTTCCGTTGGGGAATGCCTCCGCCAGGTGTGCACCAACGCCGCTGTCGCCATGGTTGAACAACAGTGGCAAGCTACTCGCGATCGCGTTGCTACGAGTTACTGCTCTGTCCGGTCTAATGCTTGCATGTTGATGCTGGGTTTTGTGCCGAACATCTGGTGTTTTTGCTGTATCACGAGTCTTAAAATTATTGTGTTCATGGCTGCCGGCATACTTCAGGTATACATGTATTTATAGGACTCGGCCGGCCTCCCGCAAGCAGTTGAACCTATATCCCAAAACAAAAAATTATTAATTGGTGTTGAGTTTCTTAAATAGTGTTCCAAGTGTGTACACGTATCGTAGGACACACCCTGTCTCCCATACTACATTGAAGACATTCTTAAATGGTGTTGAGTTTCTTAAATGGCGTTTATACTAGTTTTAACGCCTTTGTTCAACCCTTCCTGTTATAGGGGCGGCAACTTTTAAGTTTTGGCCAAAAACGAACGGACTGACGGTAGAGGGGCACACTTTTTGTCTGAGGTTATGATAATTACTTAATTATAGTATACGAGGTCTGTTTCCCACGCAAAAACTGGTTTTGACCAAAACGAAAGTCCAACCCGACCAACAATCCCATCGTGGATTAAGCATTCAAAAAAATATTTTGCAAGGAAAGTCTAACATTCTGACGATTTTGTGTTACATAAGGAGCGCCGTCATTCAAAACATATTTGCGCGAAAAAATGCTACCCCCTGTAGCGTAGCACGCGTGTCCCACTCAACCATGGCACCATTCAACCATGTTATCATTCAACCATGGTACCATTCAACCACGGCACCACTCAACCATAGCACCATTCAACCATGGCGCCATTGCACCATTGCGACTGAGGATATACCGATGTACCCCGTATCGCTGAATTGTCATTTGGGTTGGGCCATGCCATGCCATGCCATGGCTGATGAGGCGTTGCACGTCCATTTTTTTTAATCACAAAGTCGCTTTTTGGGTGGATGTACATGTACAGAGAGAACTCCTCGAGGGATAACATAATAACGTGATAACATGCTGCTAATCCAACAATAACATACATAATAACACAGTAACATATTAACATTATATCATAGCATTAGGTTGCACCCCTACCCAGCCAGTTAACCATTTACTTATAATAGTGTGATTTGTTTTGATTTTGTGTGGTATCATGTAGTTTCGCGGAATTCCACTTGATTTCGTGTAGTTTTCGTGTGTTTTTTTGTGTAATTTTGCTGCGATTTGGTGGGATCTCGAGTGATTTTGGGCGATTTCGTGCGTATTATACCAGCTCGCATGTGCTACTCGGTATGTAGTAACGGTAGACATGTGGAGAGGGAGACTCGGCCAGTATGCCAGCCGTCATGCGATGCGGCATGCCGTTCCCTGTGCCAACCAAAACTGTGAAATTGCTGCGTCCCCAGGCGTTCGAGCTGTGCGAGTCCCTGAACGCGGTCGGTGCCGTCCTGGACCTGCATAAATTGCTGGAGAACAGGAAGGCGTTGCCAGAGTCCAAGATGGCTGTGCTCGAGGCGCTCGGAGATATTTCGAAGGCCGCTGGTATGTATTATACGTGTGTGACCGCTTGTTGGACCTCTTTCGACGTAGCAATACAAGGAAAAACAAGGCGAACACTGCTGATTTGAAAACTGGGCGGCTTTGTTTTTGTTTTGTTATATTTTTTTGTTGGTTGGTTGGTTGGTTTGTGCTTGCTAGTTAGTTTACGTGTCTGCTTGGTTAGTTGTCGAATGTATTGTTCCTTGCAGTAACTCCCGCTCGATGTCAAGTGTGCTTCTGTTTGTAGGTTAGAGTGTTGGAAAATGTTTGTTTCCTAGCGTAGCTCCCGCTCTCGCCGCCAACGATACATATAGTGGACGTTTCATATTTCTCACGCAAAGCGAAAAAAAGCGGCTCAACTCATGCCGGTTCGCCCCCGTCTCCCCCCGTCTGCTGCTTCGGTGGAGCGCAGGGCTTAGGGTGGTGTCAGTTCTCCCAGAGTCCGTGGTAGCGGCGGCAAAGCAGCTGAAGCAACCGGAGGCGTTGGTAAGAGCTAAGGCGGTGTTTGCTTTGAGGGCTCTAGTTGAGGGGGCCGCGGGGGTGGGCAGCTCTGTGCACGGCGAGGCTCTCAAGGCTGCGGTTAAAGCTGCCGCTGACAGGTGAGGATTGTTGTTGTTGTTGTTGTTGTTGTTGTTGGTGGTGGTGGTAGTGTTGTGGTTGTTGTTGGTGCTTGTGGTAGTGATGGTGGTGGTGGTGCTGTTGGTATTGTTGTTGTTGTTGATGTTGTTGGTGGTGGTTGTGGTGGTGCTTTCAGTGGTTTCGGTTTTGGCGTTGGCATTGGCGTTGCTGTTGGCGGTTATTGCTGTTGGTGATGGTGTTGATGCTGGTGCTGGTGTTGTTGGGGATGTTTATACTAACGTTGGTGTTGTCGTTGGTGGAGGTGGTGTTGCTGGCAGTCGTGCCTGTGGTCGTGCTGGTGGTGTTGGTAGTGTTGCTTGGTTGGTGTTACCGTTGATCAACAACTCAATCACTCGATCAATCTATCTGCCAGGCGATCAACCAATCAACCGCTCCGTCAGCCACCCAATTTTATCTAAAGCAGTCATGCAATCAGCACATACGGATTTATGGGAGAATATGAAAGTGTATCCTAACTTGAAATCATTCAACCGACCAATCAACAAGCCAACACCCAACCGACCAACCAATATGTAACAAATTGTCCGGTCAACCAACCAATCAATAAATAAATCAGCCAATGGATTAACCAATCAACTAGCCAACGAGCTGAATATCTACCAACCAGTCGAAGTCAACAACCACGGAACCTACAACAACCAACAACCAACCACCCGGCCAGCCAACCAACGAACTAAACAACCAGCCACCCTGACCACCATCCGACCAACCAACCACTCAATCAGCCAATCAATTAACCAACCAAGCCGCCAACCAACGGATCAGTCTACCGACCAATCGAAATCAATCAAGCAACCAACAGCCAACCAACCACCCGCCCAACTAGTCGACAACCAACCAACTAACCAACCCGAACTACAGCATATATGTATCAATCGAACAATACCAACCAACCAAGAAACCAACTGTAGACGCGGGCTACGATAGAGGTCGTAGAGGTATACCTTTTTTTGGCTGAACCGTTTTCTGAATGGCCTATTAATAGTAGTAAAGCCTCCTTAACCCAAACTCGTCGGACTTTTTCATCATTCTCGTGTTGCAATATTGTTGATTGTGTACTTACGCCATGGTGTTGTTCATCGAAGTGCGCTTTTTTTTTCTCTCCAAAGGCAGGTGGCTTACTATTACTTCCTATTAGTATAGAGCGATTCAAGTGAGGAGCCTAAGGGAAAAAAACATGGTGCACCTCTACCGTAGCATGCGTCTTTACCAACCGACCAACCACCGACCGACCAACCGACCGACCAAGCTATCAACCAACCAACCGATCAATCAACCAATAAACCCAGTAGCCTTTACCATTTCCTTGACCTACAAATCGTATCAGATAAAATACCAAATATACTTCGTATTATGATACGGTTTTTGTGGTGGTCCGCACTCTTTTCTTCATATTGTCCAAAACGCGCGGCGAAGCTGCGGTCGGGTCGAGCCTTAGCCTGGCCTACTGAAGGGTTGGGGTTAGGGTTGGGTTGGCTCGGGTTGGGTCAGAGCCTTCTCGTGGTTTGGTTAAACAAAAAAAAGGCCCAAAAACACGTGAAACCATCAAGAAATCATAATACATTTGGTACTTTATCTGGTACGATTTGTGGGTTAAAAGAAGACCGGTGAAGGCGCCTCAATAAACCAACCAACGTATCAACTGACCGACCGACCAACGTATCAACCGACCGACCAACAGGTGTCCCGAAGTGCGGGTGGAGGCGTACAAGCTCTGCCTGTCGCTCGCGGAAGCCGCTCCCAACCTCGCCGCGTCGGCTTCGCCGGTGCCCCTAGAAGCTCTGGTGGCGTTATGCGTCCGGGGATTGGATGACGATTCCCCCGCCGTAAGGTTGGCGGCGGCATCTGCCACTGGAGCGGCGTTATCGGCGGGGGTGGAGGGGAGCGCGGCCGAGAACGAACGCTTGGGGGTGATCGCAGCACGAGATCAGGTCAGCGGGAGTTCCACGTTCGTTTCTCGCTTCCTGGCGTACGGGGAAACGGGCAGGGGGGGGAGGGGGTGAGGGGAGGGGGCGGGAAGAGGGGCAGGGAGTGTACTCGTTGTCAAGCATGGCCGTGGTCGTAGGACCTTAGACCCTTGCATCCCTACAATGCCGGGACGAGGGGGGTGTACTTATGCCATGCATGGCCGTAGTCATATGACCATAGGTCCTTGCATCCCAACAATGCCGGGACCGAGCACGTTTGGGTTTTTCACCGACCAGTCAGGCAGGCAGGGGTGCTTAATTCTTCCCACAATATTGTGCTTTAACTCTTGCCACGATGTTATGCTTATTTCGTACCATAATGTTGATGCATGTTTTTTTTTATGATCCTTATTTCGTGCCATGGCGATGTGACTCGATGCAGGACCACGACGAAGACGACGAGGGAGGAGGCGGGGGGGGGGGGGGGGGGGGGGGGGGGGGATCATCGGCCTCGAAAACGTTCGCCAAGCTCAGGGCGGAGATGAAGGTTGGGATGGCCAAGCTCTCCGATAAAAAGGTGACGATTGTGTTACCGGGGACCATAGTAAATAGGACTTAAGGGCGTACACAAAAACCTGTATATTTACCTAATTTTACAAACAATATTTGGGCCTATTTACTATGTACTATAGTAAATAGGGACCTACGGCGTACACAAAAACCTATATATATATATTTACCTATTTTTACAAACAATATGTGGTCCTGCGAATTGTACTACTGTATGTACCAGGTACTATAGTAAATAGGGACCTACGGCGTACATAAAAATCTTTATATTTACCTATTTTTACTATTAATAACAATATTTGTTCCAACTATGGTCTACTATGGTTCCTATTATGTCTATTAATACTAACAATATGTGTTCCTTCTTACTATTAATAACAACATTTGTTCCTATTCCTACTTACTATGGTCTACTATCGTCCCCCGTAGTATACGGCTATATAGGGTTTCACCAGGTCGCAAAAAGTAGTGTTAGCATATCGTATCGAACGTTTCGATATATCGGGATATCGGTACGTCAAAAGGGTAAAAAATACGATATATCAAAGTATCGAAAGGGCGATATATCGATATCGTGTAAGTGGAACGCGTTTTGTTCTATATCCCCTGGCATTCCCGTAGTTTTTTTCGCTGATACCGAATGGAACGTTTAGACGTATAATATCATATAATAGCGACTACAGTATCGAAATGGTATCGGTTAGATTTTCTTTTATCAGTATCGTATCGCCGTATCGATTCGATTTTTCGGTTATCGATATCGTATCGATTAGATTCTTCGTTTATCGACATCGTACGTATCATTAGACCTTTCGTTTGTCGATATTAATATCGATTGTATTTTTCGTTTATCGATATCGTATACGTATATCAACTTGATTCCAGCTCGATATCCGTCCCTATTAGTAACAGTAGTGGATGCCTCGGGTTTGTTTCATTCTATATAGATGTCGCTAGTAACAGTAGTGGATAAATATCCTGCTGCAAGAGTTACTAGCGACAGCTACGAGTATACCATATTGTTTTTGTCATATATCCCATACGACTGCCTTGTCTCACAATTTACCCTTTTCCTCCCTCTCACGCGGACATCAAGATGCCTCCCCTGGGAGACTCACTAACGCCGGACAAGGTGGTGCAGTTCCTCTCCGAGCTCTTCCGAAGGGCCACCGTTAACCCGACTCCTTCCCGGGAGTACGTGGCAGGTGCGGCTCAATTAAAAAAATGAAACCGTTGCGGCGCAATTAATGCGTCGAAGACGATGCGGCGCAATTAATATGTCGAAAACGATGTGGCGTAATAAACCATTGATGTTTATTTGCGGCCCAATAAAAAAATGAAACTTCTGCGGCGTAGTATTACGGGAGAACATACAGTAGTATTCATATTAGGTATTAGTATAGTATTCAGACCCAAATATAAGGTCTGTAAACGTATGGAGGTATGTGGGTTTGGGGTCCATCATGGGTTCTGAGTACTTTTCTTATTACAATAGCCCACCCGGAATATGTGCCGGGTGGGCTATTGTAGTAAAACAAGTTTTTTCGTGGGGACCACATCGTCGACCTCCTGGCAAAAAAATTGCTGCAAGTGTACCCGCGCTTTGGTTACTACCTACCACGCTGGCCGATAATATAATCCACGTTTGGATTCTAATGCGGGTATCAAACAGTGATTATGATCCCGGCCAGTAGTGACTCGAACTTTTACGGGACACCTATAGTAAATAGGACCTACGGCACACACAAATACCTATATATGTACCTATTTTTACCAACAATATTCGGCCCCCCGTAGCACGTGTAGAGCGCTGTCGACGAAGCGTGAGCAATCGTTTCGGAGTGCTGCCCATTCGAATTCAGAGTTGGATACCTTTGGCATTGGTAACACACCGGTAGCAAATAGCGAATGGAAAGTAAAAAAAAAAAGGGATAACGTCACCGCCAAATGCGTCTGTCCTTTTCTGGCAAAGGTGTGTACGAGTACTACTATGGGCAGTGTCAAAAAAAATAGTTTCAGCGCGTTTTTGTGCTGCCACACTTTGACCTGTTTGGGCATGCGGCTTATCAGGAGTGCAGTCAGTCCCGTAGCGGGGACAAAACACTTGGAATTTGAGTCAAATGTAGGTGTATGTACAGTGCAGGCGTGAAAGAGTTATAACCCATAAGCCGTGTGCACTCCATGCATCCGTGTCGCATCGGAAAAAAAAACCGTGGGTGATGTCTCTCAGGCGTTGCGGAGGCGTTCGTGTGCCTGTGGAAGCGGCCGTACATGCTGCAGAGGGTCAACTCTAGCACCGTGCCGAAGCTTATCGGGGCGGTTCTGGACCTGCTGGACACCGACCGCTTGCCTCAGGGGGCGGCGGAGACGGGAGTGGTGAGTGGAGGCGTGTTTTGCCGGGGTTATCGTACCGTAGTTTCCGTTTGCTGCTTTATACGTCATAGACCCATCCTCAAAGAGTAACTTTCTTTGGCTCCTTCATAACAGTAGAGCTTACCACTTTTTCGAGACTTGGTCTGATCTGATTGGTCTGATTTGCTTAGGATCAGGGTTAGGCTTGGTCTGATTGGCTTAGGGTCAGGGCTAGGGTTGGTCTGATTGGCTTAGGGTCGGGGTTAGGGTTGGTCTGATTGGCTTAGGCTTGTGGTTTAGGGTTAGTTATAGTCGTCTGGTACACAGAGTGTATCAACCATTTTCTCGAATACATGTATTGATAGATTAATAGTGCTAAGCAACCCTGGGCTTATAAATGATGGACCCATATCCAAGACAACCAGCTTTGTGGCTGTTTTAGATCATGCACTTGGTGACGGAAGGGACACCCTAACCGTGGAATTAGAGTGCACTACTATTAATAAAAGAGTCCACACCTAGTAATGCTATTACGGGGGACCATAGTAAATACTAGTAATACTAGTAAATAGGACCTACGGCACACACACAAAAACCTATATATTTATCTATTTTTAGTGGCAATATTTGGTCCTATTTACTATGCTCACCCGTGATAAGATAATATAGTTATTCACCTGCCTTTGCGAGAGGTTGCGCAAGATCTGCTTAGTGGTACAGATCCCCACCAGGGAACAGGTGCTGGAGCTTGCAGAATATACGGGTCTCACCCGGTAACATGAGCTAGATAATAACCAAGATCGGGAATATATCTGCCTTGAAAGGTCTGCTGCTTATACATCATGAACTGGGAATCGACGATCTCCTGTAGATAATGATCTATCCCGAGGTGTGAAAAGGTTTACACACTACAACTCTGTCTCGAATTATAAGCACCATTTTAGTATGAATATTAAATTAAAAGGTGCTTGTATTTCGGTACAGAGTGGTATGATAAATATTACAACAACACGCATGTAAAATCTAAAATCATGGACACATATACATCCCTCTGCAACAGGTTCGGACTGCGGTGGAATACATGGTGCGGGAAGGGATCAGCGCCCCGCTGCCAGAGCTGGCCCAACAGCTTGTCGCGCGTGAGATGCTTCAGATATTGTCCAAGGTGGCGGGATCCGCGCCGCCCACTGCAGGGTTTCCACCCTTGTTCAACGAGCACCAGATACAGGTGAGAGAGGGAGGGGGGGGTGTACGCATGTCATGCATGGCCGTAGTCTCATGACCACAAACCCTCGCGAGGGGGC